>VZZY01000595.1:114898-138892 GCA_013400335.1 Eurystomus gularis | reverse complement strand
CCCCCCCCCACCTTCTTTAAACAGTTTTTACTATCCCTGCACCCTAAATTGTGTTAAGAGAGTAGGTATTTGATCAAACTGCATTATGGACAGAGTTCTATTGTTCTTTGCTTTTTTTCCGTGTTTGTAACCAGCAAATCCCACTATTCAAACTGTTGTGCTAAGTTGTTTATGTCTCATGTTGGCATAATGACAATTAAACACATCACAGGCATGTATAAGCCAGAGCTTTGGAGTCTCGAAACAATAGTGGTCTTCTGACTGCCAAAGTCGTCCTGCTCCCTAGAAACCTCCCTTGCTAAGCTGTGATTTCAAGAGTGATTTAGTTTTTGAGCTGTTACAGTGGGAGAGTTGATCCGTTCACTAAAGAGAAAGAACAGCTCCAAAATACATTCCTACTTATTAAAGAGTTCTTTATCTCTTTGTGTTTAAATGTTGCTTTGCCACAGTCTAGTGCATAGGTGGACTGGATGTGTCAGAGAATGGGATCAGAAAGAAAACATGAATAGAAATGGCAATAACATGTAGCTCTTTAAATTATCAACATCTTTGTTGCTTGGCTATTCTTCCACTGCCTCCATGTGGCTATGGTACATGGCTAGAACCTAGGAAATTAAGATTCTCTTGTTTGTTCTTTGCCTGACGTGTTAGAGATGACATAGTTATTGCTTTTCTCTGCTTGGCAGTTTTGCAAAAATTGCTTCTCAATGTTAGGAAGGTGCCGGAGGCTAAATTAACATGAAAATTGTCTGATATTTAGAATAAACGTAGAAGAGGGGTAGAAGATGCAAAATGATAATGATTTTATTATCACCAAATCAACTAAAATACTTAATCTACTAAATCAACTTAAATAGTCTCTGAGGTATCTGAAAACTAGTACTCTAATGTATTTCATTTTCTGTACATGTGAAGGCTTACCTCTTAGTTCTTTGTTGCTCTGTTCTTTGTTGCTCTATCACTCTGAAGTGATAGATTGGATGATTGAAAAGGTGGGCATGAGAGAGTTGGAGAGACAACGTGTATAATGTGTATGTGTATTTACTGGGTTTATGAAACACAGAAGACAAGGCAAAATAACAATATGGGGTTATTTTGGTAGAATGTGGTTTCTCTCCTAAGCTTTTTTATTTGTTTTGCTTTATTTTACAGTTTGCCCAGCTGGTGTCTGTCTACAAAACTTTGGGTCCAGAGAAGTTCCCTTTAATTGAGCAGACCTTCTATCCAAATCACAAGGAAATGGTATGTGCAAATCCCAATACTACATTTGCCTACTGCCTCTGTAAAACAGGAACCGTAAACACACGGTTTGTGTTGCCCATTTACCATCTGTTTTAAAAGCCGTTTTGGGAGCTTTCAAGAGAGGTGAGACTGGGTGACCACTTGAAAGCATTGTGCTGGTTAATTGGAGTACTTCCAGATGTGAAGGTGGTCGCTTTTCAGCTAACCAGCTTCGGGTCTGAAAGAGATTAGATGCTTCTAAAGACACTGAACAACTATTAAAGTGCAAGAGTTGCTTTTATGGTTTGTTTTCAACCTAGTCCTTTATGGTATGTTCCAAGTGTTTATTATCTTTGGAGATGATGCACAAGGCTATGTGCCTGTCAGTGTAGAACTTCAAACTCATTTAAAATCAGGGTGGCTATGTCTTATGTTCTTCATATAACTAGAGTCATAGAATCATAGAATGGTTTGGGTTGGAAGGGACCTTAAATATGTAGTTTCGAACCCCTTGCCATGGGCAGAGACATCTCCCATGAGACCAGGTTGCTCAAAGTCCCATCCAGCCTGGCCTTGAACGCATCCAGTGATGGAGCATCCACAATTTCTCTGGGCAACCTGTTCCATTGTCTCATAGCAAAGAACTTCTTCCTAATTTCTAATCCAAATCTATACTCTTCCAGTTTGAACCCATTACCCCTCTTCCTATCACTACAAGCTCATGTCAAAAGTCCCTCATCAGCTTTCTTGTAGGCACCTGAGCTGACGTTGATTCCCTGTCCTTTACAGGCATGAATGATTCATAAAAACACTCACGACCTGTGTTATGCTGCAGACATTTTTTTCTTACTTTTCATATGGTTTTTAAACAGAAATTCTTTCCTGAATATATTTTTCTAGAGGAAATACTTCCAGCCCTGAGAGAAACTGGAGGCAGGCTATCTGCTGATTGTGTAGACTAGCAGAGCAGCATCCATTATTTTTAGAATACGACCCATTCAGCATGTGTCACACAGCTGTGATTCAAGTACCATTGCAAGGTCATGATGAATAGGTTTAGTTAGCCACTTATGTAAGGTCCTCAAGCTGGAATTCCCGTGTGTCTATCCTGAGACTCTGGCCAGCACTTCATTATCATAGCTAGCATCTGAGATAAGCCTCAGTGACAGCAGTTGAGTAAGATTTCTTCTGAAGTTGTCTTTCTCCCACATCTGTCTCATCTTTTGGTAATAAACACAGTATCGTGCAGTTCTGCCATGTTTTTTGATGTATTGCAGGATGGCTCTTCTTTCTGCTTTCCCAGTTCTCTCTGGTTTCTTTGGACTATTAACTCACAGATGTTTCCACTTCTTTTGTCACACATGACACTTCTGAAAAGAGCTCTCACCACAGTTAGGCATTTAGCAAATTTGCTACACAGAAGTTTTATAGAGCCCAAGGAGAATGTTACTGATTGGGAGTAGCAAATCTAAATATTGTCACAGACAGTCACGTCTCTTCAAAATGGAAGGGGCTGTTGTTGATGGATCTGCCAGGAAAGTATGCAATGTTATAAAATTAATTTGGTTGGTGGTTTGTTTTTTTTTGTTTTTTTTTTTTTTTTAATGCAAAGGAAGTGTTTTATACCTTAGGGATTCATTCATAATAGGTGGAGAAGCAGATCCACATCTCATATTTTGCAGGATGCTTTTTAAAATGGTAATAAGTTTTATATTTCTCTATTTTCCTGAGAAGGTCCAAGATTAAAGCTTGCTTATAATTTCCTGCACACAATTTATTGTTCTTTCTTCATTATTTTATCAGCTGTTATTCAGGCTCTCCAGGGAAGTGGTCAAAGCACTGAGCCTGTCAGAGTTCAAGGAGCATCTGGATGATGCTCTTAGTTATATAGCTTATTTTTAGGTAGTCCTGCAAGGAGCAGGGAGTTGGACTCGATGGTCCTTATGGGTGCCTTCCAACTTGAGATATTCTCTGATTCTATGATTTTATTGGCAAAGACATTTTAACGCTTTGCTGAACTGCAGTTCATAGAAACAAGGAAAGTATCATATAATTCTGGGACAAGAATTAATGTGTTAGCTTTTAATTTTCATGTCATATGACCTTGTAGAAGGTCTATGAGTTTAATTGCACACTGCTGTCTCGAGCAACTGATCGAATTCAAATTCAGCAATACCCACCTTTTCTTGCTTGTGTTCTATCTGCTTATGAGGCACGTTATGATTAGGAGTATAACAAATACTTGAGTGGTTTTTTTCCCCACTTCACTCCTCTACATTACTTGTTAATGTCTGAACTCATAAGTGTTTTGCTTTTTGTTTGGACTTTTGAATGTTAATGTTCTGCACAGCCAAGTAATTTTTTACATCTTTCCACGTAATGAATGTTAGTCTAGAGAAAATTAATGCGCTTCACTATTGCATTGCCATACCTGGTTTACCGGTGCTATAGTAAGTGGTTGTGATCAAGTTCATTTGATTCTTTTTTCCTTCTGAATAAATTATTTGGAACTTTGTGGCTTAAGAAATTATCAGGCAATATGGTACAAGATAATACTTTATTCACATTTCCAGAATGGGCTGTAAGATGATCTGGATATCAGCGTCTTCTAGTTGATGAATTGAAAGTGTATCATGCTACTGATATTTTGTTGCGTTTTGAACACTTTTTATTAATAGCTGGCCTCATTTGAATTTGCTTTTACAGAATTTGGTATTTACACTTTAAAAAAATTGTTTGTAGTTCCTCTTGTGTTCACTCCTTCCTTTCTTATTCTCCAAATCATAACCTAGGGCTCTCTCCCCTCCAGTGCAAATGAGTTGGGGTAGGGGGGAGTAGCAGGGAAAAACTCCAAATCTCCGCGAATTGAGTTTTGAGCTGAGCATGCCAGATGTACAGTGATGGTTTGGTTTCTTTTGCTTCTTTCATACCGTGGCAATCATTTGTACTGAGCCTTTAGATGGCAATAGAAGGTAAGTAAACAAAGATGCCATTCTTTTGTGTAAAAATGGAGCTGCTTTAATGAAACACTTTCTGAAATAGAAACATTCATCTCAGATGGATTGAAACTATACAAAATGCTGTAAGGCTTTTTGAACTCATTGCTAGTTGAGTCATATCTACAGCCTTTCCCTCAGTAATTAGTTCTCTTTTTTTCACTGTATTCCCACCTCTTATGTTCTCTGTCATGATGAAAAAGCTGCCTTTTTCAACATAGTTGTTGGACAATATAATTAAAACTTAACCGGAACACCGAGAAAAAGCCAGCAATATTCAGTGGTGTTTTTTCTGCCATTCACCTGTACAGTCTCCCTTCTCTGTTCTTTTCCCTACTCTTATTATAGGTCATGTGAGTCATATGCAAATTAAAATCAAATGTTTGTACCAGGCTATATTTTTGCTTTACCTTTCATATAATGCATACACAGTTTCAAGAAGTAAAAATAAAATATTGTACAAATAATCTGCTGTTGATAATATATCAATGCCGCTTTATTAAAAACCTTGATAGGAAAATAACATATTCATAATGCTGCATTGTCGTTAATCCTTTTCATATTCTTTATCAGTGCTGAATGTCAGGGAAAATAAAAACTCATTCCGAGAGGGTTTTTTGTAAAGCTTTCCTTGCTATATTTATTGATGTGAGGGAAAAAAAAAATCTTCTTACCATCCATTGTGGGAGGTTTGGCCAGATTTATGCTCAGGTAGAAATCAAAGTGGATGGCTGTTAATGCTGAAACACCTCATATGGGATATTTTATGTCAGGTCAGATATAAAAAGTTTTTAAAAGTAATTATGTCATACAACTCATATTACAGTTCATTCATAAATATCAAAGAAAACATTTGTTTTTACAAGGTACGTAAAGAAGGCACTGAGTTGGGTTAGTTGAGTTTAAGATCTTATTACTATTAAACTGAAATGGAAACAAGTTAAAAAGCAGAAAATATCTGTTTACTGCAGAGTTTGCTATTCAAAAGACACCATTACATCAAAATGGATTTGGAAACAAATGCTGCGCTGTACATGTATTGAATATTAATTAACCATGTGCTTGATTCAGACTTTGTATTGTTATTAAGCTCTTGGAGGCTTTTCTAGGATTTGTTTGGGTTTGACATGAGGAAATAAGGCTTGTTTCTTAAGTCTTTCTGTAAATTAGTAGTATAAATGCACAGCACTGACAGTAAATAGCACTGTCAATATTGTCTCTGCAATATCAATTCCTTTTTGGAAGAAATGTAGCCTTTTTATTTTGTTTATGTAAGTAGCCATAATAAGTCTGTGGTCCAAATTAGTGTTAGTTAATTTTTCTTTGTCTTTAGGAAGCAGAAAATGAGCTAGGCTTTGCATTTGGTAGCACAAATATATGCTGTTTTAATTTAGGATTGTAAATTAAAATGGCAAAATTGATTTACAGTAAATAAGTGAAACATTGACTATTAAGAGACATGTATCTCAAAGGAATAATAGCATACCTTCTCACTGGCCTTGCGCCATTTGCATTTCATTGGAATTGTATAAGTTTAGCCACAGAAAAAGAATATTTGTTCTCAAAAGAGTGTTTCCAAATCTATCCTTTAAATATGGATTCATGCAATTGTCAAAAGAAACATTAGAAACAAGCAGAATATGTCACAACAATCATTTATACAGGGCTTTTTTGCAAGTGTACATTGTGTATCTGATACAGCATATCGTAGAATGTGACGAGATACATGGGACATGCTGAATTTTATGTCCAAAGTACTACTTCATAGAATCAAATGGAATTAAGAGATGCCAATGCACTTCAGAATGTGCATATCTTCTTTGCAAGTTTAAGTCCCAATGATTTTATAAGGACGGTAGTGAATAGCCTAAAGGAATTATTTGGAACACTGGACCCTTGAACCAATAGACAGTAGGAGCTCTGACTCCTGATGAGCCCACAGCCTGGAAATGTCGTGCTGTGGTTAGCAGAAATGAGCAAAGTGTTTGTGTTAAACCTTCAAATAGACCCAATCTAACCAAACGAGAAGAGAACTGGCTAAATCTCTGCCTGTTGTTCTAAATTCTCCTATGAGGAGTACATGAGAGTAAAATTGGAATGAGTGAAAGTAACTCAATACAGAAAATTGGAGAGAATTAAATGTGTCAGAAGTGGCAGCAATTACAGATTTGTATCCTTCGTATCACAGAATCATAGAATGGTTTAGGTTGGAAGGGACTTTAAAGATCATCTAGTTCCAACCCCACTGCCATGGACAGGGACACCTCCCACTAGATCAGGTTGCCAGTTTCTAGCACACAAACAGTTGGACAACTGTCTAAACTTTGGCATTTACTGAAATAACTTCTTAAGTTTTAGGACTGTGATTTGAATTACTTTTGTAAACTTAAATGTGTGAGATTTGTTACTAACTACAGTAATCATAAAAGACACTAAAAATCTAAAAGGCAAAATACATTGCAACACTTCTCTAGTATAAGTTCACAAGTTACCAAATTCATTATGGCAGAGTACAATGAGTATTCATTAATGAAAAATCATTAATGAAAATTTAAAGTATTAAATATGGTTGTATATTTGAGAACTTTTTAGAAATCACCTTCAGTATAAGTTATTAAATATCTATTACATATATTTTTACATGACTTTCTCAAGACAAGGCTTTTAACAGTGCTGAAATAAAATGACCTAGCCACATATTTAGAGAGGTTTCTGTAAATATAAGCCATTTTAGCCTGTCTTTCTTTGTGTTGGTTCCATAAAATATTGAAGCGTTAGAACATGTGGCTTTTCTTTCAACAGGGTGTAGCTGGTCCATAGGAATATTGAATTGGGTAAGAGGATTTTGATTATCAAGGCTGTTTAAATTAGTTATCAATGAAAGTTACAACTCTGTAGCTAAAGAAAGCTATGACATAAGTAATGTACAATATAGGGAGCACAGATTGTTTTAATCACAGAAGTGTTCAACTTGTTTCAACAGATAAGGAAATACAGGGATTTTTGAGTCTTTTTTTTTATAGCACATTGTTATAATACTTTACATATACACTGTACAATAGCTCTTTTGTATCAGAAGAGTTCCATACAGAAAAAAATAGTTCTATAAAACGTTCTGGAGTTCATCAGAAAGATTTGGAATAAAACATGGGGCTGTCTTACTCTGGAGGTTAACAGAAACAAGGGGACAAAATTCTGACAATTTTTTTGTTCTTGTACATTCATATTGGCAAAAGGAGAACTTGTTATGCCCGAGAGGACACAGAGGAGCATTCTCTGCTCAAGCCTCTCTGTACAAGGCATAACTTTACAGAGTAGCTACCTCCAGGAGATTTGTTCCTCCTTTTGCACGAGTGCTAATTCCACAGACTCGTACTTTAGCTGTACAGGACAATTTGTTTTTGTTTCTAAGCAACAGATACATTAGATGATGGCAGTTCAAAGCTGTGAGCATGCAGCGTTTGATGGAATGAGTCTTCAAGGCTTTTTAGGAAGTGATCGTTTTAAGGTTCGCTGATATCAATAAACTCTTTCTCTGGGGGAGGACCACCTCGGTACCAGCTGCAAGTGCCATCACTTCTCTTGATACAGGCGTAGTGCTTGGCCTGGTGCCCATAGAGCTTCCTTTCTATCAGCCAATCTGTCCAGAGGCACTCGTTTGGTGCAGTGATTGAACAGGGCACCATGTAGCAGGTAGTAATCTGAATGCAAAATAGTACTTTAATTCAGTATATTGCAGATTTCTTTCAAATGTATTTATTCTCAAATATAAAATATATGGTGTATAAGACAACAGCTCCCACCAGGGAAAACTGCTAGTGCTTGTAAGGTGAGTTCCACCATTAGACAGTGTTTCCTTCTATACTTACTTTGCAGCCACAGCCCATTTGATATCTCTGATTTAGACTCTTCTTTTGAGACAAGGATAAATCATCCCACGGCTCAATGTAGTTGCATAAATGTATGAGGACTTTGCCATCACTTAAAATTTGGCCTACAGCATGGAAAATAAGAAAGATAAGGCAAGTAAATCAAACTATTTACTAAATACTGAAACAAATTGCAAGAACACCTGAAGTTTTTAATTAATTGCACCAGATCAGTCATACTCTGCTCTTTTTTCAATGAATGTAATTATAACTGAGAGAACTATTCTGCTGATTGCATGCTGAATAAATATAAAAGATTTTAAGAAGGATATTTTTCAGAAGATGCTGATAATCTGCTAGAAAGGGATGGATGCAAATGCAGTGGTATGTTAAACAAGATTTCAGGACTCTCTAGAAAAATCTGTAATTACTTGGAACCCCAAGTCTGCAAACATGTAGGGCTGTGTTGTCTCATGAAGCATGTTTGCATTGTTGGGGAAATCAATACTGTTGGTTTTAGACAAATAATAATGGCATGCTTCCTATTTTTAATTCCGTAGTTACTGACCTTGACTTCCTTTGAAACTACTTTAAGATTGTTGGATAAAGGGTGGAAAACATGTAAGATCTACAGTTATGGCTTTAAATAACTTGTATTCATTCTGTATTATTTAGTACAAAAATACATATTTTTAACAAGGGCTGGCATATTTTCTCAAAGTCACTCTAAGCAGTTACTTCTGCTTTTATAGATATGTTAGTTTTGTTACATTTTACCTGTCAAAAGGTACTGCTTTTTGTTGTTAGCTTCTAGTTTCACTCCACAGAGTGATGAATCAAAAGGGGTATAGACATACTGGACATCCTTGAGCTTTTCAAATCCTTTAAACATCTGAAAATTATCAGAAATGGAAAGTTAGTAGTGGAAAACAAACATGAAAAAAACAGTTGCAAACAACAGCTGAAAGAAATATATGGTGTATCTCTTTAAAAAGAATCTAAAGTCTGAGACAGTTAGACCTCTTCTCTACACTAAATGAAATGTGTCCATTAGTTTTAGAAGGAAATTAGATCTTTATTTTTTATAATTGTAAGTTTTTCAATGTGCTTTTTCACTGTTTGTAATGGATCTTTACAACTTTGCCCTCGATTTATATTCTACTGGCATCTTCCATTTAAGAAGCAATGCAGAGACAGCGTTCCTCTCAAATGAGGTGCTGCAGCATTGTAAGATGCAAAAATTTCTCAGTGTATTAATATGGGAAATTTTATCTTGATCAGTGTAATTGTGTGTATCTTCAAGGATGTGAAACATGCTAAGAAACTGAGTGTTCTTATATTTGGTCATTAAAGCAAGCTGGTTTTCCACATGCAGAGTTTTGCCCAGTGCAACCTTCTCAAATAACTGTTGGCAAATGGGATCCAGCTCTTAGGATTTATGGCCTGGAGCACCAAAATGGATAGGTCCAGGATCAAAACCTGTGCAGTGCTCAGGCTGGCTGCTTCTTAACTGGCATTTCCAACTATGAAAGTAATTCTTAAATAAGCTGTTAAAAGATCAAAACAAATTTAGTTGCGTCCAAATGTGAGAAGGAATTATAAGACGCTAGTCAACCTCAGAATGCCTGTCATCACGAATATGACATAACTGAAACCCCAGCACTTCAGGGGCCCCATTCAATGACATCATGGTGTGTGTGGACAGCTGTGGACAATCACAAGGCTCACAGGGCAGACTCTCCCAGTTGCAGCTGGAGTCACTGGAAAATGTGTTTGTGTTACTCAGGTTCTCTCAGGAGACTTTAATAGTACAGGGCACTAGAAAGTACACTGTCATATGTTGGTTTTTCTGAAGCCTTATTTCTGGAATTCAGAAATCCAAAGTTGTTGTCATTGGGCTTCTGATCCAAAAATATTAGGTGTGAGTTTGAAATACTTGGTAGAAAAAACAAACACACCAAACCAAATGAAAACAAAACAAGAACGGGTATCTTGTACAAAGCAGCAGGGGAAATAGTAGAAAACATATATAATGATGATGAAAATGCATCTAATTTTATTAGAAAAAGCTAGTTGGATATGTCAGCCCCATATAAAGTTCTCAGAAGAGTGGCCAGATGAGGAGGCAGAAGCCAGCTGCCCGTGTGCTGAGAGAATCTGCCTGATGGTTACCCAGCACCTCAGCAGAAGCCCTGAGCCTTCTTCACACCTCTGAAGAGCCCTTGGATTCCTGCCCTCTTTGAAACCTGAATCCCCTACTTCTGCTACACTGAAACCTGCCTTGTTCAGGGTGTACTAGACATTCATGTCTAGTACATAGGAACTATGTGAACTATGCAAGCATCCTCTGATGAGTTCTCTCCGTAGTCAGAAACCTTTGGTTGGACTACAATGTATAGTGGGGTACAACTTTTAATATCTCATCACTTGATCTAAATTAACTTAAGAGGTGTTATGCAGCTGATCCAAATTGATTTAGCTATTAAAAAAAAAAAGATAAATATCAATGGCAACTTATAATTTAGCTTTAGATAATATTTAATTGAGTTTTTTGTTTGCTTGCTTGTTTTTGTTTTTAAATGACAGTCTGATCTGTCTCAGGTTTTGACCTATCTGTTAAAGCATTTAATATTATAATCTTCTGTTTAACTCAGTAAATCATATCTGATCTTCTTAATCATATTCTCTTATCACGTAACAGTGTGGATACTTTCTCTGTAAAGAGATAAGATTGATTCAGTTCTGTATTGTGCTGTGGGCCATTTACATTTGAGGTTCTGGTGGGACTTTGTTGAAGTAGGAAAATAGGGTGAGGAATGGGAGAATAGAGAGATGTGAGCCTGATACTGAAGTCTGTGTTGACACAGTCCTTGTCCTTCTGAGGTATATAACTGAGACCAGTACACAGCTACTGCTTCACTACTCTGATAGTATAGGACAAAGTGTCACAAAAGCTAATGGCATTGTTTTAGTGTTTGGCTAGCTCCTCACAGTAAGTGCGAAGTCAGTAACTATTATGAAGACAAATAATTGCATGTAAATGATGTATTTTTTTTCTCTTTAGTATAATGCCGTAGATCTTGCAATTAAAAGAAAATAATAGTAAATGAAAAAATATATGGCTTCTTAACACTTCAACTCATATATATAATATGAATAAACCTCATTATTATTATTACCTTTTTTATTTCTGAAAATCAATAACAAAATTGTATGTAATATTTCTGTCCAAAACTACCACCATTTGAATGCTAAGACTAAAGCACTGGATTCAAAATAACAGGAATAGAGTTTTTGTAACAGCAGTAGCATAAACCAGCCACACACAGAGTAATATAAAAGTGAAACAGCAGCATTTTGCTGAATTTACCGTTGCAGTAAAATGTAACCTCTATGGATTCTGTGTTTCTTTTCCAAGAGGGGACATGAGTTTTTGAAGGAAGCTTGAGTATGTGTCTGCCTTAGAAAGTGTTCACCAAAACCGATCCTGAGTGGATAGTCATGTCTTAGCTAGACAGATCTTACGGCTCAAAAGAGATGATTAGTGAGTCTGTTCTCACTCTCTATGCTATACAAAGTGAATTCCTAGTGTATCCCCACAGTCCTGTAAATGATTATCCAGAACACACGATCAGTGCTGTCTGACATTGAAAGGACTGCTCAGTTCGTCATAGCTGCAGGTCATCAAACTTACATCATGAGAAATCGATCTGTAAGCACTCAAGAAAAGAGAGACTAATAGTGAAAAGAGACTATTCTACCAATTGACATACGCTGTTGATTTAGATTCTTTTAAATGTTATCACCTGAGGGAAAAGGCAAGAAACAGTGTTATTAAGTTATTGCTCAGGTCAACCAAGTCCTCAGTTATTCAGGGAACAGATATACAAATGAGGTCACTGATCCATGAGTCTCAGTTAAGATCTCTGACAAGCTTCTTTGCCATTATGGATTTATTTCAGTGCCATGCTGACTATAATAGCCATCCCACAAAAGATTTGCAGTTTACAGAAGCTCCTCGTCAAAAAACAAAAATCCTTCTATTGGGTTTGTTAGAGACCCTGAGCAGCAAGCTGAGTCTCCACACAACTGAGCAGCCTGCTGGGTGCTGAGGTGGAGGCCTCAGCTCCTGCCTCTTCTTAACCCTCTGCTGGCCAGAAGCAAGAATTTGAAGAGTGGGACTGTTATGACCCGTGTCTTTAGTCTAAGCTTGTATAGAATAGTAGAATTGTTTAGGTTGGAAAAGACCTTAAAGATCATTGGGTTAATCTCTCTGGTTTGTCCAGTCCTAGCTGACTCGCCTTCTGAAGTTAAGTGGAATTAAACAAAGATCTCTGACTGATACCTGAGTTTTGAATAGGGCTCCACTTAAGAAATTTGGGAGGAACTCCAAAGCAGCTCTGATATACGAATGTATTTCAGAGATTTCAGTGTGCTGTTACTGAAAAATGTGGTTATAGACTGAAAGTAATGATACAAACTAGACTTCTCATTCTTCTTTTTCATGCAGCAGTATAAGATGATTTGCATTTCTATAAAGTTACTGAAGTGTTGCAGTGTAGCAACAGAAAATTAAAGTGCTAATGGGAGGAAAGAGTATTGCCTTGGTATTTATATACTTATTTCTCTAAAGAAGCATTTCAAAATACCCTTAATAGTTTAAGAAGGCAGAAAGTGGCAGATGGTGAAGAGTTTAGGGGTTTGTTTTAGCAAGGTAAAAAGAATTGTCTTGTTGTAATTGCTATAAAACCTTAACAGAAGTCATGTGTGACAACTATCCTTGGGAATATTTTGATATATTGTTATTTACCATAGATTTTTCTTAGGAAAACTCCTTTGAGGTCATCTACTGATACAATTGGAAGTTTTGAAGTTTTTTTTTGAAAGCATGTAGCAGTTCATAGTAAACTACTGAAACATTCCTGGTAAATGTAGTAATACAAGTGAGACAACAAAATATTCTATGAAAAATGAGATAAAACCACATTGAAAGCTTAAACAAAAATTCAGCCAATCAAAAAACACCACCAATGCGCCTAACATGTTTTAGTTCAGATTACCTGTCTTTCGTGTATTCCAGAAACAGGTAGTTCATGATCTTTTTTACATCAGTGAGAGTTTGGTGATGACTTGTTTGAGATCAAGATATGTCATCCTAAAGTACATTAGTGAATGTGTCTCCTTATTGCAGCTGAAGAAATAATGCACAAATCCTGTGAGATTCTGCATGACTGTATTTTTGGAAGCTCTCACTTTGTGTTTGCTTTCCTAGCAACATTCATACAAATGGATTTTTGTTTATATGGATATCAGGAAAGAACTCCTATTCCTGCAAATATCCTTGTTCACTTATGACCAAAGATCCTTGCTCTATCAGCTGGGAAGTTTGCATCATTCAGAGAGTTGTAATAGCATAATGCAATGAAGGTGATCAAGTATCCATGAAAAACAGCAAATGTATTGAACACCATTCGTAGACTGAAGTATGTTTTCATAGTCTTCATAAAGCAATTTTGAATAACACAAATTTTCATCAAAATATAGTTATTTGGCAAGCAACTCAGGAATGACACAACAGCTTTCTCCTCCCCCCCCCTTTTCTTTATTTAATCCCTATTCTGATTTGTTCTGTGTATTTCACCTGGGTCTAACCATGGAGGCAGCTGGAGCCTTTTCCACTGTAAAGCATTTAGTGCTAAATTGTGGTCAATTGTTATTGGCATTGAACTTCAAAATAGCTAAGTGATTCTATGTACCTTTATTTGTTTGATTTCATACCGGATCATTTTGTGGGTATCGAGAGGATCATCACTGGCAGGAACCACCTTTTCGCTGATTATTTTGGCTCGAATCACTGTAATAGAGAAAAAAGATTGACATGCAAATAAGCATGTGCCTAATTTTACAAGCAACAGCAGAAATTCTATTGATAGATTTTTAGCATTGTTTTTACACTTGAACTATATTTTTTTTACACTTGAACTATACTTGAAGTAGATTTTCAGGCTTGCTACTATGAGAACACTAGACTGAGTTAACTCCTGAAAATAAAAATAAGTGGGCTGCCTATTCAGATATAAATCTGAATTTCCATGAATCTGGAAATCTGAATTAAGTTGATTCTCGGTTTTGACAAAAATAGTCCATTAAATCTGAAAGACTTGAATCCCCAAAAATTTTATCAAACAACTGTCATTATAATCAGAGAGCAAAGGAAAGGGACACTTCTATTGATGACAGAATTGTTGCTCAATTAAATAGACTTGAAGTTAACACTCTGAAAGACTGTGCCAGACAAGATCAAAGCATCAATTTTATGCCTGAAATCAGAAGACAGGAAGAGTCTTTCATTCACTTTTCTAAGACTATAGATTTTAGCATTTTTTTAAACATGTCATTAGTTGTGTTAACCTGTATAATTAATTACTCCCTCTTTTAACACATTTTATTTCCTGTTCTTTAGACAAGGAAAGTATGAGATTTTATGAAAGAAGAAATGGTTTCTTTTCCTATCTGTTTGCTTGAGGCATCTGTCTGGTATGTGCTGTTTAAAATACATCAGGGCTGTTAGGCACAGAGAATAACAGGATTCTAAGAATATGGTATGGGGCCAAAAATTCCTCTGGGGACATCTGTCCCCAAGAAGTATTGAGAGTCCTTTTTTTGCTTGGTTCTGGATGACTGCTATCATAGCTTCTCTGCAGATGTACTTGTTAGAACAAACAATCTGTGTCTGAATGGAGAGATACTGGCAACAGATGGAGCAATCAACGGTTGAACCCCACTTCAACTGCAAATCCAATTCTCACATGGGCAGAGATGGATCTGTGCAAGGACGTCTGCATCTGCAGGTGTGATAGGTCTCAGAAGATATTCTCAGACACCTTCTTTTTCATCATGTTTTTATTTTTCATGATGAAAGCAACCATTCTATCAAAATTAGTACAAAATAGGCAGGATATTTCACAGAGTAAGCTAGGTTAGAAGGAGCCTCTGGAGGTCTCGTCCACCCTCTTGCTCAACATGAATCAGGATGCCCAGGGCTCTGTGCAGCTGAGCTTTGAGTACCTTACCAAGGATGGAGATTCTGCAGCCTTCCTCAGCCCCTGTCCCAGGGTTTGACCCCTTTTACAGTGAGATCCTCATACTTCCCCTTCACTTAAAAAAAAATACCAAGCTGATGCAGAGGAAAATCTTTTGGCATCAAAATAATGCTTTTTCTCAAAAAACAATTATTTCCTAGATTGACTCTTAACATCATATCTAAAGAGAAGGAATAAGAAACCCAGGCTGTGATTTTCCTTACAGCCAAGTAGAGGTCTGTCCCAGCTAATAATGGGCCATTCTCATTTCCTTACTGATTAGCAGCACAAGCTAGATAAAATAATCAACATGATGCTGATGCCTACAGCTTCAAAACTCAAGTCCTCTATGTTTTGGTGCAATGCTCCCTCCTCCCAAGCCATTTATGCTGTTTTAAAGGAGCATTTTAGACTCATGAGTTGGATTGGAAGTAAAGAGTTCTTTAAAGTATGTAGAGCAAATTCCTAATTTCCAATGGTAAGTGGCAGCATCTCTTTAATCTTCTGCAGATGTGTTATGTTCCCACAAATTAACAGTACTTCGTAAGGGCTTTGATCTAGTTCCAGATAAAAAGTGTTGTGGATTGTGTGTGCTACACTGCTGGAAAGGTCAAAGTAGAATCATGTTGTTTTGTTTTGCGTTGCTTTCCTTTGCATCATTACTTCCAAAAAAAAAAGGTTCTCTCATTGAAGAGTTTGTTTACTATAGAAGGTAAGAGGTGAGACACCAGTTAGGAGCTAGCTCCATTGTTTTCTTAATATCATAGCATGGTTTATATGCAGGAAATCTTTGCCTGCCTACTCAATGCAAACATTTATAGGATAATTAAAACTGTTTTTCCCCTTGTGTTTAATGTTTAAACATTACTCATTTTCACCTTTTTATTAAATTCTGCTTGTTAGCATCTCAGAGGAGCATTACAGATGACGAGTGATAGCTCAGAGGGTCTCCATGCAGTTATGCAAGGCTGAAAGGATAACATCTGGGGGTTTGTCTTTAAGAGATCCTTTTCTGGGTGTGTAGAAGAAAGTAAAAACTATTTTTATGTTGTGCATGTTTCATTAATTTATTTATTTAAGAGAAAGCTTCCAGATGGCAAAGGAAGACCAATTGTGATCTATTTTTTTTTTAAGAACAAGGAAATTTTATTGTTACAGGATGTTTACATCTTTAGTTATTTGGATTTTACTTCTCTATTCTCCTGGAACCAGATTCAAATGCACGCAGATCTTTTGGAGCCTTTTAATCCTTTTTGGTTTTCTTTTTTTACTGTGCTTTAATATTTTTTTTTTCAATCAGTGTCGTCTAGCTGTCTCCTAAAACCTCTTATTCATGTGGTTGCTTCTGTTTTTAACCACAAGCACTTCCTGATTTAGCATTCCTTAGGCCGGGCCATCTCCCTCTCCTCACTCGTGGTTCAGAGGGTGGTTAGAGCTCAGGATTCCTCCTAGTCTGCACTTCTTTTCAAGAACTGGTTTCAAGTACACCATTGCTGGCTTGGCTTCTCCTCTGCTTGACTGAGAAGAGCCTCTGGTTGTTTAGTGTTATAATGCCAGTTTATCTGTCAGACAGTGATTGGTTCCTTATGAGAAATTTGCATGTATGAAATACATATGCATAGCTTCATAGTCTAATGCCATTAATTCAGCCTGCCTTACATTTGTTCTGCATTAAAAATAAATACTGCTTTTCAAGATACATTCACTGTGATACTTCAATAGTAGGATGTAACATTTCTGAGGAACTTGTGTTTTTTAACTCACGGTGCTTTTATAAAATTTACACTTTTAGCCCCACTTTGTAGCTGAAGGATGTCTCAGGTAACTGAGCTGAAAGGAATCTGATGTGACCAAAGCCATGCAGGGGTCAGGCAGAGCTGTGGAACAGAATCACACTGGCAGTTACTGGCTCTCATGATGATACTCAGTCCATAGTGTCAAGTTGCACCTCTCTGAGTAGCTCCTGCTTTAGTCACTGGTGTCAGATCATGAAGTTACAGGAAGAAAATGTTCTGTTTATAAATCAGCTTAGTTATTGGGCATTCATTACTACAAATGTGTTAAGAATATTTTTATTCCCTCAGTAATAATAATAAACATGTCCCAACCATTCCTACATCAACAAATCATAGAATCGTAGAATGGTTTGGGTTGGAAGGGACCTTAAAGACCATCTGGTGCCAACCCCTCTGCCATGGGCAGGGACACCTCCCACTAGACCAGGTTGCTCTAAGCCCCATCCAGCCTGCTCTTGAACACAGCCAGGGATGGAGCATCCACAACTTCCCTGGGCAACCTGTACCAGTGTCTCACCACCCTCATAGTGGAGAACTTCTTTCTTACATCTCATCTAAATGTCCCCTCTTCCAGTTTGAACTCGTTACCCCTTGTCCTATCACTACAAGCCCTTATGGTAATTTTGAACTGGGTGAACAACAGAACTCACTTAGTATGACAGCAGATATATTTGTGTTTGTACAGTGAGGAGAAAAGTGTTGGGTTTTATACAACACAAAAGTGTTCATGTGCAGTAAGGTAGGAAGTTAGGCATTAACTGCTTCTTTTACAAACCTGGGTGATCTCTGAAATCAGCTACACAAATCATTTACCTGTAAATAAACTGTACCATCATCTCCTGTACTGGAGATTTTTATTATAGTATTTTATATAGTATTGCACTTTTACAAGTTTTAAGATTATGCTATTTATTCTTTTTCCTTAACCTAAGAGTCACAGTACTATTGTTTGACGACAGGCAGCTTTACTCAATAAAAGTAATCAACCTTATTACTCCTTCAAAAAGCAAAATAAATTGAGTTTACTTTACAGGTTGACTTTATTATTCAAGAAATAAGAGGTAAGGGAGAAGATAAAAGCTGATGAATAAATGAGATCTTTTTTTCTGCAGTACCTGTTAAATATCAGCAACTATATAATGAAAATACTTACATAGGAAATATTTAAGATATACAGAAGAACAAGAAATCATAATTGCATATGTGCTCTGTTATTTTAAATATATAAACCCTAAATAAATAAAATATAAGTAAAAATAAAAAGAATTGCTAAGAAGAGTAGAAATTTTAAAGATGGACAGATAGGGAGACAGACACTTGGAGCTTTGAAAATCCCTTTTGTCATCTGTTTGGCCTCTAAAAGCACTCAAGCTACATCCTGAACAAAGTTGTCAAGTGTGTTAAGATCACAGTACTATGTGAAATAAAGATGACTATTGAACTGTTTTACTTGAGTTGGGTTTAGTTCAGTATTTTTATTTCTGGGGCATGATTTCTATCAGAGAAAAAATATTTCAGTGTCTTCTAGAATTAAAAGAGACTTATAGATTATTAGCACAATGGCTGCATTCAATTTGAAATGTAAGCTGCACTGGAGTTTTAATTGTGTCAGTATGTAATACCTACCATTTGTAGATTAATATATTTTGGTTAGGAAGTTGTGGCTTAAAGCAAAAATCCATCATTAACGAGCTCCAGTCCTTTAGCAACAGGTAGGTTAATGAATGGAAGGGCAAGGTTGTCTACACTAGGATGCCTTAGCTGCTTTTTTGTGAAAATAACAGGTAAATCCTGTCCCTTAGCCTTGCAGTGGATTCGGAGATCCATGAACAGAGAAGTGTGGCTCTGCATGCAGAGGAAGCTGTAGTACTGGGTCTGTGCCAGCCATCTGTACTCCTGGGTTGCCCTGGGATTTCCCTCCTTTTATGCACCTCTAAGGCTGCTTGCAAATTTTAGAAATAGCACCTCTATCTTTGACAGTGCCCCCAAAATACAGAGCTCCCTAAACTGCAAATGAAAGTCTCTGATTTCTTCTTCATCCTTTCTGCTGAATGTTCTTGCTGCTTGAGGTGGCTTAGACCTCTTTAAGAAAATAAGAGCAGTGAGTCCTGACATGTCCAGATAACTAGATCCCTTTTTAAATTTGAGATTGGAACTAGGAGTAGCAACAACCTTAAAACAGGCATCTTGAGGAAGAATCTGTGTTTCAGTTGTAGCCTCCAGTTCAGACTAAGTTTACAGACTACAGCATAGCTATCTGAATAGAAATTTAATCTTCATCACTTTTAAGCAGTCCTTCTGTCAAGAAATCAGGACAGTTTATTTCGTATCACACAAGTTTATAACCAGAATCAACTTTGCTACAAAAAGCATCAAATGAGATGTCAAAAACTATGTTGACAGGAAAAGAAAGATGTAAGTTACTGAAGAAGTTAAGAACAAGGTTGCAATAATGACTCATGCAGCTCCCTTTTCTCTTATAATTTACTGCCTCAGTTTAGCCCTTTCATTTATTTACCTAAAATATGAGGAGTGATTTTTGATCACTTATTTCTACCTGTTTCTTTAATGTCTGACACTTCAGTCAAGCTGTTGCCAGATGCTATTGCTCTTGCAGGGACAAGGAATAAGTGGCACAAGAATGGGGGTCTAAATAAAAACATATTGTTATATGGATGGCTTGAGGATGGCATCCTGAGTATTTATGGAAACAGATAGACAAATGTGCAAAAATGGAAAACAAAAGCGTTTTTTTTGAAATTATATATCAATCAGAGTATGCAGCATGAAATAAAGCTGCAGTAACAGCTGCAAGAGCCCCAACCAGAGACCTTGAGTTTGTTCAAAACTTGATATTTCAATTCAAAATCTTTTCTCATCTAGAAGTCTTGTTGGTGTAGGCTTTTTTCTCAAAAGCCTGTCTATAGGTTCTTTGTTCTCAAAAGAGATGCAAGAAACAGGTTTGCTCTTCTGGATTTTCCCTTATTGCAAACACTTTTGTGAGATCCAACACTATTTTTTATATCCAAAGGAAGTAAATACCACTACTACAGAAATTGCAGTAATTCTGCTTCAGTTGCCTCTGTTCCTGCACTTCATCAACTCTCTTCTGATCTTGGGCTACTGCAAACATGGTTGGATGGTGGTGTCTATAAATAGTGGTGTCTATAGACCTGTCTCAGATCTATACAATCACAAATGTATTTAGCAAAAGAAGATTCAGGAGACTAGAGTCCAGGTTGTTTGTTTGAAGCTGTGAACGTCAGATTTCTAGGTCCAGCAAGCTAAAATAATTGTATAGTAAACCAGGACACGACTGAAATGAAGCTGGGCTTTAAAGGCCACACAGGCTTGCTGTGTGAAATGGCTGCTTCTTTTCCTGTGACAATGTACTTGTATTACTTCCAGGTGTGAACTTTTCCCTGCGTTCTGAGATCTCTGTTCTTCATTCTGAATAGTGGATGAAACATTGTAAACCTGTTTTTATACCCTTTTGTATTAATGCTCTTTTTGTAACCCACACTGTGAAATGGGAGTGATCTTCCTACTTAGTTGGCTTTATCAAAATAGAAATTCATAGTACATCCTCATTTTACCTGGTGGTAATTACTACCACTGCTAATACTACTTTACACCATCTGATAAAGATATGCTATCTATTTTAAAAAGCATAGACTCCTGATTTAAATTAATTTAAATTTCTTAATTTTATATGCCCGAATTTATTTTGTGATATCATAAAGGAAACTTTCAGAATTGATCCATTTACTGATCAATGACAAAATACTGATTGCTTTCGTTTGAGTAAACTCCTCAAAAGTTGGGGTAAACTACTTTGAAATAACTAGAGACTGGTACAGTATTGGTAGTGCTACAGATTACAGTCCAGCTATAATAAACTCAGCCAAGAGTCATCTGTTCACAAATAGTTGCACAACCAAAAAATAGGTGATTACCTTCAGAGTCTTTACCTACAGGATTAAGAAAGGGTTTTATTAACAACTTGTCACCATTCATCCATTAGTGATCAGTGCAATCTAGGACCACCCCCTTCTTGTAGTGTACAAGCGCTAACATATTTTGCATTCTGTAAGAGAAGAACAGCGGCAAATCTGGTAATGAGGTTTCCAGCAGTGCCCATCTTCAGTTTTGGAGGTGGATTAATTCAGCAGATTCAGTATGAGACTGGACAGGAATCTTCAAATAACAGAAGGGACTGTAATTAATTCCTCCTCCTAACCAAAAAGTTGCACCAGGTGGAATTTCTATGTTCAGAGTAGTCTGGCACAATTTCAGGTCAGAATTGCTTCCATTTTAAGTCAGGCATCTGTCTGTAACCGGCCAAGAATTTAAATGTGAACAACCAGAAAGCAAAATAACTTTTGCTTTGTTTGTGAGCAGAATCTACTGTATGCACCTAAGCACAAGTTTTGGTAAAATAATGCTACAAGTCCAAGATAAAGTCTGAAGATGGAGTATAGACACACTATCTCATTTACCTTCTTTGTGTTTAGATGCCATAGATACTATACCCAGTATATTACGGTCCAGTCTTAGGAACTCTTGGTCTCGTAAAGAAGAATACTGGGAAGTAATGCTGTAAGAGGGCCCAGAGGAAGCCAAGGATACAGTTTTGAGTACTTGTTCCATGAGTAAAGAGATATGACCGAAAAATATTTCTTTAGACTGGAAATTGGATTAATTTTCTTAAATTTTCTTGCAGAGAGGGAAAAGAGTTAGTAGGCAAGGAGAATAATCTTAATCTGAGAAAGAAGAGGAATCTGCCCAGAATTTGTGCAGACAAAAATTGATGAACCCACTTTAAAGCGATACTGCACAGGATAGAAAAGAGAGAATAGCTAGCTTGGATAAAATTATAAATAAAATAGTGTGCATTGGCCACAGATTTGTATTGCTCACAAAACTGCTAAAGTGTACGAGAGGTTGTAAAAGTCTTACTCCATACTTCAGAGCAACTGTTCTGTCTGTACAGCATTAACCACTTTCCTGATACAGCTCTGCCATATTTTTAACTAAATATGCTAAATTGTTCAGTTGTAAAATAGACTTACTTGCCACATTGGCTTATTATAAAGCTTTGAGTTTCACCAATGAAGAAAGCAAACAACTTGCTTAAATATTCATGTATGTGTGTATGGAAAAGATTTTAATTTCTCAAAATATGTATGAAAGGAAGCAAGAAGCATTAGCAATAAGAAAAGAGCATCACAGCTTTGGTTTAAACTCACAGATGTAGCTAATGCTGCTAAAAGAAGGCAATTTGTCCAAAGGAAGGCAAAAGTTATTGATTGCTTGATATGAAAATAATGTTTTTTAAAAAAATCAAGTATCTAATATGTAGCTTTACCTACACTCTGGTAATTTTGAAAGAAGATTATTTTAGATACTTAGAAATAATTTTTAGGAAAATGAAGATTTTTATTTTCTTACATTTTCATTTCAGTGTGGGATCTGCATATGTTAAGTTTCTAACAGAATTATCAGTAAATCCATCTCAGGTATTTGAAATCTCTGAGAAGGAGAGGTGTGGGATACAGTAGATGTGTCTGTACTGTATATAGGCACTTCACTATTCGAATACTGTTCACTTAGCAGGAGAATATGTGTATCCATTGGTGTGGTAAGTAGCTGTGGAAATCTTTGCATGTGTTATGTCACTCGAAGCAGGGATCATGGCTGCTGCATTTTAATGAAACAAAGTAATGAGTAATACTACCAAGTGCCAGTACCATGAAGCAAGTCCGTTAACAACAAATATTCTGGTTTCTCTGTTCATGCTGAAGGATTTTCTGATTACACTAAAAATGCTATTATTTTTTATCCTTTTCCCATTTATCATTTTCTCCAGTTTGCTCAGAGTCCAAAAAAAGGCTCTGCTAGTGCTGTAACATATTGTGAGCTGAGATGATTGGTACTGCATGCAAGAAAGTCTGTACCCTGTTTTCCAAAACAGCTCTACCTTTTATTACTTCAGTTATTTGGTTCTCAACTTGGAGGCATGTAAATAAATCCTTATCTTTATTTACAATAAGAAACCTGCATTAAACTTATAGGCAACTTGCACTTTTGCAAATTGACTAAAATTTATTTGTGATCTTATAGAATCTGGTTGTTAACACCAAAAGGGCTTCATCTTCTGTTCATTATTGTACTAATTTTTAACTTTTTAAAAGAAGAATTTGGCATCCATGTGGTTTAGGTTCCTTCCTTTTAATGCAACAAATGTCTGTTTCATTCTGTTCTTCTATTTTGTATAGATGTACTTTTATGGTTTACAACAGCCATAATTCTTACTATGTCAAGCACTCCAGTCAGGTAGAGACCACTTCTGCCAGGGGTGTCCAAATGCTTTACCATCAATTGGGTGTGTTGTGGATTCTTTAATCAAAATTTGCTGGCCACCATCATCACTTCTGAAAAATAGTTTCATAGTATTAGTGTATTTTTTTCTTCTTATACAGCAGACTCTAGATCTGCAGAGGCATATATTAGAAGTTGAGTCTAGATACTGAGTGAAAACTCATGCATTTTGTCAATGTGGTTCACTCAGTGTTCGTGGGAGAACATTGTCCTGTTCAACATCTTCCTGTTCAACATCTTCATCAACGACCTCGATGAAGGGACAGAGTGTCTTCTCAGCAAGTTTGCTGATGATACAAAACTGGGAGGTTTGGCTGATACACCTGAAGGCTGTGCAGCTATTCAGTAGGATTTGGACAGACTGGAGAGCTGGGCAAAGAGGAACCTAATGAGCTTCAACAAGAATAAGTGCAGAGTCCTGCACCTGCGAAGGAGTAACAAAATGCACCAGTACAGACTGGGAGTCAATCTGCTAGAGAGCAGCTCCATGGAGAAGGACCTTGGAGTCCTGGTGGACAGCAGGTTATCCATGGGACAGCAATGTACCCTTGTGGCCAAGAAAGCCAGTGGTATCCTGGGGTGCATTAAGAAGAGTGTGTCCAGGAGATCGAGGGAGGTCCTCCTCCCCCTCTACTCTGCCCTAGTGAGA
>VZZY01000595.1:10656-114653 GCA_013400335.1 Eurystomus gularis | reverse complement strand
AGACTTTCAAGACCCGTCTGGATGCGTTCCTGTGTAACCTGCCCTAGATTCTATGATCCTGCTTGGCAGGGGTTTGGACTAGATGATCTCCAGAGGTCCCTTCCAACCCAAACCATTCTATGATTCTATGATTCTATAATAAATCATAGAATTATAGAATGTTAGGGGTTGGAAGGCACCTTTAAAGTTCATCTAGTTCAACCCCCCCTGCACTGAGCAGGGACATTGCAGCTACAGCGGGTTGCTAAGAGCCCTATCCAATTGCACCTGGAATGTTTTCAGGGATGGGGCATCAACCGCCTCTCTGGGCAACCTGGGCCAGGGTCTCACCATCCTCAGCATCAAAAATTTCTTCCTTCTTTCTAGTATAAATCTGCTCTCTTTTAGTTTAAAACCATCAGTCATTGTCCTGTCACAACAGGCCCTGCTAAAAAGTCTGTCACCTGGAGCCTTCCCTTCTCCAGGCTGAACAACCCCAAGTCTCTCAGCCTGTCCTTGCAGGAGAGGTGTTGCATCCCTCAGATCATCTTTGTGGCCCCACAGGATTGCTGCCAAATTCTAGAGGACAATACCAGTTTGGTGATGAGATAGATATAACAATACACTGCTTTGAGAACAAATCTGGCAAATCTTTGTGTTGTCTGATGTTGTCACTGCCATACAGTGCACGTGTTCTACACAGTTTTTTCTTTTGATGCTTACAACATAAAGGAGGCTGTAACCATTCTTTCACAGTGTTGATTTCTGAATTAGTGTGCAAGCTTTTAATTGTTTCTTACTTCAACAGAGAGATAGATGATTACTTCAGGATATCTGCTGAGATGCTAAATCATCCTTATTCTTTTGGGAGTGCAAACCTAACATTAAACCCCTTTACTTTCTTTTCTCTTTCAAGAACCAAGCAAGATCTTTTTGAATGTTCTTTAAACAGGTGAAAAAAAACAAATGTATTTAGCAAACAGCTCATCTATCAATCTATATTTCAACAGGACATATCAGCAAACAGTAGTTTCATGTCCAAACAGTAACCCAGTTCAGATGCTTGAAGCTGTTGTACAGTCCAGTTCTAGATATAAACAGAATGCAGCAGCAGCAGCAAAGCTGGCCCAGTGCTGAGTGAATCTGAAAAAAGCTTTTCCTCTGTGTTTGCAGGATGGATTTCTTACCTGTAAGTCTCCATTGTTAATACTCACTTTTCCTCCAGAACTCCTAGACTCAAGGTCAAGGAATCTTTAGCTCAAAAGATGTTTATGCTAGTTAGGGTGTTGTAGCAAGGTGAGGGTCTCTTCTCCAAAGCAAGAAGTGATGGGACAAGAGGAAATCGCCTCTGGTTGCACCAGGGGAGGTTTAGGTTGGATATTAGGAAGAATTTCCTCCCTGAAAGGGTTGTCGAGGCCTGGCCTAGGCTGACCAGGATAGTGGTGGAGTCCCCATCCCTGGAGGGATTTAAAAGCCATGGAGATGCGATGCTGAGAGACATGGTTTGGTGGTGACCTGGCACTGCTGGGTTAACAGTTGGACTTGATGTTTCTTCTAACCAAAATGATAAGGTAATTTGCTTTTTCCTGCTTTGCATTTTAGTTTTCTGATACTCCATCAGTAAATGCTTATAGCCATCTGTAAAGTAACTAAATCTAGAGCACAGTAATTAACTGAACCACAGTTTCTGGAATCAGGAGAAAGAAAAATAGTGGAACTTACTGGACTATTTGGACACCAGTGTTTTAGATCTGTAACCACAGAGCTTGTTGCAGACCATAACTAAAATTAGCAGGCTTTTTTCCTTTATTCTATGGAAAGCAAAGTATGGAAGAGTATTGCCTAGTCTTGGTGGTACTTCCAGTTGCATGAAAAAATACGTGTGGTGAAATAACAATCATATCTGTAGCTGAAAAATCAAATCCGTATAGTAAAATTTTGTCACTTGTGCTGAAAGAACTCCACAGAAATTTTTGAAGGGGCAGATTAAAGTAAGCATTAGGGTGGACCTGAATTCTGCTAACTTGCAATGCAAAATAGAAAAAAAAGGAGAAAAAGGAGGACATAGATATTGGATGTTGAAGGGAAAGATCACAAATATGTTTGAAAAGGTTTAATATGTTAATCAGTGTGGGTCCCTCTACCCAATTAATATAGCCACTGTGCACATGTTTTGGTTCCACAAGACAGCAGTGAAAAACCTTTCTTTCCTAGATAGTAAATCAGGGTATTTCATTGTTCATTGTTATTCATTACATTTTTATCCAGAAAAGAAGTATTGCATTCCAAAAATTCATCATCTTGAAAAACCCATGAATGCTTCTGAAGTTGATAAAGCTGATACCAAGTATTATTTTGTATGGATATTTATTTGCACTGTATTATTTATCAGTGTAAGTGCTTTGCAGAATTTGGTTACTCTTTTCTGTTTCATGAACACAGAACTGTGCTACTCTGCATCCAAAATGCATTTCCATTTGAGCCTTTCAAAATGTAGGAGGCTTATATTTAAGCTCATTAGGACTCTCAGGTAGGTCAGGATTTTGTGAATCTCTGCGTGTTTTTGGCTCAGGATGCAAGAATTCCTTGTGTTGAAGGCAAGAGTTGATGGGGTTTGGCTTCCTTGTCAAACCAGAAGATTATGCGGGTTTTTTGTTTGTTTTTTTTTTTTTAATTAGAAGAATACTTTCAATTGATAAGTAGGTTTTAAAAATCTAGTTTTTAGAAACTTTCAAATAGAAGAGGTGAGCATATTTCTACCAGATGTGTGGTATTCTTTTAACTTAAACATTACCTAAAAACTAGCATGATTTCCTAATGCTGTTCAAGGTCAGTTTTATTTTTCTGCACTGTTTTTACAGCTGCTACTCATGTTACCAGAAATATTTCTCTCTATTTCACAAGCCTCAAATACCACATCATTTGACTAGTAATCAACGTCTGCCTAATTTCAACTGAAGAATAACACTCTCTTTATACTCTACAGTCTGTAGAACAACATACATGATGTTATTGTGGATTTCCATTCATACTGCATGCCCCTTCCTCCCTGCGGAAGGAACCCCATGTTACGGGGTTACCTTTTAATGAGAAAGTGAGAGATTAATGTTGGTTCGTTAATAGGATTAAGAGTTTGGCAGTCTTTCATGTTCTGTATTTTATAGTGTTCAATCTTTATTTCGAAGCTTGAATCTTGTTTTCCCCACAGTATGTGTAGAATGTTGGTTTTTAAATCATGGGGTTTAGTTTCTTAGAACTATAATGCCTGCTCTTAAATAAAAGTAACGTGCTTCCTGATTTTCCTATCCCACATTTATAACATACTCAGCAATGAGTCAGTGTCACCGAGTTACCTCTAAATCAGACAATGAGCATAAATCTTCTGAGACTTCATTTTACTACACAATACTCAGCTCTTTTTTTTCATGAACGCTAAATTATTTTACAGTTGTCAGCTACATTCTAATTGACAAGAGTGTTGGGCTCAGTGGATTTGGCTCCTTAAAATTCTCTCTTGTTGTTTAGTTTCATGATGCCATCTCATTTTACAGCTACAACTTTTAAGCTGTTGGGAACACTGCCATGAAAAAGTTCAACAAGCAAAGGAAAGAGGAGTGACTGCATTTTTCCAGACTGAGCCCCCTTTTCATGCTGAAAACGGCAGGGTTCTGAAGAACAGTAATTTACAGAAGATTGGAAATGATTTCTTAAGAGTCGCATGATATTGGCAAAACAGTTCAGGTCTTGAATGTAGAACTGAAAAGTAAGTTAGGAATCTAGCTAGACATGGAATTTTAAGTTCTCAAAATGCTTGTTTCTATCTTAAAACCCCAAGTAGACGTAGGGTTATTTGTAGATCTTATTAGGTAATAATTCCTACCCCCAGACAGGAAATTCAGCCCCTATCCTAGGAAGCTGTTGAACTAACATTTTGTTAAATGTTAGCTGCAAATGGAAGGACTCAAACTACTCTTCCCAGAGCAACACTCCAAAAATTCATTAAACATGAATATTGAGATGCTTTGTTGACCATTCAAAGACAGGTACTAATACATGTAGGTGTGAGCAGGGATTAACAGCACAGCATCTCTGCAGTGAAAGCAGACTCTTCTTGTATCTTTGAAAGCATTTAAGAGTTCCATGCTATGATGCCCAGAAATGTATACGTACAGCAATTATAACTTAGCTGTAATACGCAGGCATTTGTACCAGTGATGGGCCTTTGCAGCCTTGCAGATATATTTTTCTTTGTTAGGAGCTTTACTCTAAGAGCATCAGTAGCTACTTTAAATAACTTCCTGATTCATGTTGTCTAGGGTTTTAAATTTTATTTGAAAATACTATTAATGTGTATAAAAGTATGCATAAGAGACAGGTGGGAACAATTACCATGTAGTAGAGAAACCTATCCCCTTTTGTATAACTGACTTCAGTAGGACATTGTACAGCTAAAATAAGGGAAAAGTGGTTTTTTGGTGTCTATATTATTTACGAGTCTGTTGAAATGTGAGTTAAGGGTAGAAATCTTTATTTCTCAGTAATTTTTGTTAATGAACCTAGCATTAGTCATATAACAAAAAGGGGTATAGGGAAGGGCACAACTGCTAATGATCCCTACATGCCAACATTGTTTTCTGAACACTTGTGGGGCTCTGCTGAGCTCAGGGCTGGAGTTCAGCTTTCTTCAGCCACTTGCTGAGTACATGATCCTGAGAGAATTGCCTCGTTTTCAGCACCTCTGCATTGAACCTACCAAACAGGAATAATACTACTTTTGAGATTAGTATAATTTCTAGCTGGTTTTAAGATCATTTATTGGTTAATATAATTAAGGTTCTGCAAATATTTTTCTGGCAGCATGCTCTTGCAGTGGCATTAATACATGCAATGGCATTAATACAACTTAATAATTTTTGCAAGAAACATGCTCAGGTGCTGTGCTTTTCCTGTTGTGAGAGAACTAGACCAGCAGAAGTCCAGTACATTACTTCTATAATCAAATTCACAGTTCTTGGAACAGAAGCTCAGCTTTCATGTCTGTGTGGGACCCCTGAGCAATGGTAGCTACGTTATCCTTTCCAGTCAGTGCCAAGTTACTCTAGAAATATACCTGTGCGTTGTTGTCACTGATTTCCACTCTAGGGAAGGACATTGGTGTGAAGCAGAAAGCTCTGCCTCCATTTGACAGGACAATAACATAAATGGATATCATACGCAAGCCCTGTACTATTTCTCTGCTAGGGAGGAGAAGTCTAAAAGACTGTAGGCAACTCCAAGATGTAAGCTGTCTGTCAGTGAGGTGTCTGAAAGTATTTCCTGTGATCCGGGATCCTGCAAGGGTCTGCCAACAGCCTTCTACAACCAGCCTGTCTTGCCCATTCCCTCAAGCAAAGTTTTCTTCATTCTGAGGGTGGTGAGACACTGGGACAGGTTGCCCAGGGAAGATGTGGATGCTCCATCACTGGATGTGTTCAAGGTCAGGCACGAATGACTAACAGATCTTGAGTACAAATAAATATATAATATAGCTTCAGAGAATAGTTCTATAGCTTTGGAGAAGACTGGTACATTTTGAAATATGATGGAAGCTTTACAGCTGGATCTTGGCAGCATTTTCAGCCTGTTAAAATCTCATTAGATCATGGCGATCAGGCATTGTAAAGATGTGCCAGATGATATATTAAATTTTAATCACATTTAAAAATAACAGTAAAGATTTTATTTAAAAGCACCTAAATTAAGTTTTCAAAGTCAGCTCCCATGGGATAAAATTACAATATGCTATTTCTTTATTATTGAATTTCATGTTAAAACTTTCATGGCTCAGTGTCCCACAATTTTATGTCTCTGCAATATAGTATATACTTTTGTACTGGAATGGATTAATTTCTACATTATTGGAGTGGGAAGTAACTTTGCCTGGTGGGAAAAATCAGCATTGGGAAATGTATTAGAAATACATTTCCAAAGTATTAGAATTTTGTAAAGTCCCTGGAGAGGGACTTTTCACAAGAATGTCCAGCAACAGGACAAAGGGAAATCGTTTTAAATTGAAGGAGAGTAGGTTTAGACTAGATCTTAGGAAGAAGTTCTTCAGTATGAGGGTGGCTAGACTCTGGAATAGATTGCCTGGAGAGTTTGTGGATGCCCCCTCCCTGAAGGTGTTCAAGGCCAGGCTGGATGAGGCCTTGAGCAACCTGGTCTAGTTGAGAGGCATCCCTGCCCATGGCAGGGAGGTTGGACTAGATGATGTCCAGGGTGCCTTCCAACCTAAGCCATTCTATGATTCTATGAAATGTAGACAGTGCTTTTTCCAAGTTAGGGGAGAAAAGTCAAAGTAGATTTTATATTATATTCTTAGTATATTACATTATCCATACCCACCATATTCTTAATCTCACAGAGTCTACTTGTTGTGAGGAGTATGATTCTGCAAATACTGATTACTCACATTTAGGTTGGTGAGCACCTTCAGTGGGGGTTCTGACACAAAATTAAGCAGGTATGTAATTAATCTTCATGTGTATGGGAGTACAGCATTCACACAAACATAATAACCATACCATGTAATAAAAGACCATTAAAGACAGGGATGCAGCAGGCATTAGTCTTCTGTGAGGGTTTTAACAGCATCCCATAAAAAATACTGACTCTTGAATCACAGAATGGTTTGGGTTGGAAGGGACCTTGAAGATCATCTAGTTCCAACCCCCATGCCATTGTTGGGGACACCTCCCACTAGACCAGGTTGCACAAGTCCTTCCCTGGGCAACCTGTGCCAGTGTCTCACCACCCTCAGAATGAAATACTTCTTCCTTACATCTAATCTAAATGTCCCCTTTTCCAGTTTGAACCCATTACCCCTCGTCCTATCACTACAAGCCCTTGTAAAAAGTCCCTCCCCAGCTTTCTTGTAGGCCCCCTTCAGATACTGGAAGGTTGCCATAAGGTCTTCCTAGAGTCTTCTCCAGACTGAACAACCCCAACTTTCTCAGCCTGTCCTCGTAAGAGAGGGGTTCCAGCCCTCAGATCATTTTCATGGCCCTCCTCTGGACCAGCTCCAACAGGTCCACATCCTTCTTGTGCTGGTGGCTCCAGAGCTGGATACAGCACTGCAGGTGGGGTGTTATGAGAGTGAAATAGAGGAGGAGATACTATTTCTGTCTACAGATTGTCTGATTTGATGTGAACATTTAGAATTGAGTCCAGGAAGACTGATGCCAGTGTCAAAACGGAAATCTGTTATCTTGACACTATCTGATAAACTCAATAGTATCCATTGTTTTCTCCCCCCAAAATCTAGAGGAATTTTCTTGTATCAGCTTGAAACTATGGTGCCTTGCTACTGAGTTTGAAATGTTAAACAGCATATCCTCATCACATGCCATTTCTGTAAGGAGAATGTCTTCTGGATTCTTCTGGGGGTACGGGATCAGCACAGGTAATTAGCATTGCAGTGCGTGCAATGCCTGTTTAGAAAATCTCCCATCTCCATTTCCAGTGGAAGTCCCCTTGGGAAGTATAGGTGTTCATTGGGGTTTGAAGGCATTCAGCACATCCTAGCAGGGCCTCAGCACCAGTTAGAATAGCACAAGAGGAATGTATCTCCGCTCTATTATCAAAGCTGTGTATCGTCATAATGCTAGGCACTTCCTGCTAATGAATCACTGAATGGTGGGGGTTGGAAGGGACCTCTGGAGGTCATCTTGTCCAACCCCCTGCTAAAGCAGGCTCATCCAGAGCAGGGTGCCCAGGATGGCAACCAGGTGGTTTTTTATCTCTCCAGAGAAAGAGACTCTGGAGACAAGAGTCTGGTAAATGAAGATTTACCTCTCTTTGAAGTGAAATTTAAAACTACTGAGAAATTAATGAAAACTGCTCAGATTTGCACAAAAATCACATCTTCTTATGGCTACAAGTCCAGGGTCAGATAAATGACAGGGCTGGCATGGCACTCATGATTTACTGCCCATCATTACTGTTCTTCCTGTGGTATACAACCATGTAACACCTGCAGGGCTCTTCACTCCTTCCTGCTTTTGCTTTTAGCCAGCACCTCACAGGACCAGAGGCTCTCTTGTACTCAAGGACTGTCAGAAAGCCCATTATTTCTATGAAGTTACTCAGGTTGTGTGGTAGCTGTGAGTATTTACAAAGAGAGTAAAGCCACAAAAGACTCCTTACAGTAAAAGACAAAGTGTCACAGAAGTAAAAGTGAAAAGAGCTTGTCCCAGACTTAATTAATTTCTCTGCTTCGTTGGTTTTGTTTGTTTGTTTTTTGGTGGGGGAGTGGAATCATATAAATGCTAAAGTTTCTGAGTAGCTTCACACATTGGGTTAGTGGCTCAGGTAATGTCTGTTGAGTCAACCCCCTCCACCTCCATTTTCACACCACCCAAATCACAAGTGATCCTAAAGGAAATTAAAAATGTTACAGACATATAGTGAAACTGAGAAATAATCCAGTGACTGGAGTACATATAGTGGTTGGTAACTCTATGAGCAAGACTTATGTCTCAGTTTTAGTCAACTGTGGAATGTAGAGGCATTGCGTGGTTTCTTTTTTTTTTAATAAGATATGCTAGGGTTTTATTCTGCAAGGAAATACTTGAATGTGTTTGTGGGTACAGAGGTGGATGAACTTAAAAAGAACTGAACAAAATGGAACAGTTTCAACAAATAGCTGGATTAGCATTCAACTCCCATAGATTTTGGTAGCTGAAGAGCTGACCCTTTCTTTATCAGTATTTTGGAAGTATGCAAACATTGCAATTGAGGTACAGATCTTCAATTTAATCTTTTTAAATCTTAAAAAAAGAGAAATAAATCTTGACGTATGGTGATATTAACAGGAGGAGCTTGAGGTATGCTGCTGCATGGGATGCTCACTGACATGGCCTGAGGTTCACAATCCCTCCTAAGAACCAGGTGACGCTGAGGTCATAGATGTGGCTTCAAACCTGTTTTGATTAAAATGTGGAGGCACAGCCCTTGTCCCGGAGGATGTTGCCATGTCTAGGGCTCCAACCATGCCGACCCTTCCCCGGGGTACCCCAACCCACAGCCTACTTGTCTGGACACGGGTGAGAAACTAAAGACTTCTGGCATCAGAAATGAGGAGCTATATTTGCCAAACTGGTTAGTGGAGTTCTCTCTTACACAGGGCAGACAACTCCACTGGTCTTCTCCAGCTCCTTTAAAGTCATTTTGCTCTGCTTATGCAAGATATTGTGGCCAAAGCAAATAAAATCATTTATCCATAAATGCTTAGAGCAGGTTTTATGTGGACATATATGCAAATGCATATATGAAGATATGTATACACATATTTATAGTAAGGAATATCTACATCTCCATCATTTTATAATATAGAAATGCTATTTTAAAATAATAAATGTTAAACAAAGACATCCTTGATATAAACATTCTTTAGCCTAAAGGTACAGTTTATTTAAATAGAAATATTTACAGAAGTGAGAGCTTCAAGTTCGAATATAAGGTAGTTTTATTTTACAATCCTCAGTCTTTAAATCTAAAGAAAAAGTAGCATATAGCTACCATTTGTAAAGTATACCTAAGTATGGAATAAATATGTATCATAAGAATGGCCAGAGTGGCTTCCTTAAGGAAAAGCATTTTGAATAATAGAAGAGTATTTTTGAATAGTAATAATAGTGATACCATGAAATTGTTTATTTAGGAAAATCTGTACATTAAGTCTGTTGAAGAATTATCACTTTCTTATGTGTAGGAAAGCAGAAGACTCATGCAGTTAAATGTATATATAGATAGTTAAGCTCCTGGTAGCACAACTTCTATTTTCCTTCCCACCTTAAACACCCCTCAAGTTTGTACTGCCTGGTGTAGGTAACTTTATGGAAAAGATTGCTTAACATGGGCAGATTAAAAACCAATTTAACTGATGGCCACAAACAGAGCTTAGAGTTTGTCATGGCTACAAAGATTTTCTGTCAGGGTATAAAAGCAATTAATCAGTATGCAGAAGGTATTGCCTGCCCCATAGAGATGCTAATTTCCTGACACTTTGGAAACTCATGTTCTACATTTACTGTTCACACTAGAGGGAAGCTAACCAGCCTTAGCTTGAGCTAATGAAATCAAAAGACTGCAAAATGTGACATTTTCTTATCCCCATACAGTCTAATTTTGAGATCTTTAGTTACTTTCTATAAGTTGTTTGACAGCCACAGTGCGGACTGTCCTAAAGCCTGGAAAGCTGTATTTATACAGAGCTCCTGTAGCCAGGTTTTCTGCAGAAAATAAAGGGCCAATCAGTTTCCTGCTGAAGTATTTTTTGAAAATGACAAAAAAACCCCAACAATCAGTTAAGTGAATTGTAGTCTAGTAGAACAAAGATCAAGTGTTTCAATGTGTTATCACTGGGGACTTTTATTTGGGGGGGGGGGGGGGGGTGTTGTTTTCTTGTTTTTTTTTTTCCCCAAAGTGCTATAAAATATATCCATATGCATAGTTCACACATTGCAGACATATTTTGATAGAATATTCTATTACAGATACTGTTAATAGTAGTCATTTGAAAGTTCAGGTATTCTGTTCTGCTTACTTTAAGTTAGGACCTAATATAGAAGCTGTTCCTATTTAAGTTTAAAAAAAAAAGCCAGTAAATAATACAGCAATTCAGCTCTTTGTAACCACAAAATATTCTGGAAAAGCAAGAAAAGCAGAAAAAGCCCAACAGCTACTACCATTTAGTTTTTCCACAGCCCTCTCTCTGAAAGGGGTCTCTGCAGGCATTTTAGAATCTGTGGAGAGCATAAGCCACCTGGTCATGCACATTCCTCTCCAGATGCACAAAGCAAACCCATGGAGCAGCTCCATTGGGACGCCTCGGCGCACACGAGCGCGGGACCGTTGGCACTCACCTAGAGCAGCGTCGCAGATGAGGTGCTGGGGGTGCGCAGGGGCACAGCTGCACCCCTCCGCCAGCTTCTGACCTTGGGGATCCAGCAGCAGCAGCAGGACCGGCACCCACCACCTACTCACAACGGGGTTCATGCTGCTGCGGGTCGGGCAGCCAAGAGGGGGAAAAAAGGGCTTCCTTGCTGTTGGCTTTACAGCTGAACTTCCTCAGAGCTGGCTGGTTTCTTCTGTGTGCAGTTTGGTTTCGGCCCCCTGGGGTGGGTTAGGAAAGCCCTCTAATGCTCGCTCCAAGCATATGCTTATGTTAACTGACTTCTAAATTCCCTGACATAGGACCCTCTTATTTATGGCCCTGACACTAACTCCTAACTCCGCCTTCCTTAAGGGAAAAGCACATCATTGGTGAAAGTTATTGTACTAGACGAGAGGTTACCTTAGCAAGCATTGCCGAGTTGCTGCTCTGAGTCAGTAGAACTATTAATAATCAAAAAGCCATTTCAAAAAAACATCTTTTGCAAGTATCTGAAGCTGATTTTATCATCTTTAGCAGAAGAAAGATTTTTTCTCTTTTTCTAGTGCATTTCCTTCCAGTTTGTTTTAAAACGTAGTCCTGCTACCTTCTCTGTTTTAGTCGGTAAACAAAGCTGTCCTTTTTTGAGCTCTGTTTTCATTTGCAGTCCCTGATCTTCCCCTGCACTTCTGTGCGTTTTCTTGAAATGACATCCCTGTTTGCAGGCTGGACAGAACTTCATTCATGAAAAGGACACTTTTCAATGCTCTATTTGTGAGCCTTGAACAATTGCTAGTTACAAGGAATGACGACTTAAATATCAAAGCTGCAATAAAAAGCATTTTTTTTAACAGCTCATCACAGACTTAATGTAAAATAACAAGGAAAAATATACAACTAGTGTATGTTGGAGGCACAGCTCTTTCTCTGCTTTCCTTATTATTGCAAGCCCTAATCAAGACAGAGCTGTATCTGTATTTGCTGGTTCATGTTATATGTGGAGCACAGACATAAATACAAGAGTATGGAAATCTTTTTCAACAGCTGTGTGTAACGTGTATACACCCTCTTTTTAGAAAGAAGTTGTTTCATGAGGGAGCAACATAAGTTTTGATTAGAGAGTGATAAAATACATCTATAGATTGACATGCAGGACAGGATCGCTTAAAGGATTGCATATTTTGTCACTTCACAAATCCAGCGTAGGAACTGAAAATTCATTAACATAATTTGAACCATTTCAATCCAGACTGATGAAAACTTATTTTCTTGAGGCTGAGATGTAGGTGTACACAAAGGAGCTTGTTATCTTTATATAAATGTGTACATGTTTCACAGCAGCAGATTTCTTTTATTTTTGAACAGTAAGAGTTGTTTTACAATTATTAGTGTTCTGATTCTTTTTTCTTTCTCCCATCCCCCCTAGAGACACACTCCATTTGTTAAAAAAAAATACACAAATACTCAGAATTGTTAGAATTGAGTCTCATTTTTAGATCCACATTGAAAACTATGCCAGGAATGTCCTGATTTAGTTCAAGTAGCCATACTTCAATTTTTATTTTTCCAGTCTGATATTTTAGCTTCAAATCATAAGGTTGGGTCCAAGTCCAGGACTAGCACCTGAAAATAATTTAGACCTTTTAACATCTCTGTTCTTACCTGGAGGAAGCTTAGTCCTTTCAGGAAGATTTCCATGTGAGTGAAAAGATAAAGGAGATGTGAGGCTGAAACCTTGCACAGCAAGTTCAAGCTACAAGAAGGCTGCAAAAGAAAAAAAGAAAAAACAAAACAACAAAACCCCAAGCAGGTATCTTGCTGGCCTCTGTGGTCCATAGTTCTGCGACTATTGATTTTCAAGTCTGACTTAGGGCAGTAAGACTGGAAAGTGATGAAGGAAGTAACTGAGAGCCATTGATTGGTTTCCAGATGACATCACATGGCTGCTGCTATAGATGAGCTAAATAGACCAAGTTGATTAGTGTTTCAGTTAAATTCAAATAAGAAAGAAAGACGCTGGCAAACTGTTTTCTCTAACATCAATCATGCAGGTCTACCTGTTTGATGGGAAACTGCAGCATATTTTGCCCAAGATTGTCCAGAATAGCACATCAAACTACTACACTCTGCATATCCTAAAGACTTTTATATCTAGGACAATCAAATTAATTGTACAATCAAACTAAAAACATTATGTTCACAAGAAAATTTTTAAATAATTTTGTGAAAAGTTGAAAGTTAATTCATTACTATCTTGTAGACAGAGTTGAGAACCGAATATATTCAACATCGAAACATAAAAATGCTAAAACTGAATCTTATGTGGCAATTATAAAAATGCCATAGAAACACATTTTAATTATGATCTTACATAGTATTGCCTGCAGCTACCCATGAAAGAATCCAATTGGCTTTTGAAGAGCCTTTCAAAGCCATCTATACATAGCTGGAATATTTAAAGCATGCTTGCACTCGGAGAATAACATGGGCAAAACAGAGGTTCTTGATAAATACATTCCCCATACGTCTCTCTAGACCCCATCAGCATTAGAAGGGAGAGGCTTGGAGCATGCTGTGTGCAGCAAGACCCTTCAGCAGTAATGTGGATTTTAGTGACACTTGTGGCTAGATTTCTTAACCCCAACATGGTCACAACAGCAGCGGGAAAGGCAGGTGTACACCAGTCAATCCTTGGGGACATGGACTCACTCATTCAAAGCCAGCACTTGGAACTGACCTCCCACGTGAGTCTAACTAAGGAGCAGTTTTTTGGTAGGTGTCTCTCTCATGCTTTCATGACAACATTGATACAATCTTATCATTAAAATGTAAAAGGCCAACAATTTTTGAAGCCACAGTAAACCTCCTGTTTTCTGATAAATCTTCATTTTGAGACAGTAAGTTTTGTTAAATTGTTGCCAGAGTTTAGGCAAAGACATATTTACATCATAGCGTTTGAAAGGGATTTTAGTAAGTCCGGAAATCACTATACTTAGGAACATGCTCTCACAAATGCAAGAAAATGCATTTTTATTCTGTTTATCACAGAAGACAAATACAACCTGTAGCTTCTACTAATATCGGTACAGCGTTTGAGTACCTGTTACCTCTGAACATGTCAGCAAGCATTACATCTTATCTTGAAGCTGGATTGTCCTTTTAGATATTGTAGACTGTTAGTATTTTTCATTGCATTAGGAAAATTACTTTTAGAGAGTTTAAAAGAAACCTTAAGCTCAGCACATATTCAGCGTTACAGTTAGATCTTATAAAATACAAAGGCCTTATAAAAGACAAAGATTATTTGCAGAAAAACAGAAATATTCCTATTTTAAGCAAAATAATTTTGTATCTCCAATAGTAGTAAAGAAATTGTAGCCAATGTTTTATAAATATAAGGAGACCAAACTAAAGAAACAGTCTTTTTACTGTTTGTATAAATGGACTAAAAGTACAGGGTTTCTTTCACTACACTGTTATGATGTTGATTTTCCTTTAGTTTGATAAGTCAGCCATGATATCATGGCAAATTATGTCATAACACTGATGAAGGATGAAGGGTAGCAGGATGAAGTAGTGCCCACTCCCTGGTTATAATCTGATAGAGCTAACACTTGCTAATAAGAAACAGAGAAGTTCATTTATCAAGGGGTAGTCACCGATTCCTTCAATATGTTATTGACATAGCAGAAAAAACACTTGGCATTTCTCATTTCTGTCTAGCTGAGTAAGTCTAGTGTTGAACAACTAATTTCTCTTTTCTAGTAAAATGCAAGAAAATAAAGTGGATTGGGGATAATCCACTGTATTTGTTGATATCGAAACAGGGCAGGAAACCTGACTACAGTCTAATTTATTATCAGCTTCATCCCTTCTTAATGGGAATTCTAACTTTGTACAGGACTTCTAATTCTGGAGGGGCTTTTTGTACTGTGGGTTGTCATGGTCCTTGTTAAATTTTAGTATGAAGCATTAGCATTTATCAACAGCATTCTGGCCATTAACTACCATTGTTGTTTCTTTCTCTTCTACAAGCCCCAGGATACTCCTATTAAAAACAGGAGGTATCCTTGTGTTGGATGCCATGCAGGCAGAGTCCCATGGAGTGAAATAGTGCTCATACTAATCTCATACTGACTGTATGATATTCTCATCTCTTCCCTGGAAGCTGCTGCGGTGAAAGCTGATGACTAAGGTGCATCACCCTTAGAGCTGATGTGGGGAGAGGCAGGCACCTCTGCTCGTGCTCCTTTCTTGCCCTTCCTCAGTATTTCTGCTCTTTCCTCTCACCCTTTTGCAGCATCACAGGTCTGTAGGATAATCCACCCTCAGCACTGGTATGTTACCTCCTCATGCTTCTGTCTCCCCTCTATTTAATTTCTCATAAGGGGCAGCACTGTGCATTCCTTTTATAGATTCCTGGGTACTGGTCAAGAGTATTTCTCCGGCAGGCTTGAGTTTGATACTTGGAGTTATGTCAAGGAGCACTGAGCTGTGTTGCACTGGGATTGTCCATAGAGCTTGTTCAAAGGCTCTTTAATTCGAATGGGGTATGTAACAGACACCTCGCTGTCCCTTCCAGCTCTGAGTCTACAGATAATAACATTTTATCTATATCGACCTTATTCTCTCTCCATTTTGGCAAATGAATCTTCTTTTAGAGTGATAGCAGGCAGGATTCTCCACGGTAATAGTTTTCTGTTGCATTCTTTAAGCTTTGCTAGAGTTCTGTTCTCCCTAGTTCCCATTTGGCATTGCATTTATTTTTCCTTAAAATTGATTTCAGTTTACCTGATATAGTCATAGTACAAATCCTGTATGAAAACTGTACAGTCATGTAGAAAATTCAAAATTAGAATAATCTTTCACAAAACAGATGAGCTTTCATGGATTTTAAATTCCAGCACCTCCATATGTACTACAGCCTGCTTCAAAAGGGAGGGTATTTGTAGCTGTCACTTCCTAAATACTACAGTAAAAAAAAAAAGTCACAGCAATTTGGGTAATTGCTTTATAAGGTGGCAAAATGTGACTTGATTTTAGAGGCAGCAGTATGCTAAATAGCTCATAGAAGGACAGGAATGAAACACCGACATGCCAGAATCAAAATATAACTTGGCTCTGCAAAGGTTTTGTCGTCTCCAGAATTTCTACTACAGACCTGCGGGAACTACTCTTTTTGGTTTGCTGCCATTCTACTTAATATTTTTCTAGTTAATGACAATTTCTGTTTTCATGCTGTGCAGATACTGAAAATAGAAGATTTTCCTACCATCAGATCACTTCTGTGTTGTTTAACTATTCTTTTTTAATTGTGGGGACAAAGGTATTTTAGATTGATTTCCTGGTTCGGAATTGCTAAATAGTGTCACTTTATATGCAAAGATCATGTCAAAACTTGTATTGCTTTCAGTGAGCACCAAGAGAATTGGGTCCTTAAGATGCAGTCTTACAAGGTGGTGTTAATGCCGTTGAAGGCACTGGGTACAAGGGGTGCTCAGAATACCCAGTTTTCCATCAGCTCCCTTTCATTTCACTGGGAATTGAGATGGCCCAGCACTTCCCTGGGACCAGTCTATATTGCACTTCTTTAGTTTATAAGCCACTTAAATCCTCTGTTTTGAATAAAGAAATCACAATTAAGGTGCATTTACGTCTTTTCAGTTATCTGGCACACTAATCAAATTAAAGCTTTCTTCTTTTTATCCACTTGAGCTTTTCCACTTCTTTAATGCCCTTGTTTCTAAAAATATAATGCAAAGCCTTCTTGGCTTGCCCCTCATGTAAAGGGGGTATAAAATGTTCCTTCACTCAGATAGAACTGTACGCCTGCTTTTTTCTCTCAAAGTATGAGGCAGTGGAAAATCTGGCTCGACATCTCCACAGAAAAACAGCTGTTGAAGCATGTTTCTGCTTTTCTTAATGAAAAGGGGAGTATGCTGGGCTACCCCTCCTGGTGACGGAGAGATGCTGCACGGCTGAGCCCTGGCATTATCATGAGATTGTGTTTTCTGAAAACCAAACAGACCAGAGAAAGTACATCTTCTGCTTGTTTATTGATTTAGGACTCTTCCGGATGGTTTCTGGGAAAGAAAAAATGGATAAAAGGCCACCTTCATTATTTCACTTTTAATTTTCTTTCTCCAAAGTAAGCAGAGCAAAATTAGATTTAGTCTGATGCATATTCCACAAATAAATTACATAGAACTAGAGTGGTTAAATGAACTTTGCTTGGGGATTATTGGAAAGATAAATATTTAAACACTGAACTTGAGGTAAGTCATGTTTATGCAACATCTGGGTTTTTTTGTCACTAGTTTCCCCACCCCCTCTTTTTTTTCCTATTGTGGCATTTCTCGTCAACTTAGCCATGAAAACATTAAACCAGGGTGAATACCACCTTCCAAAAACTCTACTTTCTGTATTGTTGCCAGCAGAGGGCTTTTTTTTCTTTCTTTTTCTTTTTTAGCAGATGATCTTTGCCTAATTTTAATTTTATATACAGCTTTGGTTATGTTATACATTGTATCTTAGTTTGAAGAATTCAAAGTAAATTTACAAAAATTCAAATTATATCTCTTAACAACCATCTTAGATTGTGTAACTCTAAGCATTGTTCAAAAATACTGAAATTGTGGAAGAATTTATGAACCTTTGAGCACTTTAGTGTATGAAGCTTAAATTTTAAGGATTTATATAAAATTGCTAAACTTACAGTGAAGAAACTGCAGGATGACACTCTGGTAAACCAGACTTATAAACTGCAGAAAATTTCTGAAATAGGAAAGGAAATAGGAATTATTTCCATTATGTATGGAAAAATACAAACAATAATACAGGTGAAGACTGGGTTGGTTAACTATATAACCATCTACTGGTTAACTAAATAACCTTCACTTCAGATTAGAGAAGGTGATAATGGTGCCTGTAGGTGTTGTGTGAGTATATCAAACTACAGTACATCTTTCTACAGTGAAAAGCGTGATAAGCAGATTTATGAACTGTTTAGGTGGCCAGATATTAAAGTTAAGTATAATTTTATTGTATTAATCTTTAGAAGCTCGTAGTACAAAGAATCTTCAATTTTAAAATGTTGATGCAGATGATGGTTCTGGTTAACTGCTGGCTAAATATGAGCCAGCAATGTGTCGCAGATGGTGAAGAAGGCCACCAGCATCCTGGCTGGTATCAATACTACTGTGGCCAGCAGGACTAGGGCCAGGATTGTGCCCCTGGACTGGGCACTGGTGAGGCCACACTTAGAACACTGCGTTCAGTTTTGGGCCCCTCACTCCAAGAAGGACATTGAAGGGCTGGAGCATGTCCAGAGAAGGGCAATGAAGCTGGGGAAGGGTCTAGAGCACAAGTCTGGTGAGGAACAGCTGGAGGACCTGGGGTTGTTCAGCCTGAAAAAAAGAGGCTCGGGGGTGACCTTCTCATTCTCTATAACTCCCTGAAAGGGTGTTGGGGCCAGGTGTGGTCAGTCCCTTCTCCCATGTAGCAAGCAATAAGACAAGAGGAAATGGCCTCAAGTTGCAGCAAAGGAGGTTTAGGTGGACATGAGGAACAATTTCTTCCCTGCAAAGGTTGTCAAGGCCTGGCCCAGGCTGCCCAGGGCAGCAGTGAAGTCCCCATCCCTGGAGAGGTTTCAAAGCCAAGGAGATGTGGTGCTGAGGGACATGGTTTAGTGTGAGGCTTGGATGTGCTGGGTTAATGGCTGGACTTGATGATCTTCCAGCCAGAACAATTCTATGATTCTATGAAATGTTAAGAAGTAGTGATAATAATTACCCTTGCTGTTGTGACATCAATAGGAGAATCATAACATGAACTGACTTTTTAGATTTTCCTGCTCATCTAATTAGGAGAACTGCTTCTAATTGTAAGTTAGCTTTATTGTTATCAGTGTTATCAGATAACTTGCATGCATGAAATTTATACTCTCTAGAGTATGTTGGTCAGAAATTAAGCAATTGAAATATCAGTAATGGTCAGAAATTAGCAAACGGCATTTCATTTTCAAACTTGAACCTCACAAAGTGTATATGGGCTTCATAGCTAGACAAAATTTTTAAAAAGGAAGTATTTTTGTGACTAGTCATGGTGGTTTTATAGAGAGATTTCTGGGAAATGTTGCTATCTATAAAAATGTCTTCCAGTGCCAATAACCAACAGATTTCTGAGGCGTAAATGAATGGAGGTGGGGTGCATTTTAGTCATTGAACCTAACAAGACCAGTTGTGTACAGTTAGGCCGTTTCAAAGCTGATCTTTAATTAGACAATTCCTTCAAAAATTATTGTAGTATAACTATCTCACATCCTGCAACTAACTTTGACTCCATTCTGGGGAAAAAGAAAAAAAATTAAGTAGGATTTCTGGCCAAGAGCCTTGGGTTTGGCTCGAGTTTAGAGAAGAATAAACTGACAGGGCAGAAATACGTTTGTAAGAAGGGGATGTCAAATCTCTGATCACTACACAAATCCTAAAGAGCGAATCTACATTCACCAGACTCATGGTGCTGCCAGCTGACTCTGGTTACAGTGTGTGTTTTGTTTCTTTGTAAAACATGAGTTAAGTTTATTTTGTCAGGTTCACTGGAAGGACATGACTCTTGTTGATATGTTCAAGTAACAGGATTTCTTTTTCCCCTCTGCTGCTGCTGCATTGAAACTGCACAAATACTAAAGAAATTTCAGTGTAAAGGAAATTATAGCAATAAATTCAGGAAGAAGTAGCAAGTACTTCTAAGAAGTACTTAATACTACAGCATACTACTGATTCTGCTTTTTATTTTTCATTAAAGTGCAGTGAAATTACAGGTAGCAGTATAGTGTAAAAGTAGTGCATTCTCCATGAGCACAACATTAATCAGATAAGTATTCATGAGCTTTATAATTTTGTTAATAAACTGGTCAGAGGTCAGAATTATAGCATCTATTGCAGTACTTCCCTTTCCACAGAGCAGTTTGTATATTGTTCATGGGCTTGGATTGTTTGTTGGTTTGTTGTTTGTCATTTTCATGCCCTACTGTCTTGGTTCTTCTGCACATACTATGTGGCAGTTCCAAAGTGGTGATATCAACGCTACAAGCATCCTAGGACTGTAACTGTTACCCTGCCATATATTGCAAGGCAGTGGATATAGCCGGATATTTGACTGTAACACTCTACGTTTGGATAACAAATGAAGTCTTCCAGAAGAACATGGATTCCTTCCTTTTCTCAGCAAGGAAAAAATCCTCCACCAGCTTCCGAGAGATGAGAAAGGGGAAAACTGTCTGGTCTATCTTTAACTGTTTTTTCTTACTTTTTGGCTGTCAGGGTATGCTTAGTTTTGAAATGGAAATATGTCTGGATGTAGCCAGTTTGGCTTTATACTACTGTGCATCTCCAGATCAGAGGTCAGGAGCTTTCAAACCTTTTTGTGTTCATGATGTCTTCTGGAACCCATGTTTTTAATGGTTATCTGATGTGTCAACAGCACATCAGAAATACCATGACATTTCAGAAGAGCAGTACAGTATTATTTTGCAGATTTCAGGCATTTAAAATTCTGTTACTGGTCTGTTATGACCAGTAACTAATGAATCTTTGAACCTAATTCATGTTTTAATCCAATTTGCAAATCATCCTAGCAGCGTGAAAAAGGAGTGTTTGATGAAATAACTTACATCAAGAGAAGAGTAAAAATCCACAGCATTTCAAGCCTTAATGAGGAAGATTTGATTACTTCCTGCTTCTAACACCAGCAGTTTAAAAAAGCTTGGTCATCGCTCAGTAGCTAACCCAACAGATGTCATGACCTGATTCTGCTGGACTTAATGACATGATAAACATTCTTCTGTGATAGATTTCAAAATAATTTGCTGTGAATGCACACTTGCCTTAATTCATGTTTATTCAGCAACTTCAGAATATTGGGTCAAATTTTTTAGTAGATCCATCAGTACAACTCCTGTTTGAGATAGTTCTATGTCTATAGTTTCATTGCAACTATAATTACTTTGCTAGTTGCCTGTCAGTAGTGTGGAAAGCAGAAAGAGCAAATGGGAAATTGGAGAAATAGTGTCATGCACTGTCTTTGTTCTTACCAAACTAATATGAATTGATCCGGTGAAAAATAAATGGTGAATCCACAACTGTGAGAGGTCTTGAGGGGTTGCTGTCTGTATTATAATAATAATTTAAAAGAATTAGAGAGCATTGCAGTTGCTGCTGCAAGTGGTTTGAAAGTGTGAGTCTTGTGCATTGGCCTCCAGTTTAAGTAATCAAGTTTTCTATAACTTCAGCAAGAAATTTCAGGCTTTGTTATTGCTTGACAGAACAATACCCTGCACAACTGGGAACCAGTTAGTGGTAGGGAAGTGACTGCTGTGATGGCACGTCTCTAGTCCCCATGTACAAAGGGGACTGTTTCATCAGGCTTTGAAAACACTGATATATTAAAAGGGCAGATCCAAAGATTCCTTCTTCTTCTTCTGATTAGGCAGAGGAAAAATTGAGAATCTGTTAAAAAACAAGCTACTTGGTTTTATTTGCTTAGATGTCCTTTGGATGTATTTTGAAGAAAGAGATTCATATATCATACTGGAAATCTGATGGTACGGAGTATAGACCATATACCGTGCAGAGAATGCCCACTTGTTCTTTTGCAGATTCACATTTCAGTTAAAGTGTGTTTAAAGTGGGCATTTTAAAATCATGTTGAAAAGAAATGTTTAAAACATAGGAAAAGCGTGTGTGAATCTTAATTAGCTTTATAACCCTACAATTAGGTTTGGCTGTTACCAAAAACCAGGTGACCTTCCTATTCTTTATCTCTTGATCTTAATGTCAGTATTTACAATCCTGTGATGTTTTCCATGTAAATATCTGTTTGTGTGTTTCAGTGCAAAGTTGTGCAAAGCAGAGTGAGATAAGTGTGAACCCCATTTAACCTCTTGACAAGCCTTTGTAAAGATTTCCAGACTCATTTGGAAAATTTATTTGGAAAATAATTTGGAGAGATTGTAAAGATTTCCAGATTTATTTGGAAAATAATAAAATAAATGTCCAAATAAATTTCTCATAAAATCTCTAAGAATTAGTTCATTTTCTAAAGCATCATCTTTGCCTTTGATAGTATTTACTGTGTTAAACTTCAGTACTAAATGAAGTTTTCATGCCCTGTAATACTTACTGTCCTGCTGCTTCCCAGTTTAATTATGTGTTGAGGATGTTCAGGTTTTTATTTATAGTTATAATCCTGTTCTACTAAGTGTTGGTATGTAGGCTTGGCTCAATATAAGTGCATTTTAGGTGGAAGAAAAACACAAAGAGTTGCCAGCTGTACCCATGACTGGAGACTTAAAACTTCTTCCAGTGAATGATGGAAATAAATGTCATTATTCACAGACCTTTCTGAGAGACAGAACCATTTTCATTGGATTGAATAAAGCATATTCATATGCCTGTGTATATTTGATTTCCTAATCAATGGTGGAATTATTACCTGCATTGTATGTAGAAGCTAGAGCCTTCACTAGAGAACTTGGATATTCTGTAACAGAGGCTAGGATCTGCCTTTAAAGAAAGTTTTTTTCAGTGAATTGGACATCGTTGCTTTCACAAGTGGTCACAAAAAGACCTTGCTAAATAATTGAAGTCAAGGGGCAAAGGAAAAAGGTGATTAATTTGGCATCATTAATGTTTATAACTTTGGAGAGTGTGAGTTTATGGGTCAGAAAAAACAGTAGCAAAACATAAAATAGGAAATTTCAGAAATTCAGTTTAAAAAGCGAAGGCAAAAGAAAGACACAAGAAAGTTACGATAGAAGTACGTTGATTTATGTATTGGGAATAACACAGCACTCAGAAAACACACAGTAACTCATGTGAACGTGTGTTCTTAGATGAATAACAGAACAGCTTGGGCTGCATTACGGTCCCGCTGAACTAATTTCCATTTTAAAATGTCATCATTTTCAAAAACTGAATCATTTAACTTGCAGTTGCTATCTCTAACATGTCTTTCTTGTTTCCCCCTTAGCTAACAATGCCAACATTTCCTGTTGTTGTGAAGATTGGACATGCTCATTCAGGCATGGGAAAGGTGCAGATGCTACTTACTGCATGTTAGGAACCTGGGTGTTTGTCTGAAATAATATGCATGTTCTTCTATTTCCTGGATATTTTAACTTTTAACTGGCCAAATTCTGTCTTGGAGCCCTACCCTTGCAAATCTCTGCTTGTATATTATTCAAGAAAGCATCTCTCTTTAGGAAAATACTAAAATGCATCATATATTTTAATATTGATGTCTTTTCAGTTTATGCATTGTCCTATATAGGCCATTCTTTAAATGTACTGAGATGCATTCTTGAAGCACAACCTTATCTATTAACCTAGTTGACTGCAGTGAAACTATTTAAGAGTCAAGGTCTGTTTGCACAATCCAACTTTTTGGACCTGCGAACATAGGAAGATTTTGCCTTGGTTCTTTACTAGTTTCAGCTTGACACTGAATTTTTATTAATTTCCTTTCTTAATGTACTCTCTGTGATTGTTTCATACCAATATATAACTGCTGCTTTCTTTCTCCAAAGTAATTGCATTTCAGTGGTGAGTACAGTTGTTTTGATATCACTTATCTCACAATGGTGGTTCAATGAGATATGATTTAAATCCCACTTTTCATTGATATCAGTGAAAATTTCTAGTCATGACAGTTTAGCCACTTTCACTGAAAACATTTCAGTGCTTTAAGTATTTCAGATTTTAAAACAAATAATCAGAGCATAGTTACATTTATCATTCTGAATCTCCATGCACATATTTGTCACTAGCAGTAGAAATAGAAAACTGATTTTATTGTATTTTATACAGTAATTATGTAGGTTGTATGTACGTTTAGCTCTTTTGCCTATGACTGTTTTGCTTTATTTCATACTTAGTAAGTCAGTGGAAATCCAGCAGCCAATTTAACTGAGAGCAGAATTACTGACTAATTACTTCAACTGCAGTTTCTGTGGATTGCATATTTGAAGTATTAGAATGTTTATACCGTGCTTTCAATACTCACCTCTTATTTATAGAAAAGGGAAATAATGCACAGAAACCTTCAGCACATGAGACGTTTAGAAATAAATCTAGATTTTATTTCTTTTAGCTATAAAATATTTTCAGTCCTTAATGATTAAATGTCAGGGGTTTTTGTAGTGAAATGCTTACTGTGAGAGTCCAAATAAAGGTTCCCCTCATACCCCAGTCCTCTCTACAGGCATTGCTAGGAGTAGTGTTTCCATTGGTTGCAATTAGACTCACACATGCCATTAAGTTTTCAGAAACTAAGTTGAAACCAGGCTTTGTGTCTAGTTTTGTTGCTCTCAAATGGCAAATTACTCTGTATTGTTCCCCATCTGAGAGTTGAGAGCAAATACATGGGTTTTATGACTTCTCCACCAGGCTCCATTTGATATGCAGGTCCCATCTCACCACTGGGGCACTCTGACCCACAGGTTCCCTTTTAAGTACCAGGTGACAGTAGAAGCAAACAAGACACTAGGCTTCTAAAGAGTTGCAAACTCTCCTAGTATTAGATAACATGAGAAATAATAATCCCTGCCTCCTTTCCTAACCATTCTGAAATGTACTTTGGGTCAGCGTGTTGGAGTTCCAGTTTCTTCCTCCCATTTTCCTCGAGCCCTAAGACTTATCTTCTGAGTCACTTTTTCTCCCCACTTCAGCCAGCTTCGAGTCAATTGTAGAGATGTGCCCTCCTGTCCAAAAGTAATACCTCTGTCTTCCATCTGTCCTCTAAAGTCTCCTTCCCCCTCTCCCCCTAAATAAATATTCCCCACTTTTCCACCTCCCTCTTCTTTTAAGACGTTAAAGTTGTTGGGTTTGGTAGCATTCACCACCTTAGCACAGTGCTCTACAACTAGGAAATCCTACTCCTAGAAAGCCTGTCTCCTTGCAGAGAAGTGGTGAAAATGAGAACAACTGCTTCTGCTGTCTCAAGCCAACCCTCTGTGCTCCATGTGAATGCATACTCCATCACTGTATCATGACCCTCCCATCTCCCTCTCCAGGAGATACGTGATGGTGGTGAGCTCCATATACATTCAGTTACACGAGCAGTTTACAGATTCAACAAGAATTCTATATAAATTTATGTTGCATTTTATCAAGCCTTGATAAATTCTAAAGCCTGCAGATCTAAAATTAACAATCACCACTTAAAAAGAAAATAATTTTTAAAAAATTAAAAGCAAACTAGAATTCCACTGTCTGCAAATTGTTTCCTACTCCTACAGGTGAACAGGTAATATTTGGCCTAGAAAAATAGATACAGGAATGTTACAGAAAAAAATAGATGCAGGAATGTTGTAGAACCTGGAAATCTGATAAATATCCAATACTTTTTTATAAACTGATGCTGTTGAAAAAGATACTTCTCATGAATGCCATTCGCAACTGAATTCTACATTTGATTCCTAATTATTCTTTTTTCTTTTGTATATGCTGTTTACTTGTGGTATGGTGACTACAGATCAAGGTAGACAACCACTACGATTTTCAGGACATAGCCAGCGTGGTAGCACTTACTCAGACCTACGCCACTACTGAACCCTTCATAGACTCCAAATATGACATCAGGATCCAAAAGATAGGCAGTAACTACAAAGCATACATGTGAGCCAAAACCTTATATTATTTCATCCTTTTGTTTCAAAATTGATAAGCACCAATAAGATTAAGACTGTTAGATGAGTCTCTGAGCCGATGTGGTGACTCCATGCCTCCATTGTCATGTTTTCTGGAAAGACAGTATTTTAGACTTTCTGGATTTATCAAGACTTTTTTAAGTTGATTGTGACTGGGAGGAGGAGAATAAGACAACAGGTGAGCCTTTCAAAGTGGTTTTCCTGCTAACCTTTGTTTATTTTTTGTTTAAAGAAATGAGCTGTTGGAAGGGGATTTGCTTTTATAGAGGACTTGTTAAATTAGATTCCTTTGTATCTTTTCACCAACTTAGGATCAAATGTTCTTCTCCCTCTAAGGATAGCTAGATGGCATTCATTCACACAAACCAGAGTTGTAGCACTTTAATGGATTCTAATTTTAGAATCCAGGTGTTTGTGTAAAGATCATGACTATACAAGAGGCTAAAAAGGTGTTTCAGTTTCACAGACAACATTAAGTTAGAGCAACAAAACAGGTTATTATGTGTTAGTTGAGCTATAGTAACTGGTTTTGCATATTTTACTCTATTTCAATTATAAGGCAACGTAATCTGATACACACTCATTTCATTCATGTTTTTAAGAAAAGTTAGATCATCTCATGTCTTTGTTCCCAGGAAAATATAACAAAACATGCATAAAAATACACGTATGCATTTATATATGCAGTCCCACATACACTGGCAAACCTATTTCTCTAGGAACTCCTGTAACATTGGAGGCATCAGAGATTTTCTGTATGTTGGTGTTTGTAAGGTACAGTCAAGTTCTTTATCAGTAAAAACAATTGAGCTGTAAGCAAAGCATAAATACTAAGAGAAGCAAAAGTTGGAGCTAGGTTAAAGAAAACACATAAAATATTTTATAATATTAAAAGACAGGATTAGTATTAAGCATCAAGTTATTTTGGAACAGCCAACAAGCTCTATGAGAAAATAGAACCTTTTATCCAGGGTGGGGGCAAGGGGCAACATGAATCTCAAGTTGATACTCGAAGGCCACATACTCTTCCTCTAAGACATTACTGTCACAAGATCACAACAGTATGAGTAGCTGCTGGCCTCTCCTGGCACATGGCTTAAAGGGGTATTTGAGAAAGAACGTCAAAGATAGTCCTTTCAAGAACAACTCAGTGGTTCATCTGCCTCTCACTGGACATCTGAGGGGCCTCAAGAAAGCACAACACAGAACTGGGTGGAAATACTGTTCCCATAGGTCAGATCCATTCAGCAGTGTGGACACTCAGTCCTTCTGCTTTATTTTGAACCCATAACTATCTAAATTTTGCATAAATGGTGTGTTGGAAATTTGAGTTGTACACAGTGACCAAGGCAGAAGAGTCATAGCTTGTGAGGGTGGAGAGGTTTCTGGAATCCTTTGTTGGTAACTTTCAGTGTTCTTAGTGGTGCAGGACAGAAGCTCTCTAACTCAAGCTCCTTGAAGAATTTCAGGTGTGTTGGGCCTATCCCAGCTCTCCCTGTAGGCAATAGGAATTGCAAATGCTTGTGAACAATACAGCTTTTAACCTCTGGCTTCTCCAGGAAAGTTAATTCCAATTCTGCTTGTTTGTGTTACATTGTGTTGCAGACCTTTTACTTTTCTTGGCTTTAGCCCTATATCTGGAGACATCCATCCTACCTTTTTAGATAGCATCACACTACTACAACCCAAGGTCACCTCTCTTCTGTCTGTCCAAACCATATCTTGATCCAATCCCACCACTTTCCCAGACCACTTCTACCTTTCTGTCTCTTAGTCCTTACCCCTTATGCCTAACCTTTTTTATTGCCCACCAGGTTCTCCCTTGCCCCTTTTATTTTGCTCAGTGCCATTGTTCTCCCTCTACTTCCAGTCACCAGTCAGCCTTCTTTGTAGATCTCAGATCTTTTAACACAACTACTCCTGCCTCTGTAAGGCTAGTATAGTACTTTTATCTCTTGTTGGTGCTTTGACAGGCAGGTTTCTCATCTTGTGGTACCCATCTCTCTCTTCCTCTGTTGTTTATAGTAAACAGAGTTTATTTTTTTCTGCCTTGCAGCTCCCAAGTGGCAGAGTCTTAGGAATAGGGCCCAGCTCTTAATGGTTATGGCACACAGATGCAATATTCATGACTTGATGGTTCATTCCCTATGGTAGAAATTGGACTACAACATCTCACAGGAGAGAGCCAACTTTTTTTTATTTGACTTGAAATTTAAGTGCTGTTCAGTGTATAGAATGATACTGGAAGAGCCAGCTATGGTAAATTTATCATTTTCAAACATAAATGTTTCTTCACAGAAGCAGCAGTTGGCCTAAGGGACAGCAAAAATAAGTTAAAATGACAGCCTTTTCCTCCAACCTTTTATTTATTTTTAAGTTTCTACTCAGAAACTATGGGTTCATCCAAATGCTAAAAGCCTAGCAATCTTTTTTTCTCTAGATTTTTTCATACAGTTAAATCACACAAAAAATGGAATACCAATCCATTGTTACAAAGCATCATGAAAAGGAGAAGATTTACCCAATGTCTGAAAAACTTTTCATATGCATACATACACATTATGTCAGTAGAATATTGTTTTCCAGCTGGTTCTCATTTTGTTCTGTGACACAGGAACAGAGCACTTAGAGAGTCACCACAAAAAATACCAGCTGAACATTTGTTTTTGTAGTTTAAAGAGAGTTATTAAGAGCTTCAGTTTTATAATTCTGTGGGAAATTGTGGTATAAGTGGATCCATGACTCACAAAATACCGGTGCTTATCATCTGTCAGTAGAGATTATAGCTCAAATGCAACACTGGATCCCGTTAAATACCACAGCTCCTCCAAACGCTTTGTGACGCATACTTAACTACACTTGGTACCACTACAGAATTCATCTGACTTCAAGGAAATAAGAGTTGAAAGGGTCACACACAATGAAGAAAAACAGAAATACAGAAACACTGCATTGAAATCTCCTCTCCAAAAGCAATACTCTGAATCCATAATTTAATGTACTTTGATCAAAAGGTCAATAAAAGTAGAGCACATCAACCAAAGATAGTGCTATAGAATCAAACCACCAGATAGGCTACATACACAAGAATTGTAGGTAGACTTTTCTACATATTTTACTGATGACAAGTCCCTGTCCCAACAATTTGGCTTGTGTCCTTTAAATGGTACTAAATAAACCAGAAAGGTGTTGGAAAAGGGAAAGCTCCAGTTACTATGAATTGTTTATGCTAATCATAATTCCTTTTCTCCCAATTTTAAACCAGTTCTTCCTTCTTTGCAAAGACCAAATCAAATGAGAACATGTTAAGCCTAAGTGTAAAGCACTGAAAGGTGTTAGCAGTTGTTTTCTATATTTTCAGTATTTAGTAAAAGAAGAGAAAATAACTATGTGAAAGACCCTTAGTAATTGTCAGAACAGCAGTGAAGAAAGGTGGGAAACCTACATATTTCAGTAGAGGGGATCGTATATGAAATACAGAAATAATATCTAAGGTTTCAAGTGCCAAGTGATCTGGTTGGGTACTTTTGTATCACATAACCATGATCTAATGGAACCCCTGTTGTTTTGGACTTCTTCTGCATCCCAGACCACAAGCTATTGAGATTGCACCATTTAAGTGTTGTGTCCATGACATTGGTCACAGTCCTCATCTGGGCCCTCCAGCATTCTTACAGCCAACCAAGCATCCAGTCATGAGCCTTCTTCAGGTTCAACAGGGGACCTTCTACATTGTGGAGTGAAAGCATGGCCTAAAGCAAACCATCTTTTCCTCTAGTTAGTAGTGGTGAGAATGCATCAGTGCAGCTGAAGATCTTGAGCCAAATACTTGCTGAAAGTTTTCAGGATATTTTTTGCTTCCTAAAAGATACCTGAAATAGTACATCCTAATTAATGCCTTTGAGAAGTCTTTAATGAAGTTGAATTGTGATTTGTGAGAAGTATTATCTGTCAGATGCAGAATTTGTGTATACAATAATAATGAACTTAACATTTTAAATTTGTAAGTAGATGCATATATATAAATATCACTTTAAAAAATGAAGCCAGAATTACAAAATAGCCTTGTGACTTGGCAAAGATACCTTACACACAGCACCCAACATGCATGTTCTCCTTCTCTAGATTCTCCCACATCAACAAAGAAGATGGCAGCTTAGAAGAACTTTACACTTTAAAATTGAGCTATCTGTAGGAGACTCCCATAAAAAAATCAGTGTTCCCCCACAACTACTACTGACCCTCATAATTAGGTTAATAGAAAAATGGAGAGAAAACTATAGCTCCTGCCTAATACACTTTTAATACATTACAGATGTTCCTATTATTTTACTAACTGGAAACACTTGATAATTTTTACCCTGAGCCTATTCCCAGTACAGCATTTAGGTTTCAGAAAACAGTCATTTTCTCAGCCCTGGTGGCAGTCCTAAGGGCTGAGGAGAAAAAAAACTTCATATGATTTCTTTTTTCTCTACAGATTAACTAAAAGATGGTATAGTCGAGCCCTGACATAAACTGTTTAGATTATGTTAGTGAACTAGTAAAGAGTAAAACCTAGAGGAGAAACCAACACCCAGCTCTACAAGAGATCTGAGATTGCTTCAGAGATGTTAAACAAATAGATACCTTGATTTTCAAGTATTGGGAGCTAACCCTGCAGTGGTATGGATTTGAAACGAGAAGCTGAAGCTTCAATTTCTTGACATTTGCAGTAAAAGTATGTCACAGGCTATTAAATCTATTTACAGCTTATTCCCAACACTTTCACTTAATCACAGTAGGGTTGGTTTGGGTTTTTTTAAAAGTCTCAAATGAATAAATGGGGAGCAGAAATTTCACAACACTATCATACATAACATGACTACAGTGAAGTGAGTATTACCGACAATGGCAGTGCCTGTTAGAATGCTTTGTGTTTTAGATGTTGTTATAAGCTGCTTTTATGAAAAAGGTGTTAATACAGCTGTAGTATTCATGTGAAAATCAGAGTAATTTGAGAGAGGGTGAATATATAAAACCACTGGCTGTCTTTGTAATATTTTTCCCCTTTCAGGAGAACTTCCATATCCGGAAACTGGAAGACAAACACAGGCTCTGCAATGTTGGAACAAATTGCTATGTCAGATAAGTAAGTCGAGTCTCATGTAAAAGGTAATTAAAAAACAGTAATGGAGCTTTATTTTAAATGATTTTTTTAAAAAAAATCTTGTTGATACGGAATTTACAGTAAATGCACATTTTCTGGTCATTTTGGAAAAAAAAAATCTTTTAATTGGAGTTCCATGTAGCTTGTCTTAGAGTTGACTACCCAAACTAAGTGCTAACCTTAGGTGCTTATGTGCTCTCTTGGATTCCTACATCCATATCTGCACCTAGAAAACTACTGGAATTCCCTTCAGAATATTCAGTTTTTCAGATTCAACCTGTCAGTCATTTCCTCTGGTTTATTCACCTCTTTTACCTAACAGTCTTACCCCATGCCATACTCTTTTAAACTTTTCTCCTTCTACATCATCTACTGTAACCAAGCAATCTGATGTTATCTTTGCTGTTTAAATCATATTTCTCTTTTCTACTTTCAATTCTGCTAAATTGCTTATTATTCATTTTTTAAATTTCCACTAAAATGCACTGTGGGGTTTTTTAATCCAGATGTTGGGATATACTGAAGCTTATTTCCCTCATCATCATTCCAGCTCTGTACTTTGGTTTACTGTGCTTTTTCTCTCCCATCCTTGTGCTGGATATTTTTTGCAATCCAGTACATAAACATTCTCCCTGCAGTACCATTTTGAAGCTCAGGTCTTCTATTGACAGAACTCTTCTGTCAATACCGCTCATTTGCTCTAAGTTCCTCCACAACATAGACACCTCTTTTCCTTGCAAAGTAAATCTGTGAGGCTTTTTGATTGCTCTAAATTTTCTTTTGTTCAGCTTCTCCAAAGGTTGCTACCTATGGAAGTTGAAAAAAGTCTGTACAATAAAAGTGTAATTTAAAAGATGTTTTAAAATTTGACAGTGGTCTTTTTCTGGTGGAATTTTTTTGTGTGTTTGTTTTTTAAAGTCTGGAACCTACAGCTTGATCCCTCTTACTAGCTGAGGGAGACACAGGAACCAAACCATTGCCTGCCCTGAGAAAGGTGAAAACAAGTAAGACGGGAATTGCAACACCCTGCTGTCCAACCCATGTCTAGACTGTGTCCTCACTGATCTCCCCTCTGGGGATGGAGTGGAGCCACAGTATTTTCTCTTTCTCATTCCCCTCCCACCTTCCTTTACAAAGTGAGGTTATGCCTTCACTGAGCGGGAGAAGGAGGAGCGTGCTTTAGTGTGTGTAATTACAGTCCATGAGCTGTTCCCCTCTAAAAACACAGACACTCAGCTTTTGCTGTAAGGAAAACTAAACAATATCAAGGATGGTAATAGGTATGAAATGCCAACCTTGCCAACCTTGCCTGGCTGCCTCGCTGTAAATGCCTGATGTACTGGGCTTCTGCTTCCATTTTTGAATGTAAGATAATTAGAGCATAATGGGTATTTTCCCGTTAAAAAAACAGCAGCCAACAAAGCTTTTATGCTGATGAAGAGAAAAGCATGGAAAAGCTGGATGTAGAAAGCGATGTGTCACGTAGCCCCGCTTTGTGTGTGATGACCCACTGAAGTACACAACTCGGAGCAAAGAAGAGAAGGGAAAACTGAAGTCTTCTGAGGAGTTGAAGTAGTTCAACAGCATACCAAAAGCAATGAAATCTGATGCGTGTGCATTTCATTTATAGTACAGCTCATGAATTAGGAAGAAGTGTTTTAAAAGCACTGCCTGGGTGACATTGTTGACTGAATACAAATCTTAGTCTAGAAATTTAGAAAAGAAAGAAGAATGTGGCACGGCCTGGGACCATGATAAGGCAGAGAATGAGCACATTTCAAAGTTCCACATTCTTATTTCATGTCAGATGCCTGAGGAACTTTATTATCTGTCAGTACTAAGACTGCTGCACACTGTATTGGCTCTGGGAAAATCAGAGCTGTGACCTCTTGTCAAACTTACTGTGCAAACCTTGGGTTTAAAACACTACAGGCTAGTCCATCCAAGATCTCTCTTTGGAAATGTAACTATATTTTTCCAGCTCTGTGTTTGTTGGCAGAAGATTAACCATTAAAAATACTTCTATAGATCTGATTGATGTTTCAGTATTTTAAAGAAAAGGTCTTCTTTTTTTCATATGAAGTCTGGATATTTACTGCTAAAGACAAGTTTTGCTGCCCTCATGGCTTTCTAAAATACACATTAGTATTTTACAGCAAAAAAGTTATTTGTAAGCAAGTGCATGCAAGCAGCCCGGCCAGCCAGTGCATCTACAGATGTTGAAATTGTCTGTCAGCCAAAAAAATCTCTCATTTTGGACAAAAAACATGTTTCTCACAGGAAAAAAAATATTTTCATTGCTTAAATATTACCATCAGGATTTTTTCAAACAGTTGTATCAATTTCTTTGTATTCCGCTTAAAAATAAAAATTTTCCACTGGAACAGAGAATACAAAGATTGTGACCTAATATGTTTACTTGGAAAGGGTGCTATTACTGAAGATATTTATGTATGAATAAGACTCTCAGCCCAGCAACAAGTTTCCTTTGATCCCACAGTGAAGTCAAATGCTATGTTTATTACATCAATTTTTTTGCAATGGAAAATACTATGATGTGGCAAATCTGTCATCATGGCTCTAAGGCTGCATCAAGAGAGGGTCTGTGAAAGGAAATAGCTCTCATTTATACTCAAATACTAGCCAATAAAAGATAAAAAAATATGATAAATGGCTGCTTTAAAACTGTGGTTTTTTAAGTAAAACATGTCCTTCAGTTGGTCGAACTGTGATAGTTGCCTATATAACCTTTCAAGACCATAGCATCACTTCCTGGGGCCCATGCAGAGCAATGCTATTAGTTAATGAACATTCTCAATGCTAGTTTGTGTCTTATGAGTCAATCCTTGCTGTTGAGCAAACACACACTGCTTACATCACCTCAGAACGCTTGCAGCAAAGTGTTGGCTCCCTGCTATGTCACTAACAGTTCGGTGCTTGGTCACAGGAGTTGTCTCACTCTTTTTCCGCTGAGCTCCACTTCATTCCCCTTGTTAGTCAGATAATCTCTCTATTTATAGGATGGATAAAGCTCGTCACGCAAGAAAAATAAATCATATTACTGCATACAGAATTGCTAAACTGCCCGTTCCTCTCTCCATATTTCTTACCATGAAATTCAATGGAATTTTGCTGCAGTTGTCTGTAACCGTACATGAAGAATATTATCCTTGTCTGCATGCTACATAACTTTTGTGTAGTGCTATAGGCCTGTTTCTATTGCATTATCTTAAGGGTTGTTTTGTCTTGATTTTTCTTTTGCCTTGTTCAGTGATGTCCATATAAAGGTACCATTGCTACTTTGGAATACAGTTGGGTCTGTAATTTAAGACAGAGACTCTTATTCTAGTTTTCCTGATAAAAGAATAAAACCCATCCATAACTGAGTACACTACGAAGCATAATAGTCAAGAGGATTGTCACACTTGAATCTGTGCACAGATGCACAAATTTGATTTTCCCAGGAAAAGAGAAGCCCTCTTCCCTCCTTTCTAAAACCCTTTGGCATCACTGAAGCCACAAAACCTGGTCAAATGATGAATCTCCCTTCTGTGGAGTTCCCACATAAAGTACAGCCACAAAAAGCAAGCCGTGCAAGCATAAGGGCACTGGAAATGCAGGGTGGGATACTGCTAAATGCTGTTTGTGTTCCAGCATATCTTGTCTTCAGGTTACTCAAAGTTTAGAGCAAACACGTGTGGACCAATAGAAACTGGGACAGAATCCAGCATAATACTAGGTTAGAACCACAGCTTTTCTGGATTCTGCTGGGAAAAGTAATCAGGCCAGTATCTCTAAGCTACTATTCTGGGAAATACAAATTCAATAAAACTGACAATTTAGTGAAAAGTCTGAATTTAGAGCAAACATTGTACAAAATACAATTATTAGGTTGAACCTATAGAAGAACAAGAGCCTGATGAGATACTCACAGAAAAAAAATATTTTTATGAAACAGGTACAAGCTTTGGGTTGACACCTGTTCTGAAATATTTGGTGGTTTGGACATCTGTGCTGTTAAAGCTGTACATGGAAAGGATGGAAAAGATTATATTTTTGAGGTAAGCAATCCCACTTTTTTCAATGTATGCTTTTATTTATTGCAAAGAGTCAAGTAAAGAACATTTCTAATAGTTATGTGTTGGCTTATTTGTGTTTCAGGAAAGGCTGTGTATTTTTGAGCAATATTTAAATCATAATACAAAGCCACATGTCCAAGTTAGTGGCAACACTTGCTGGAAAATGTAACCATATATATGGTAATGTATTTTAGCGTTTGAGGAAATGTACACAAACTACGAAACAAAACCAAATGTGGCTGTCACATTTTCCCAACCCTTATGATTTCTTTCCTGAGCAGGCTTACCAGTTTTTCCTGGAAGGTTTATAGTTAGCACTTATCCCATGGGAACCCCCAGCAAAATTATACCTTTACATAGAAAGGGAAATTAAGAATGAAGTGGAAACAACTTTACTTTTTTGTAGCCTAAGTGTTACCTTTAAGATCTGATTCCTTATGAAGTTTCTGTTGTAGATAATTTTGACGTTTATTTTTTTCATTTACCTTAAGTTTATTATGGGTAAATATAACTTTGTCTAGCCATAAAACAAGAGACCATCACTTGCCTATCACACAATTCAGAATTTCTTCAACATCCTCCATGTTCTTAGAATTGTATTCAGGAGATAGGCAAGGATCTTCAGAATCTCCCTGCTCCAAAAGAGGTTGATATTTGCTAAAGCAAAGCTAAGAGTATATTTTCTAAACTAGAAGAGTAATCTGGAGATTATGGATTGACCTTTTCTAGTTACTTGTATCCATTCATAACAGAGAAGCTTGGTAGAAGTAAAAATCTTTGTTTTATCATGGTGTTAGTTCTATATATTTTCACAGATTTATTTATCACTATTGCAACTGCTAATAATTCCCAAATCAATCAATAGCACTTTAAAGGACTGAGCGGTTTGCGGCATTAAACTTTTAGCAAAACAAACAGAATTAATCACTAACTTCTGAGATGCTGAGGAAGATTTCAAGAAATCCTTTTTCCTTAGTCTGCCTGGCATAATCAGAATTTACTGTGTCATCTTGTACCAAAACCCACTGCAGCATAAAATTTAGGATTCCATACTAACCCTCCTCTGTGGCTCCTTCAGAGAGCAGTCCTTCCACCTCACCCCGATGTTCCTATGAAATCTGTAATGCTTCACCTGATGAAATATGGCTGAGATTCAAAAGAGTGAAAGAAAAGTATTTTGCTCTTTTTGCAAACAATCCGCTCTGACATCTGATGATACAATATAGAGGAAATTCCTGAACGTACGATTTTTGATGTGTGCTACTTAACAGCTTGGCCGTAGCCACAGGTGTATCTTGGAGATTTCTGCTAGCTGGGAAGGTGTTGATGTCTGCTTGTGCTTAAGCTTCTCCCCAGCAGTTGGGCTTTTGCAGCTTCCCATGTGCCATTTAAAGCTTCATAGGATACTCTGCAGTTCCCATAGCCCCTGAATGTCTCAGAGGATAGGTCTTGGCATTTTCTACACACACCCATTTATCTAAATTCATTACATTTGGGATAATTCATGCTGATTTGGCTGGCTCTACCTCACAATCGAAAACAAAGAAACGTAGATAATTTTAAGACATAAGATCTGAAGACATTTGTTATAGCAGTTAAAAACTGAAAGATTGTATGCATAAAGATACAAAACTAGAGTAGGATTGCATTTACCAAGTATGCTCTTGAAAGAACTTGAGATTTCAGGCATAGAACAGCAGTGTTTCTTATACACTGCAGCTAAAGCTAGTCTGAGGAACGATTGGCATCAACCCACACTACATAGTCCCTCTTACTGATCTCTTTACTCCCTGCTTTCTTTTAATCTTCTGTACAAATACAGTTGGACTTTTTCTGCTTCCAGTGAAAGTGAAGGATGTCTCCTTTATTTTAACACTTGCATTCCTCAGTGAGCAAATTCCTGTCAGACTAAATTCCCTTCACTTTCATTCACTGAACTTGACTGTTTCCACATTTTTAATATTGCACGATTTTTCAAATTTTTGAGCAAAGCCAGCAAGCATCATCAGCTGCTGCTGTACCTGCTGCTGTCAGGTACACAGAATAATTCCTGCATCAGGCCTGGGTCATCTGGTGGGTAGGAGGAGAAGGGGGAGCAGTTTTTTTTAAATTAAATAGCCAGTGCAAATTATATAATGGACCAACAAAGTACCCCAGTTCTTGCTTGTGAACAAATCCCCTGGTTTTCCACGCCAGATACAGTCATACTTTTAAGTAAACAGAACTCTGAGAACTGCACTATACGTCAGGAATGGGGTTTATAGAGCATTTTAAGTAGTGCACATAATAGATGTTGCAGTTGTAAGAAAGAGTGGAGAGAAGCGTAATAATTCTTGCTGTTGTACAGAATCAGCTGAATTGTTTGGAAGATGCTAATGCTCATCAGCAAGAATATTTAGAATCTGGATAAGACATTGAAATGTATAATTGTTTGCAAAGTTCACATCCAACAGAACATTTGTAAAACTTATCATTTGCTACCAAAAATCCATCTTACATCAACAGTTATTACACTATAATTTTGACCATTGTTGCACTATAATTCTCTGATACAAAGAAGAGAAGACCGTCTGCACCAGTATAAGAAAAATTTTCGCCTTTTGTATACTTTCAACATGGAAAAATAACAGTGTTATTAAAGCTGGCACATCCATGCTGCAATGAAGAACCAGTGGCTGAGCAGGACAATCAGCCAATAAATACTGGGTTGGCACTTCAGTTGCAGTCCCATACTGAAAGCTTTGCTTTTGTGTTTTCACGGTGACTGGGTCATCTCTTGCAAAACAAAATGTTTCTGTGTTACTGACACTTTAATTCTGCAGATATGATCTAACAAGAAACATACAAACTTCCTAACATATGAAATGACGTATGTAGATATATTCTTTCTGATTTTTCAGTTTTAACACTCAACCGGTGTAACCTCTAATAGTAAAACATATTTATAAGTCATTCAGCTTCCAACTGATTGTGAATTAGGTAGAATCCTACTAAAGTATCCTTCATATACTCAGCATTCTAGACAGGAACTAACTTTAGAGGGATTTTCTGTAATAAGGTTGGGAGAGCAGCGTTTTACAGGAATAGCTACGTAGTACCTAGTACATGTTTTGACACAGGTGTTCAACAAGAGCTGTAGGATGTGCATCATTCAGACAATAGTTTTAAAATACCCACAGTGTTTAATTATTACATGTAACAACTCATCTGCTTACAAAAATCTATTCTAAACTAATGTTAGAAAGTATGAAGAAATGACTTTTTCTATGACTATTTCTGGAAGGTTATTAATTAATTTTATATTGTCCTTTCCTTTTCTATCCTATAGCAATAATTTTATTATCTTAGTGCAGTAGCCATTCAACCACTTTGTGAGGGTCATTTTGTCAGTCCTTGGTTTAACATTCAGCTTTCTTTTATTCCCCAAAAACGTGGAGCAACAAATAGTATCAGTGGCTGATATTAGAGAATCAGTACAAGATTGTGTCTCGTGAATCTCATGTTCTAGCTGTACTTCTTAAAAAACACTACTATAGAGTGATTCTTTATCTATGATCTAGTATGGTACACCTACGTTGCAGTTAAGAATGTGTTGGTTCTTTATGTTGAATCCAGTCATCATGCTCCACTTCTTCAAGAAGGGTAAACAGTTTTTGCATCATTATCTTTGTATTTCTATAGCCACCCTAGAGATTTCTCGTCATTTGAACAAGCTGAAGCCAATACTACTGTATTTCCCAAACATTATAAAAAGGATACATTTTCAGTGTACCAGTCATCTTTCCACACTGCTATAATTGCTATTCTCACGGGAGTTTTGAAGGATGTCCATTTGAGCCTCCTTGCTATGCAGCTGAGGGGTACCTTATGCATCCCCAGGAAAAAAAATCCAGACCAACTTGTCTGAAGACAGGAAGCACAAAATTCAAACACAATACAACCTCTGTTTTTCTGTGAAGCTACAAGCTCTCTACAGTTTTCTTAGATGGGTGCTGTAAGCGGTAAATTTTACTTTTCAAAGAACATAATTTTCTAAAACTTGTTCCCTGGAAGAAATTACCTTCTCTAGAAGAACCTTGTGGTTCTTCTTATCTTTTACTACTATTCTCCAAAGAGCTATCTCTAAACTCTTACTTGGGAGCAATGAATTAATCACTTAGCTAAAAGGAAATGTTACTAGGCTGATCAGAAGGAAGGCCAAGTTATTATTCTGTGTAACAATCTTAGCTATTAATTTGCAGTCTATTCTTTTCACCTCAGTTGGAACACTCAGCTACCAATCATCAACAGCTCTCCTACAAGGACAGGCTGAGAGAGCTGGGCTTGTTCAGACTTAAGAAGGCTCCAGGGAGACCTTATTGCAGCCTTCCATTATCTGGAGGTGGCCTGCAGGAAAGCTGGGGAGAGACTTTTTACAAGGGCTTGTAGTGATAGGATGAGGGGTAATGGCTTTAAACTCGAAGAGGGGAGATTAAGGTTAGAAATTGGGAAGAAGTTTTTCACTATGAGGGTCGTGACTTCTGTAGTTTTAATACTAGAAAGAACAGACATTTGAGCATTATTCATGTTTCTGACTGCATGGAATATTATCTTTCATGATTCATTCTTGGAAGACCAAACCTCTGGGAAACTAAACAAAGGCTCATATCATGACGAAGAATGCCGTAAAAGAGAACAAATATAACAGAATCCTTTAAAGTGGCCTCACGGGCAGCCTCCCAAATTTTGCTCAAAATTGAATGGGTGGGTGGCTGCTGCAGGTGTCTTATTTCTACTTGCTTATTTTCACCCTAAGGTATATTAAAATTAGCTCCCAAGTGGTTTATAACCTAGAAAGATAGAAACCGCTTGGATTTCACAAGGAATATTTTCAGTAGGCCAATGTAAGGAAGTAAGAAACAGATTTATTTTTTTTTTTAAGTCTTGGTATAATAGACACTGTTTCTGAAGGTGCTGCAGTCTATCAAACTACTAGGAAATATACCACCAACTCCAGATTGTTCATGCTGTGTAAGGTGTAGTGATAGAGCACCAGCAATGAGTACTGTCTTCTACAGACTTCTGTATTCCTGTATTCAGTGTCCTGAATACTATCGGCTAAACAAGCCTCTGATGCTGTACTTCCAACTGCTCAGGAGCTAAAGTTACTCTTCTATCTTAATCATATACATTTCCAAAATTCAGCACCGCAGACTGGACAAAGACATGAAAATATATTCTATTAGAAATATTTGGTAATCTCACAGAATCATAGAATCATAGAATGTGTTGGGTTGGAAGGGACCTCTACAGGTCATCTAGTCCAACCCCCCTACAATAGGCAGGGACATCTCTAACTAGGTCAGGTTGCTCAGAGCCCCATCAAGCCTGACCTTGAATGTCTCCAGGGATGGGGCTGCCACCGCCTCTCTGGGCAGTCTGTTCCAGTGATCAACCACACTTATATTAAAGAACTTTTTCCTAATGTCCAACCTGAATCTATCTTAAAACCATTACCCCTTGTCCTGTCGCTACAAACCCTTGTGAACAGATCTTCCCCTGCCTTCTTATAGCCCCTTTCAGGTATTGGAAGGTTGCTATAAGGTCCCTCCAGGGCCTTCTCTTCTGCAGGCTGAACAGCCCCAACTCTCTCAGCCTGTCTTCATAGGAGAGGTGCTCCAGCCCTCTAATCATTTTTATGGCCCTCCTCTGGACATACTCCAACAGGTCCACATACTTCTTGTGCTGGGGGCTCCAGAGCTGGATGCAATACTCCAGGTGAGGTCTCACCAGAGCAGAGTAGAGGGACAGAATCACCTCTCTCAATCTGCTGGCCACATTTCTTTTGACGCAGCCCAGGATGTGATTGGTCTTCTGGGCTGCAATTGCACATTGGTGGCTCATGTCCAGCTTTTCATCCACTAGTACCCCCAAGTCTTTTTCCACAGGGCTGCTCTCTAGCATGTCCTCTCCCACACTATATTGTGGTAATGCTGGTTGCCCAGCCCAGATCCTTGAATCATAGATGTATTTAGATTAGAGGTCACCTAGTCCAACTTTCTGCTCAAAGCTAACTAACTCCAAAGCTGCTCAGACCCTATCCTAAAAGAAAAAGAGAAGGAAAGGTTTTGTTTCTTATCATGTTTGCCAATATTGTAGGTGCAAGTTTTAAAAACTCACTCTCTAGAAACAAAACTTTATCTCTAAATTGGGTGATTTGGCACATAAATATGTGCAGGGGTGGCAGATGATAATTGCCATGATTTTTTTACATGCTTAAGCGGCTTTCCATCCATTGAAGAGTATCCTCTGTTTAGGTTAGTCAGGGAACTAAATCCAACTGTGATAGTTGATGAAGCCAGAAATCTCTCATAATTTATTATCTGGTACTAAAAGAAATTTTGAACATGTAGGAGTCTAAAGTTACTCTTTTGGTCATATAACTACATTGTAATAAGACCACATCTGTCCGTGAAGACTCATTTCCAAAACAGGGAGCATTCCTACATTTCCTAATAGGACTTATATAACTTAGTAGGTAATGGCTAAGAAGACACAATTCTAGGAGAAATTAAGATTTTTTCCAAGTTTCTGATGCATTTATGCTCAATTAATTAATATATTTCATGATATTTAGGCTTCATGTGATAGAAAAAACACAGTTTATTCAATAAACTCTTCTGGGCCTTTTATTGTAATTTGGAAATAACAGATTTAATCCACTAGATTTTCTAGAAATAATGACGTCATCTGTTCTTTTAGACAGAAAAGTAAATGAAGTATATCTAGTGACGTACTTAATGAAGGGGGCAAATTTATTTTGCTAGGACACTGTTTTTCAGTTAAACATTTAAACATTTAAACAAAGCAATAATTATTGACCTGCATGAATAATATTAAAATTTTTGTTTCCATCCGAAAAATAATTATTGACTAATATTTTTTCGTGTAATATTTGTTTACTGTATCTATTGTCAAAATACCTGTGGCTTTTTAAATTTTACATTAGCAACAATAGCACTTCTTATATGTGACCGTCTAATTTTTTCTTTTGTTCATAAGGAACCATACTTTATTGATAGCAGGATGAATACAGGTAAAATTCATTGTGATGTTAATTTGTTATTTTTTAGAGTAAACCAGTTCGTTTCACATATTCTCTTCAAAGTGCTTGAAGTTTTCTCAGATATATGAACTGCATTTTCTATATATGTTTACCCTTTTTAAAAATCTACTGTTTCAATGAGTTTGCAATACAAATTCAGCCTCATCCAGCAATTTTGATTGGATGTAAAAATCATTTGCTTGGTTTGTTTTCATTCCAGATTGAAACAAGACCATATAAATTTGTCTGTAAGGCACTGCATCCTTCCTATAGGAATGCTTGATTCACTTTCCCAGCTGTTCTTACTTTTACGGCAGATGTTGTTGTTCACCCACCATAGGAGGGGCTGTAACAATTTCCTAGCAGTCACCACTGCTTTTCTGCTGTGCTATCCCCTACGCACTTCTCAGGTGTGGTTACATTTCCAATTACAAATTATTCCTGCATCTGCTTTAGAGACCTCAGGGAAAGCCCCACGATTACTTCATATCCGGTTACTCCCTTACTTCTCAGAAAACACACCGTCTCTTCTTACATCCCATTCAGTCTTGAATGACCTCCTCAAACTATTAGTTTTTCTTAATGTCAATTACTTTCCCCATACTTAGAACTCTTAAATTAAAATCTGTATCAGCCTCTGCCTTTACAGTCAAAATGTTCACCGCAGCTGGAGACCTCCAGGTCCCCCAAAAACAACACTGAAGTGTAACACATACATAATGTAGCAATAGCATGATCCAGCTTCTCTTATTCACAGACCAAAGTAAATGTTTGTTCTCACTCCTCACACTCTCAAGCATGGACCTTTAAAATTACCCCGATTCACAATGAAATGAATTCCTCTTCCCTCTGCACTTACCAGCTATCATAGCTTCTGTAATTCAGAGATCTTTCTTCATTTTAAATCCATATGTCAATATTCTGTCAGATTTCTTGGGCACTTCTGACTTGCAAGCCCTCTATCTGTTCCTTCATATTCCTCTTGTATTTCAGCATCCTGACAAACACCTTTTTTTTCTATTCTATCAACAGAGTTCTTTGCCTTTGCCCTTCCTTTAACGTCCACAACTCTGTCTTTCCCAGCACCATTTGGGCTGGGTCTTCATAAAGCTCTAAGTAAGAGATCTTTCTTAATGGGGATTGGACTAGATGACCTTTAAAGGTCCCTTCCAACTGAAAACATTCTATGATTCTTAATCTTTTGGTAATAAGCATATGATATAATGGAGAACTATGTCTGGGCAATGGCAGTCAGAATAGTTTCTCCTTCAAATATGATGATCCCTTTGCAATTACTGATATAATTGCACCGGCTCCTTGATTAATCCCATCCCATTTCCTTTCCTGTTCATCAGAGTTAAACAGAGTTTTGCTTCTTTTTCTTGCCAGTCTTGCAGCCCAAATATCAAGTATTTGCCTTCTCCATGCTAGCAGTGGAGGGCACAGACTAAGGTACTAAAATGTTGTATCACTAAAAGGTCGGTCAGTGTTTTGTTTTGTCACCACACTGGGTTCACTTATGCTGCTGTAGTTTCTGTTCCGTCTGCTAATAGTCACAGTCAGTCTCTTATAGCTCAATGTAAAGATATGTTAAGTGGATTTCAGAATATGGTTTCTAGGTGATAAGAGAAATTCACCCCCTAAAATTGGTTACTGAAATGCATGTAAATGAAAGATAGAAGCAATATGAATTAAGTGACTGTAATTCAGTGACAGATGTTTTTACTGGCATCTGCAAAAGTAATGTATTTCATTTTATAAATTATAAATGTCTCTTTTCCTATGAAATCCTCTTAATGGGAAACTCCCACTACTTTAAATAGCTGAACTAGATACTAAAAAAAAAAACAACCTGGCTGGTTTTAAATGAAATTTTAAAACTAGTACAGGCTGTAAATAGACTACTTATGAACAGGATGCTTTGTCTATGTTTCAACTTTGTCAAGTCTTCTAAAGTGGGGGGAATGTCAGCATGACACTCCTGTTAGTCACTCACAGGTTTTAAAAACTGTGTTACCCAAAATATTTTTAGTTCTTAAGATACATTTATATAAAACATCCTTGATTTCTGATAACTGTCATTAATTATTTTGCTAGGAAGGCAAACAGACTGCATTCTCTTAAGGAAAAAGAAAGAAAAGACAACAAAACCCACTTGGTAAAGTATTCACCTTGATCTTTAGCTTCCTTGCCAAGCAACAGCGGAAGTGCTCTCTTAGTAAGGTTAACATCTGTCCTTGAGAGTCACAGCAGCAATCACACAGAGAGGAAGCTGAGCCTCTTCTTAGCAGCCACATGCCTTGAGCACAGGTAACTCCCTCTCTGGGTGTGAAGGCTGTGCTCTATGCTCTGTAGCCATTCCCTCTGAGAGATGCAAGTGGCAAAAGCCCCATCAGCCTCCTGTCACTTGTGACTTCTACCCACCCACATTGCCTCTCAAGTCCCATCAGTTATTAAACTGAACAGTGTTCTGAAATTAAACCGCCCTTAAGCATTGGTAATATTTTACTCACTCAGCTATTTAGTGACATTACACTTTGGGATCAATAGTCTTCTTAATAATCATCTGATGCATGACTTTCTCTTTTTACCACTTGGCTGCTATGTTTGTACTTCAGTAAAGCAGCAGAACACTTCATAGCTCACCATCATTCAAAACTTGGTGTCTGACTTGGTACTTGGTCCGTGTTAGGTTCAGCCTATCTTTGGTCAACAGTGTGTGTTAAAATACGGCAATGAACAAATGGGTTGTTAGCAATGTTGAAATCTGCCCAAGTGACAAAAGAATGTCAAGGGCTAATAGTTATGGCTTTTAATGCCATACGTGTTTGAATCTGCCTCAATATGTGAACAGGGCAGCTCTGCTTGAAAAGACTGTCTTCAAAAAACATAAGATCTTTTCTGCTGGAGTGGACATGAAGTTTTGAGAAACACCTCAAAAGCTTCTTTTTTATCCTTAGCCATAGAGCTACACTTTTCTCACATACTCTCATAAACAACATGGCAATATCTCCTAAAGCAAGTTTATATGTAAACTTGCCATTATAGAAGTATTTAAAAACAGGAATTCAGTCAGAACCCAGTCCTCAAGATCTTAATCCTATCTAATCCTTTGGCAGGACCTTATTTTAGGCAATTTGTTTCACAGTCACTCCAAATAATTTTTTTAATGTAAGTGGGTGGTAAACAAAGTGAGGTTTTCTTGGCACACTTGTGAAACATGTAACTTACTTCTATTGTTCGATAAGAGGAGGGTTAATGTACACCTGATAGTGAGAGGGGTAATATTTTAAAAAATAGCTGTCATTATTGCCACCTTTCAAAGGGGGCACGTTTTTTTAGACCACAGATGTAGCTCCCTCTCTGAAAATCAGATGTTTTGCAGTGGACAACCAAACATCCAATGTCCTTCACACTGATATCAAGACATTCTAACATTCAGTCATGATTAACACTTTAAAGTCCTGGCCACAGTATCTGGCACACATGGTTGCCTCCTCCCTCGAGGCATTATGCATATTACTCTTGCAAGAAAAAGCTCATGATAAAATTAAGGGAATCTTTAAGTGTTACAACAATTTTAAGAAATGACAATAGCTCAGCGGAAATTAATACTAAAGTAAATCCACAAAAATTTTGAATTTCAAGAGCCACACAGCCAGCGAGACTACATTTTACCCATTTGGAAATATCAACTTATATTTCTCAATTAATTAAAAGCATTGTTTTTTTCTCAATTAATTAAAAGCATTGTTTATGTTCCACTTAAAAATACATTTATTTAGAAATATGGTAAATTTTAGATAAGCTTTCTGTGTAATTATTAAGTATTTATTCAGTACTGTTGATGTGGCCCACGAGTGGAAAAACACTTTTTAATTTCTAAGGAAACATTTGCTCAGGACTTCAATTATTATTTCATTGTTTACAACGGGGTTGTTTTAAAGCCTTTTAGCTGTGAGGAAGCTTAGAAGAGACTTGGTGGATCTGAAAGTCCCAGAAGAAATGTTGCCGGCATTTTGGATGCCAGTACACAATGCCAGTGTCTCTTGTAAATGAACAAATACAAGAATAGTGTAAATGCTTTGAGGATTCAAACTAATCTAATTATTAGAACAAAGTAGTCTTTGTCAACCTCAGTACAAATTTCTGTACCACTTACCATATTTTGAAAGCCCTCAAGCTTAGGTAATACTAGTTATAATGCAGCTCATTTCCAACTACCGTACAAGGTGAAAGATTACATTCCAGTTTTGTAATGAACATGCATGTTCTCTTAAATGCAAATGTCTCTTTAAATATCCAATTTGTGTGTTTAATTCCTAGGAGCACTTGACTATCTAAAAGAAGGAAGGTAAAACTATGCTTTTTGTTTATAAAGGAGATGAAGTGTTCAGTGTAGGTGGATGAATTCAGAAGAGTTTTGTTGTCCCCACTATATCCCTTCCACCTCAGGAGAGATCCATGCAATGCACATGCACTAGGTCCAACCTCTTCAATCTGATCCCTGTGTCACACCTATAGATAACAAAATTCTTCCACATTGTAAATACTTGCAGAATCAGGTCTTATCACAAAATGTCAGTATCTTCCTTCAACAACACAAGCTGGTTAACTACCAAAAATAGCTCAACACAACAAGCTACAGCAGAATGCCCACCTGAAGAGACAGGAATGAACCTCTCTAGCCAAAATAGCCCTGACTTCTGAGAGCAGAGCTCTCATTCTAGTCCAAAAGGAGATTTGAGAGGAGTGAGGGATGTTTAAGTTGTTTCTCTGGCCATTAGCACTTAGAGTCACCCGTGGCAGCAAGAATCCTCCAGCACTCTTTTCAGTCTTGTTCCATTTACCTGCAGCAGAGAAGGAACCTCAGAAGGCAAAGAGATACAGGAAGGTGCACTTTTGGAAGTACTAAAACACTTTCATAAAACTCACTGGTCCTTCTGCAGTTGTGCAAAACCCGTGAGGATCCCTTACTAATGATTATTTCCTTCTTCACCCACCACCACCTTCCCTCTTACCAGCACAGCTTATTATTGTGTCTACTGAGGGATTTTTCTGCGGGCATGAGAAATCTTGTGTGAGATTTGGCAGCTGGACAGCTTGTCACAGACTGAAAGTTAGAGGGACACAACTTAGTTTGTACAAAGACTTTAACTGGATCAGGTATAACAACATCCATACAGTATATTACTGCTAGTGGAGTCTAACTGCTTTATCCTGGACAGCTTGCTATTAATTATTAATATTATTCTTTATATTGCAGTCACTTGTGATCTCAACCTGGGAGAAACACCTGAATGCAGGGCTGCAGGCGACATCCCTTCACCTGTTTCTGAATAGCCTTGATATTTGAAATGAAATTTCAATTTCAAACCCTTTGAAAAAGGATTGCAGGCTCTCAAAAAGTGAATTAAATCCTTTTGTTGTTGAAATAACGCCCAGTGCCATTGTGAAGAATAGTTAGGGTTATTATGTTATGCTTTTATTTCTCCTGAAGCAAGCACTGATGTGCCAAAGTAGATACATGGACGAAATAACAAATATTCTGTACAAATAACAATTGCTTAGAACCCACTGAAGTTACTGAATCCAGTATTAGTTTTATTCATCTGAATAGCTGAATGAAATAATTGCTGAACACCATTAACCTGCCACATATAGAATGGAAATATGCACATTTTTATTTGTCTCTCTAATATCCTGCTTTCTTTGTAGAAATTCTGACTTCTTTTTTGCATCAGCTGCCCTGCAGCCACACTACTTTTCAAAAAGGATGTGAATAATAACAAGGTCTTATTTAAAACTTTTCTCATCATTAAGAATCCAGCTTTCCCTAGTAGAAATCCAACCAATAGCTAGGAAGCTGAAGTTTGAGTTTGCATTTCCATGTTCTAATTCAGCTGATGGACATGATATGAGCCACAAAAACACATGAGGGAAAAAAACCTTCAGAAATGTCACTTAAACAGAAGGGCAGTTACTTTGGGGTTTTGACAGACCACTGAATATCCTGAGAAATCTCATTTTCTGTATCTGCTCTGTGCTTCCCACAGAGGTCATGTTCCCCAGAGTGTCACACTGAACCTGTGTGTTGCTTGAAAACTGGGAACGAATGACATTGTAAAGTTGCTGTTCGCTTGATCTGCTGACCCATATCCTGCATCCGGGCTTTTTTTTTCTGATAAAATATACCCCATTTCTACAGATTTTGTTTGACTTCTGTTAAAAACAATTAAAGACATATCTGACATTCTACACACATGTACAATAAGTCTACTTTGGTGCCATATCAATAGCTGATGTATTGTTTTATTTTACAGGTCATGGACAGTGCAATGCCTCTGATCGGTGAGCACCAGACTGAAGACAGGCAACATATAACTGAGCTAGTTGTAAGCAAAATGAACCAAATGCTGTCAAAAACTCCTATACCATCTCCTCAGAGACCCACTGCCACTCAGCAGCCTCAGGTAGAAAACCTGTGTTTGTAAAATAGAGAATCTTATTCGATAATTTTAAGCTCAACATTTTCCTCAATTTGGCTGGAAAACTATGCAGACATACCCTGAACTACAAGGAAACAAGAACTTATCAATGTGTTCTATACATTTTTCATATTTCAATGAAATTATCTGCAGATATAATCAAGAAGTTAAAGTGTTGGTGTGGTTCTACCAGTAAACATAACTGTGGATTCAGTGAATTGCAAGGCTTTGTATTGTTTCCTTTCAGTTACATCTGTATAAAATATCATGGAAATAATACGAAGCACTGTCACAGACAATCTTTGCCCTGATGACATCAGAAAGAATACTAAGACAATAATTCATGTAGTTCTTGTGAGAAATTAATGACGTTATTATCTTTTTTTATGTGCTGCAATTCACAAAAATACCTTTCAAATCTAGGAACCTCCTGAAATATGTTTAGCATACTAGAAAACTTATGTCAGAAGTTGCAGATAGATGTATTTCACTACTTTACTGTACATGACCTCATAGTTGAAGTGTGGGAATGCAGAATTCTGCTCCTGGCCTTGCTACCAGCTGGCTTTCAGCCTTCAAACCTCATATTTGTGTTTCCATTTCTATGCTTATGAAATGTGAAGTTGGTTTTATTGATCCTTTCAATAACTTCTGAGAGTGTGGGATTTTTGTAAAAGTTTTGCTTCTAAATTGGAGAGATATTGATTTGATGGGTACACTATTAGATGGATAAGGAATTGGCTGGATGGCCGTGTCCAGAGTTACGTTCAACAGCTCAGTGTTCAAATGGAAATCAGTAATGAGTGGTTTCCCCCCCTCAAAGTGGGGGGAACCCCTCAAGGGTCTGTACTGAGACCAATACTGTTTAATATCTTCATCAATGACATAGACATTGGGATTGAATGCACCCTCAGCAAGTTTGCAGATGACACCAAGCTGAGTGGTGCAGTCAATACTCTAGAGGAAACGGACAGCATTCCAAGGGACCTGGATGGCAGAGTCCTGCACTTGGGCCACAGCAGTCCCCCACTATTAGTACAGACTGGGTGATGAATTGATTGAGAGCAGCCCTACAGAGAGGACTCTTCACAATGAGGTTGGTAAAACACTAGAATAAATTGCCCAGAGAAGTTGTGGATGCCTCATCACTGGAAGTGTCCAAGGTAGGTTGGATGGGGCTTTGAGCAACCTGCTGTAGTGGAAGATGTCTCTACCCATGGCAGGAATGTTCAGATTAGATAATCTAGTCTAGACCTAAAGGTCTGTTCTAACCCAAACCATCCTATGTTTCTGTGAAAAGTGCTATATAAATGCTAAATAGCATCTTTTATATCTTCATAGCTAGGCAGCAGGTCTGATCAAGAGCAGCATGATCAGCTACAACTTTCGTGTACTTATTTTAATACACTGAAGGAATCAACCATGACAATACATTCTGACATAAACTATTAAGGACTGCATTGCTTCTCTCTACCAGCCCAGCTCCATGGTGATCAGTTAAGTAACAGAATAACCCAAACTGTAATACAGGAATTACCAAGCCTAAATCAAGAATCTATTTTTACTCCCAGTAGGCTCCACAGCAGGTAAACAATTTGAAAACAATTTTGTGGCATACCTCAGACAGACTAAGTTCTTGAGGCAGAATGACTAATTTGTTCTTCAAATATATCATCATGCTTTAAGTTATAAAAATACACCATCCCACATAAAAAAGTGGTGTGGCTTCTATTTATATTACAGCTACTTGAAACTAAGCACAAAATTGTTTCAACCACCGAACCACATACAATGGAGAAGTTTCCATCCAACATGACTCAAGCCCATTGTAAAGGGCACTGAAAAAGAAAGACAAGAAATACAGTTTCTTTTAAGACTAGTAAGTTAGTCATATTAAAATGAAGCAGAGAGTCAAATTTAGAGTTGCTCAGAGTGTACAAGTCAACATAAATCAAAATTTAAAACAGTAACAGACATTATTACAACATTAATAAATTAACATTTGGGGGAAAAAAAATGCAAGGTCTTGGGTAGGCATGTTTGCCTGGATTTTAAAGAAGACATAGGAGGAGGAATGTTTATGGTTACTGGCATCATCCAAAGAAACTGGTTATCTGTTGTATGTAAATAAAGTTTTTACTCATTTCCAAAGACAAACTGCCTATGTAAGTCCAGAATGAAAATAGGACACCAGGAACATTTTAAGAAAGTTCCTGAATTCCTCTGTCATTGCTGTCACTCATCATGTCAATGAAAAGGTTTTTTTCTCTTAAACAAAACGTTGTAGATGAATCCAGAGATAGTAATTGCTGGCTAACTGCTGAACTGTTAGATTTCTAGTTAGTTTAAGTTACTGAAGAATTCAGCCTTTGCTAATGGCTGCAGGATGGTATTCAACATTAATCTTCTTTTCGCTATCCTACCCTTAAATTATGGATTGCAGTTGACCCAAACCAGCGAAATCCCTTCAGATTATTTGCAATATTTATTAGTTTCCTCTCAGTTAATCAGACTCTGCTTCCTTAAGATTTGCCTTGTTATATTGCCCACCAGTTTAGGACAGACAAAGGGGATCTGAATTTCTACAGAAGATACTATTTGCAAATATCTATTAATCTTCCCAGCTTTAAGGGAAAATCGTGAAGCAGGTCTGTAGTATTTAAAAAAGATATTGACTCATGTGTAGTTAATTTTTAGCTAAGAATAAAATCAATCTGTAAAAACAAGTGATCCCTTTCATCTTGAACAGTCTTCCCCTTTTCTAATTATTTCCTATTCTTGAGAAATACCTTCCATTTATTTTCAGGGCAGAGGGATACTGCATACTTCTATGGGTCACAAAACATGCAAAGTCAGTAATTTATCCCAAATCAACTATGCGCATATGTATGTGTGGTCTTAGAAACCAAAGCCATATAAATATCAAAGAATAATTTGTGTGTTTTGCTGCTTCTGCTTTCAAATGAACAGTTTACAGTCAATAGTACAGCTATAGATGTGCCATGTTTTGAATTCCCTTATTATCTGTGAGGAATTTTAAAACTTATTTATAATCTACCTACTACTGTGGCATTGGGCGCCTCATGGGCAAAAGAATGCTTCCATTTATAAATGCCCACAGTGGTCAGTACTATTCCAATTAACTATCCATCAGAAAACAAATCAATAATTAGGAAAATAAGTCTTTGTTTAGAGCTATGCAGCCAAATCTTGATGGAAATTATTGGCCTTGAAATATGTTCTGAAGGCCAACAAAGTTCTTTCTGTCAGTGTGCCAGAAGGAGCAAATTCCACAGGCAGGGACCCCAGACAAATGTCTTGCTTATGTTGAAACCTCAGAGCTGCAAATGCTGTGATTCGTAAACCCATTGAATCTATCATCTCAGGTATCAGATATATTAAGATTTTAAAAACATATCTTTTGTATATTACATATGTATTTATTTCTCTATACACAAGCTTTGTAACAAGTACTACTGGTACACAGAATATTAGAGAATACATGACGGAGAAAAGCTACAGTTTGGAGCTCGGTGTTGCTCCTCACACCACCTGGCTCTGGCTGCAGCCAGCAAACTGGGTCTCATGCTTTTCTTTTGTGGTCCCAGACTAGAGTTTACTGCAAAGCTGTATTAGGATAAAAGGTGTCCTTGATTACAAGATTCAAAGCTTGCCAGTTTTGCCCTTATCAGCTACTTTACATGTCTTCTGACTACAAAGAAAGGCAAGAGTCACGGAACTCAAAGTTCTATCTGATGCAGCTCTTTCAGAAAATGAAGTTGTTTCTATTTAATCTGAAAACATGGCAACTCATTTGACTCACAACCATGGTGAAAATATATAATAGAATTTTATCTAGAAATATGATTTCAATAGACATTTTCCATGAGACAAACCTTCTTTACTTGCAGGCAATAAAACAATGGAAATTTCATAAATTTTCACCTTTTGTAACCTCTCTGAATACTTTTGATAGACCTTTTGAGAAGCCTCTTCCAAATCTTTCCTAAAACACAAACCAGTAGGTGAAACTACCCAGTGAAGCGTTCTAGCCAGTGGAATCATTTATCTCTGTCCCCATCTGTTGATAGGAAAGATCACTGCCGAAACTTCTGCTGTCTGGATTTGCAAAACTCTGCAGGTGGTTGCTCAGTGCAGGCTGATTTATGCTTGTTTCTGTAGCAGCCTTTGTATATAAAACAATAATAGTAAAACATCTATTCAAAGCTGCATATCAAGTCATGATATGAATTGTGATGAACTAAATTATCTGTAGAATATTACAGTGGGCATGAGTATTACTGTAAAACGCAAATATTTACAGTCATGTTAGCAGTTGAAGCTAAGGAAAATAATATTAGGAAAATGTTATTTCAGTCCAGCTCTGTTAAAACCATGTTCCAGTATCCACAAAAGAACAAGGAATTTATTATCCTTAATGGAAGGAAGAAATTTGTGCAGCAGAAACACAATACCCGTAACAACACAACATCACAAAGGACGCAGCATTCCCAGCTGTGTCCTGGTTCAGTTTTATTTAACAGAAAGGAGTAGCACACCAGTATTAAATCAATAAATGATGCAAAAGTGAAGAGGAGGTACTTTAATTATTTTGAGACTAGAATAACAGAAGCTGAAGTGTTTCATTTCTTAACACTCTTTTCTAAAATGTTTTAATACCGCCTTCACTCTTCACCCACAGGGAAGTTCAGTGCAATTACATTAAGTTCAGTAGAGACTGGGGTCAGGGAGCCCTTACTCAGCTATCTGCAGCTATTCAGAGATCTGGTTTGATTTATTTCCGTTTTTCCTATTTTTCTCTTTATCTTTTCTCTTTATCTTTTCTCTTTATCTTACCCCTTCTTCATTCCCTGACCCCTTATATGATTTGGCTAGAGCAGTTTTATTTTCCTATGTTCAGAGAGAAAATGAAACCAAATGGGAACACGGTGTAAATAACAAAAAGTATTACCTCCAGAGAGAAGAGCAGCTACCAAAATGCCTATTTTTGGGCTTCCATAAGAGTAGTCACAGTTCTTTTACATTCCATCTATTGGTTGTTTTTTTTTTAAAGCAAACTACTTACGACAAGCAGCAGTTTGCTTCAGATCACTTTTATGAGGGGCAGACAGTAAAGTTACTTGATTTGATCTTCTGAAGGAAGAACGCACTTAATTGGGAAGGATCCCATCATGGAGTTATATGGGAATCTAGAATTCAGTATTAATCTACTTCTTAGGAGAAGTAAACTTCTCTGCACTAAATTTGAGGTGTGGACCTTATTTCTACATGACTTTCTGCTTTGTGCACTCTCACGGAAGTTCACCTGAAGCACAACCATGCAACAGGACCATGATGTGTAGGTTTGCTACAGCTTTGTATCATTCTTCAGACCCCTAACACTAAATCTGTGTGCATTGGCCAGGCCATGGTCATACCACCAATCAATGTAATCTCCAAGAGTTTTCTTTCTGTCACAGTCCCTTGGCACCTACTTGCAGGAACATATTTTTCTTCCTTGTATCTGGAAGGAAAGACTGCCTAACAAACAAATGGAAAGATCACGCTAAGTCATTCTGCATGAGTGAGGGTAAATATAGGGTTTCAGTGTTAGTATTGGAGAATCCTGCCGATATGGTGCAAAGCAAATCACTCCCTGGTGTAATTAGATCTGTAAGACAACAAGAGTAATTTAGGAACATCTTGCCTTAAGAAGGTTGCTAAATGATCTAATGACCTCTAAAACCGTGTGTACAGTATTTCTTTCTCTTAGGAGGACATTTAAATAGGGGATAAATGGCAGCTATGGCATCATATCACCATAAAGCCTATGTACCCAGATTTCACAGAATCATAGAAAGCCAGGTTGGAAGGGACCTCAAGGATCATCTAGTCCAGCCTTTCAAGTATAGTTTAAGTGAGATGGCCCAGCACTCTGTCAAGATGAGTATTGAAACCATCCAATGTAGAGAAATCCACCACTTCTCTTTGGAGACTATTCCAATGTTTAATTGTTCTCATTGTAAATAATTTTCTTCTGGTCTCCAATCAGAATTTCCCGAGGAGCATCTTGCAGCCATTACCCCTTGTCTTTTCCATGTGACTCCTTGTAAAAAGGGAGTCTCCTTCCTCTTGGTAGCCACCTTTCAAGTAATGGTACGTGGTGATAAGGTCTCCCCTAAGCTTTCTCTTTTCTCAGCCTTTCTTCATACAGTAGGTCTTCCAGTCCCCTGACCATCCTCATGGCCCTTCTCTGGACCCTCTCCAGCCTGTCTGCATCTTTTTTTGTATAGCGGAGACCAAAACTGAACACAATACTCGAGGTGTGGCCTGACTGGCACTGAGTAAAGTGGTACAATGACGACTTTGTCTCTGCTGGTGATGCCCCTCTTAATGCAACCCAGCATCCTGCTGGCCTTCTTTGCTGCAGCAGCTCGCTGCTCGCTCATGTTGAGCATGCTGTCCACCAAGACACTGAGGTCCCTCTTCACAGGGCTACTCTCCAGCCAGGTGGAAGCCAGTGTGGACTGCATTCCTGGGTTATGTGTTCCCAGGTGCAAGACCCTACACTTACCCCCATTGAACTTCATAAGGTTTCTGCTAGCCCACTCCTCCAGCCTGTCCAGATCTTCCTGGAAGGTGGCTCTCCCCTCTGGAGTATTGACCACCCCGCTTATTTTTGTGTCGTCTATGAATTTCACCAGGGTGCTCTTAATCCCAGCATCCAAGTCACTTATGAAGATGTTAAACAGCATTGGGCCCAATATTTATCCTTGGGGAAGCCAGCTTGTGACCGGTTGCCATTTTGAAAATGAACCATTTACCACGACCCACTGGGTATGGCCTATCACCCAGTTCCCCACACCATTTGTCTAGGTCATAAAGAGTCAGTTTTTCAAGGAGGAGGCTGTGGGAGACCATGGTGAAAGCCTTCGAGAAGTCCAGATAGACTATATCCACCACTCGCCCTTCATCAACCAAGTGGGTTACTTTGTCGTAGAAGACGCTTAGGTTTGTCAAGATTTGTGGCGTAAAATCTGATGGAAGCCCAGACCCTACATATACCCAAGAGACTGGCCTGACTTTCTCTTTGCTCAGGCCAAGGGAGCACAGAGACCCTGGAAAAAGTCTGGCCAGGATTTTACTATATGCCTCTTTAATTGTTTACCTTTCCAGACTCTTGGAAAAAAGGGTAACATCAGTTACTCTATATAAACAGAGCAATATAGCTTGTCAATAAACAAGTGGTATGTCTTGTAGGTACTAACTGAGCATCTTCTGTAGTCTATATTAGCAATCAATAAGGTTTTTTCTGTTCATTTGTTTATCTCAGGAAGTTTATATGCACTTTGACAGCCATCAATAACTACAAACAAAACCCAAGTAGTCATTCTTTACCACTTAGACTGTCTCCATCTCCAAGTTCCCGAGTAAGAAAATTACTTTTCATATTGAAATGTTTATTGAGTTATTTTGTGTCTTAAAGGAAATCCAGTCAGGCAGCAGCAAAACGCCTTCCTAAAAATATTGGCAGAGAATCTGAAACATGGTCATCAAAACGCCTAAGGAATGATGAAGAATATTGCCGGGACGTAAATACGTCATAGAACACAAAACATAATAGCTTTCAAAGTTGAAAGAAATCAAAAGCCATTCTTAAAACTGTCACGTTAAAATGATTTGTAAGATAGTGAAGGTATTGGGCTTTTCCACTGCAGGGAGCTCTGGTTATTTGAATCCTAGCGACATCTTGTGGCTTCTTCTCTTGGGGGAGAACTGATTTTGAGAGTATTATTTAGTATTAAATTATATTACATCATATAACAGAGGCTATACCACATTAAACAAGAAATTGGTTACGCATTTTACAAATACTAAATGCTCCCTATTTGGAAATTTCTCATAATGCTATTGTAATGTATCTATTTCATCTATATGTATTATATTTTAATGCGCTGCCTTAATGTGTACGTATACATAAGTGTGTATATATATATACACATAATGTTTAGCTGTGTGTATTTGGAAGAGGAGATGCTTATTTTAATCAAAGGGGTTTTTAACCTTTTATTTCATGTTTGTGAAAATATAAGAAAAACAGCTGTTACCCTTTTAGATCCTAATGTAAATGTATGGAATTAAGAAAAGCAGAAGAAAACAAACAAGTATGGACCCTGAGCTCACCACATCATGGTGAAAGGCCACATTCCAGCTAAATTTACAACAGTCAAGTTTGCTTATCACAAATATAAAATGATAGGGTACATTTTACTACACCAAGAGGTTTTTGTCCATCTCTGGATAACACAGCTATTCAGGGCAGATATTCTTCATGTAAGTGCCAGAGATCACAACTGAGGTAGAAACTCAGACTTTAACAGTGTGATGCAGGATGTCTATATATTTAAAACAGTCACTATTTCATTACACAAAGCTTGATTTACTGTAAGCGTTTGAGCTTGACATTCAGGTATTGTAATATATTAAAAACAAAGTTCATGCAGGAAAATAAGTCCTAAGATTTTTAATATTGACAGTAATTAAAAAACAGTGGGACACAACATACAAATGTTTAGTAAAGATTTTACTAACAAATTGATCATGACAGTTAAGATAACCTATTTTAAACTACTTATTGAGATGCTGTAATAGTAGATGAAGGAATGACTAAGGGAGGTACGTATGTATTGCTCAATTCTGTTGCTTATTTAGTCTCAGGGGTGATCAGAAGTAACAGGTAAATAGCTTGCTGGATATTTGCTAGTGATAAATGTCTTGGTTGTTAGTGACCATAGTTGTTAGCTGTGAATGTATCGATTAAATGAGGATTATTTAATCAAAACACTAGTAAGTGCTTATCTTCCTTAGCTTGGTTTGAAATAAATGTGCCAAGAGCTAAACAATTGTGCATTTACAGTGCCCTTTTTGAAGGGATCTGGTGATGTTTAGACTGTAAGAGAGAATATACCAAGGGGCATATATTAAAGATTTATTTGGTCAAAAGTTCTGCTGACACCAACAGAAATTTGTCTGAATGAAAGAAAAGCTTTCAGGATGTAGCCTGAATTATTTTTTTTTCTGAATACTCTATATTGAATGTTTATCACCAGCAGCATGCCTGGAAAAATGCATGATCCCTGCAGACAAGCTGAGCAAAGCTTGGTAAGAGTTGCTCACAAAAGTACTTGTTAGAAGAGAAGCCCAAAGGAAAAAGTCCCACAGGCAACGTGAAAGAGTCAACCTTCAGGACCAGGATGATTATGACGACTTCAATTGTCCATAGCATATAGTGCTTTAGCCTTAGTGCTAATCATTTTATAATACAGAAAACAAAATAATGCTAGTGAAAACCGAAAAACACAAGTATAACTACTTAATAGAGACTTTTCCTCATTTATTTTAAACATAACAATACTATTCTCTTTTTGTCTTATGCTTTCGTTAACTTTTTTATTATCTTCTGCGAGATTATCTTCTGATCATCTCACAATCTGCCAATTGTATTGGCAGAAGCAGACACTTTGAGAAGTCTGAAACTCCATGGTGACTGCCCTCAAGAACAAAGAAAACATCTAATTTTTAAGTAATCATGAGTCCACCACTATAGAGTAGGCTGTATGTTCTTAGTAGGCTTCTGTGAGAAATACATTTTTTTGTCCCACAGGCATTTTGGGGGAGACGTCAAAAAAGTCCTCATTCCCTTATAGAGCAAAGCCCAGCCTTTTCAAAATTTAACCAAGGAAAACAGTAATCCTATCGCTATAGAACAGGCAATAGCTGCCACATACAGAAATAGAAAAGGAGAATCCAAGTTAGATCTCTCTGTTTTGTCTTAGTGCCATAATTAATATCATCTAACATCCTTTTGATTTTTAAATGTATCTTATTTTTCATCTATTTTTACTCTCTGATTTTGTTTATTTAAGATGAACTTAATAGAAATATCTTTTTTTTGGAGGCTTTTCCTTGGTCTCCTTTCCTTTTCCCACTGTGGTGGGTGTTTCCCCTCTACTTCTTTTTGTTATCATTCTCTGTCTCCACTTGCCTTTTTTATTTGATTTCTCTGACCTCTAAATCATAACCTGTTCAGCAAAGCTGTTTGGCTTTACTCCATGTTTAACTTGCAAGGATTATGCCCCTCTTCCCAGCAGTCACTGACACAGTTTATTTTGAATAAGGACCGCATGTTAAATATGCATTAAAATTTTTGAACTAGGGTAAGCACCAAGAGAAATTGTGGAAAAATCCAAAACAGAGCAGCTCATTTTCAAATACTCTTGATTTGTCCATAGCAAAAAAGAAGCAACCTCCCGCTCCCACCACGTCAGACAGTAACGTGGTGGTGGCTCCGTGCTCCAACTGGCTAGCAGCCAGTAGAACAAGCATGTCTTCAGCTGCTTATATATCGTTCTCCAGTATCTCTCTACTCCTGGGAGAGACTCAGGAAGCTGGTCAGAGTTCAGACCAACCACCAACGCCTCCTCTGTGTGTCTGTGTACTTGTGCTGCACCAGGAGAAGCAAGAAGAGAAGCACATGCAACCATTGATGGGGAGGTCTGATGCTCAGTTCATACACTAGAGTTCTGAAGTTTGCTGTGGTTCGGTGGAGAGCTCATCTCTTTTCCATGTCTCCTCCCCCTCCACTGTTCTGTAACACTAATACAATAATACTAAGACAAAATGTGGGTTATGAGAATGGACTTGAGTTAGCTCTACCACCTTTTTTCAGACTCTTGTTTCAAAGCGTGATCTTCAATTCTGAATGGATCTGGTAATGATGGATCTTGGTGGCTCAAGACGAAGTTCTCAGACCTTAATCTCTTCCTGTTCATGCAAGAATCACTTGCCATCCCAGATTTTAAAGTAAAACCCAAACCCTGCTTTTTTTCATTTTTCTTTTTTTAAAGCCTGAAGGAGTAGATTGAGCATAGCATCAACTAGGGTCAAAGTCCCTGAGTTCAAGGGTCAAAACCTACTGTACAACTTCAAACAGCAGCATAGGATTATGACACTATCAAGCCCTAAGCGGTACCTTATCCTCTGTGTGTATAGAAGTATCTGTACACTGAGAAAGGGGTAAGGAAGTTTAACTTCCCAGTAACTTTCCCTTGCCCATCCAGCAATCTTAGAGACCTCTTTCTCTGATACAAATGTGTATAAGCACACATTAGTCTCCGCTGCTTTAGCATGCAGGGGGAGCTCTTTCCTATCACATAAGCCCACATTCCTTCCTTGTCTATGGGGAGCAATTTTTTCACTGGAAAGAACTGCCTGAAAGCTGCCGAGCAACTGCATGCTTTTAATGTTCCCTCTGCAAAAACAGAAGTTGAAATCTGGCTTTAAGCAAGAGCTGCAATAAAATAAGACTGCGTCCTTGTCTGTTAGAATTATGGAAAGGCTCTGGAAGGGAACCATGTAGCTTCAACAAGCAATGCTACTTAAGTTCTTCTTCCCTAATAAGTCAACATCCTACTTTTCCTCTAGAAACCTCATCTCTTTGGGGGAGGGTAGGGGGATTATTTTTGTTCAGCAGAATAATAGAAAATAGGGCTGGAATGGACAATGAGAGGTCACCTGTTTCAGTATCTCAGGGAAAATACTGGAGTGTGCCTTTTAACAGCAGTGAGTCCATACCAGGGTACTCATTTTTAAGACGGTGTAAAAATATTCCAGAAGGAAATTGTTCTTTGGGAAGTAATTAGTTATCTGGCAATGGAAAACACTTAGTCTATGAAATCTAATTTGGAATACTTTTTGATGTTCAAAAAACCAACCCTTTTCCAGTGTATTTTGTAAATAGTATTCCAAGTAAAAATTATGCTGTATAGCTTGTTTTCAGCTGTTAGCAGTAATTTCCCTTCCCATTCAGAGGATCTTAACAGGCTTTTCATGGGTAGTTTGGAAAGTTGGTTGAGCAATAACAAAAGCTGCTCTAAATTTCTAAGTTCTTTATCACAACTTCAACATGAAGAAACTCTAGGCTGATGTCAATTTTTGCTGAGAGTATCTTTTCCATACAGATTTCCTCAGTGAGAAGGGCAAGACTGAACACCAGTACTCAAAAAAATTGTAAAAAGCAGGAGCCAGCTCTCCTCTAGTGGAGGCGGCAGGGAAGATATAATACAATAAATAGCAAAATATTTGTTGTCCTGTTTACTACCACTGACACAGTGAGGCAGATCCATCCCCTCTGCCAGATTCATCCAAAACAGGGCAAGGTCTGAACCAGCCTGGTAAGTACCCCTGCCATACTCACTGCACCTTAAATGCGTACAGTAGTAAGCAACAGGGTGCTAAGGAGTTTCTTTTTTTGGATGCTCCATATCACAAAGCAACTTCAAGATCTCACTGCTTTACTAAATTCTACAATATGTGCTTATTTCCAGGGAAGTTTTATCCAGTTTATACCCATTTCTTCTTGGTTTGCATTGTCTTTTATTCTAGCTTGTTTTCTGGCTAGTTCTTCAGCAGTACAATTTATAAAAAGCAACTGTACTGCATTCAAGCCTTCATTTTGCTAAACCAAACATGTCATGTTCTTCAGAATGCTGTAGGTATAGACTCTCCTATCTGCCTGGTCAGTTTAATGGCATTTTTATACAACTGATCTGCTTCCATTCATCTTTCTTGAGCAGGGGTGATGTAAATAATACCCAGCATCTTGCCTAACACCTACAGGAAATACTTCACTGAACGTGTGACAAGATTTCGGTTTTTTCATTGCACAAATCCTTCCCATTAGATTTCACTTTGTGAGCTCTGTGTTTCTGACAGATGCACGTTACTAGTCCATAATTATATTATTTTGGACATTGCACTTCTGCACTTCAGTTTCTTATTTTTTTTTAATTTTTGTTTTTAAACTCCACCCATCAATTTCATTATTTCTTTTGGAGATTTTGGCCCTGTAGTATTCCAGCTCTGTATCATCTACAGGTTTTAGTAGCACACAGCTACTTTTTTTGTGCCGACTTAATAAAATTTCTACTTGAGTTCCACATCCCAGTTATATCCTTCCCATTAGCTTTTCTTCAATAACTGCCTATCTCCTCAGTAGTCACTTCCTTACCCACAATACAATTCCTGGAGTATTACAGGAATTAAGAAGGAAAGTTAACTTGTACATCGCCAATTGTTAGAGTTATCTGGTACGGAATTCTGTATGTCGTGAGTCACCAGGGTTTGATTCCTGAGATGAAGAATATCTGGTCTGACCAATATGAGCCCAGGAAGGTCTTTGATTTTTACTTCCATCTCATTGTTAGCTTTTATCCCACCTGCTGTCTTGGCCTTGCTCCTGTGTTTATCATAATCCTGGACACTTCAAACATTCATTTACTACTGACACCCTACTTAAATTACCTAAATTACTGCTCTCCTTAGCAATCACATTTTTTCTTAGTTCTCTTGTTACTTAATTGTTTTACGATTTATTCTTGTTCCTTTATGAGATATAACTCAGCTCATATTTCGGCAATTCTCTGTTGATGCTTCTACTTCTTGACCTGAAAAACATGTCTTTCCCTTCAAATATTGAAATACCTATGAAAAGCTTCTGTCATTGCATTACAAAGAAAACCAAATGAAACCCAAAAACAACTATACGTGCTCCAACTATAGTTCACAAAAAATCTTCAAACTCAGCCAAATCAAAATCAATTTTTACTGGGACTCAGTTTAGCATCTTTTTGCCCAAGGGCTATTTCCCTGCCAAGTTGCTGCGTTTGCTCCCACCCATTTCAACATTCTTCAGACTATTCAAAATTCAAGTATGTATGAATCCAGTCTGCATTTATATAAATGTACAAGGTAGAAAAAGAAGTAATACTACTGATCAAATTCTAATACAACATGCTTTGAAGAACTAAGTTCTTTCCTCCAGTTCTATTCCTAAAATTCTGTTTCAGGTAAGTGTGGAAAAGAAGGAAGTGCAACAGAGACATCTAAAGACATCTGTCTTCTAGACAAGTAGTGGATTTTCTTCTCTGACTAAAATTAACTAATATTCTTAAAGACCATTATGCAACTAAAGCATCAACGATTATGCCCAGAATTAGGAAATCTCTGTAGTGTACTGGCGGCATTCATGTGGCTTAGGGGTTTCCATAAGTGAAGTTGTATTTTTCTAGAATAGTTATATAAACAGTAAATCTCCTTTGAACAGGTGAAATTCTATAAGTAGTTCTATGTAACGTTACTGTCAACATCAGCAATTCCTTCTCTTTGGGGAATTTGGATGTGATATGAAAGTTGTGCTCCATAAAATGAAAACCAAAAGGGTTCCTTATGACAGCAGTTACCACACCTCACATAGGGAATCCTAAACCATACTAAACACTGTTGTTTCTAGCTTCTGTACTACTAATTTTGCTCTTTAGCCCTGAGCATCTAAATGAGAATCTGTTCAGGTTCATTTTCCATGATACCTGTTGCATTCTAATCTGTGATTCCTGCAGTATTTGAACTAAGCACTAGGCAGGTATGTAGCTCAGAACTGAAGTCCCAGAAAACATGTTTGTACTAAAAGAAAAATGGTAGGAGAGTGAGCTTCTTAGGCTGGGCAACAAAGGAAAACAGAAAAAAACCAAGGGGGGTGAATACATCTGCAGGACAGGTCTAGTCCAGCATCTCTGTTCAGAGAGATTGTGTTGCCTATAAGGAGCTAGCAGCTTTTACAATTATGTTGGCACACCACCTTGGAGAGGTGAGAAGTAACAGTCTGCAGTTAATTTGCCAACAACTGGTGTTTTAGAAGAAGCCTGGGTTTTATTAAAGGCCTTGGCTCAGGACAGTAAACAAGACTGGTTCAAAGCTCATTTTTAGTATCAAGTATCAAGGTTTCTGACTGTCTGAAAGAAAGAATCTTGAAAAGGACTGGATTACTAAAGACCATTGAAAAACCATGAGTAAGATTTCTCAATTAGGAATGTAATGCTAATTAGCCTTTTTGGGTCAGCCTGGGTGGGTTGGCTAATTAGCAAAAGTAATATACCCATGTGATTGGCCTGGAGTGTGGGTGAGGTTCCTGGAAGCACCAGGTGATATCTGCTGAAAAAAAAGGATATGTGGGTGGTAAAATCAGGACAGCTGCAGTCAGTGACTAGAGAGGGGGAAATACTTCTTCAACAGAATGTGCATAAAGGCTCTGAACTTTCAGAACAGTTGAGGTAAGGATTAACAAGCTTCTGTAAGGTTTATGGAAAGCTTAATTTAGGAAAAAATAATTTCTTTGTAAGATGGAGAGATATGCGGATTGCATAAGTACTGATGTTGTCATGTCAAGTCAGTTAGGTGATGTGTGATAAAGCCCAAGACCATTTCAGTGCAAGAACAAATGGCAGATTTGCTTCAGCCTCGAGGCACGGAGGAGACAGAGGCCCTGTAGATGTTGTTTTAACGTTAAAGTAGATGTGAATTAAAACTGCCAGCCTGTGATGAGTTTTACCTACATAATGTTTTACTTTTGTTTCAGTAGATAAATAGCAAGACTCCTATCCTTCTTAGTCATCCTTCCCCACACAGAGAACCACACGGGTTGGTTTGTGGCCCTTTGTAAGGCTAGAAAGTCTACCACGTGGTAATTGTAGTACTGTTACATATAAAATATTATGCATGCTTTCTAACAAAAGTCACATGGTCTGTTTGGTCTTCCAGAAAGAAACTCTTGGAGGTCCTTAAGCCCAAGTACTTACAGTTTCCCTTTAAGGGCACGCTCTGTGTGTCCCACACCACCACCAAAGGAGACACAGGCTCTCTCAGTAATACAGAGCACCCCGGTGCCCTAAGGCATACAGAGTAAGGTGCCAGTTCATCAGAACAATGGTACTGGAATATGAAAGGAGTTTGCTCCTCTGGGGCAACTTTTCTAGATTTCCCCTCGGGGCTAATTTCCCCAGGATCTGAGGAGTTACTGTTGTCAATGCTTATTGTTTCTATGCGCTCCAAGGTGTTATACAGAGTGGATTCCACAAATACTTAGCGTTAGGGAAACATGCATAGGATAAAATGTCAACTTCTACACATGGCTCTGAAAATTAGAGGAAGGAGAGAAACAAAACAGAGAAGGCTTTTTCTTGGTGGCTGTGTCTTCCTGTATGGAATTATCTTCTCTTCTATATATCCTCACCCTTACAATGGGGGAGTTTACTGAGAGCTCTGTAACTGGCTCAGTTAATATAAGGCTCAGATTTTGCCTCATTCACCTTGCACATATCATTTTGACTCCTTCTTTGGTCTTCTGAAGGTTGGTAAGTCTGAATAATTAGCTTTGGGCCTGTCCTGTGTCCTTTTATTTATGTGGCTAAAGCAGTTTGCAACAGCTGCCTATGATAGAGTGCTGTTGTTTCGTAACATTTAAAAAGTGTAACTTTCAGATTGCTGTGCAGGAATTTACATCACTATGCGTAAGATTTATTTTTGTAGTTCTAAGATCAAATACAAATCTAGCATAAAACACCAGTAAGCTTTGGAAGAAACATGTTTAATTAATTTTACATTTACTGTTTAGTAAATTCTGGGATTTTTCACTCTTGACAGATGGCAATTTAATTTCTGGATCCTTAGAAAAACCCCAAGCTATTATGTCCAATAATTTAACATATTTCACTTTTCGAAATATTAGAGATGGCCTAACACAAAGTTCGGATTCAAATACTAATGTTCCCAGAGGGTGTTCCGCTACAAGGTTTTGGTTCAGGCCCATCTTTTCCTCTTGACAAGTATACATTTGAAAAGGATACTGCCAAATAAATCTCCTGTTTTGAAAAGTTAAGTATTACATGTGTTTCTAATAACACCTCAGATGGAGTAGCATGAAGTAATTTCAATTATTTTTATTATTTGTCCATGGTTTTTGCTTCCTTCTTTCGTTTTGCTTAGCAAAACGGCTAACCTAGAGTAGTCCCTCTCCCTTCCCATTTACAGTCAGAGAATCAAAGTGAAGCTATTGCTAGCAGAAAGTCCAGCTGTGCTAGTGCTTCCAGATACAAGTGAATGTAATTAAATTATTTCTTAAATTACACAAATGTATCTGAAGTCCATTTTCTATTCAGTCTATCTCAAAAAAATAGAGCAGAAGCAATAAGATACAGAAAAGTCATTCAAGGTGCTGGGAACAGAAGGAGAAAGGCCATATGCAAATGGAGGGAAGATCTGGGAAGGCACTCCTTGTATTGTGATCATATTCTGCAAAGAGAAAACAATTTTTTTTTATTTTTTTTTTTTAAGAACTCAGCTTTGGATTAGTCCAGGATTCATCTGTCATGTCGGACAGCAACTAAATTAGAAAATGTTATCTGGAATGAATTAAAAGTATATGTTCAGCCCCAACTAATAAAGAGATTTCTAATGAAAATACAGACATATTAGCGGAAAATTGGAACTAAGCTACACTAATTTTTTTTTTTTCTCTTCTGTTTTCAAATGTATTTTCCAGAGTGGATCACTAAAGGAGCCAGAGCCAAACAAAATCCCACCTCAGCGACCACCACCTCAAGGTTGTTTACAGTACATTCTCGACTGTAATGGCGTTGCAGTAGGACCAAAACAAGTCCAGGCTACTTAGATAATTGAGACTAAAAACAAGGGTCAAAGCAAAAATGAAAAAAAATTAAAAAAATAAAAAAATAAAAGCAGCAAACACACAATCTTAAAAGCAAGCATACCAGTTTTGTTCAATTTTCGCATTGTTTCAGTGCTGACCTGGACTGTGTTTTTTCTATGCAGTGTCAACTATACCGTCTGGTTGTTTCCTTGTTCATGTCTGTGCGTGTAATGCTTACCTACCTTTCTCTGTAAAATTTGTGATTTCAGGGCTGTTGTCAACAGTGTACAAAGAATGTGCCTCTTTAGAGCCCAGCGCTACTGTACATTATGGATGGTTAGACAGTATTTTTGGAGTATTATATATTGTTCCGTAAAATACCACAAAGGTGCAAATCTGAATACTTTTGCTTACTCTGTGAGTGTGTGCACACTGTACTCATAGCCTTTATTTTTTTGTGCGTGTGCATGACTAATAGGTAGGTGATCGAGATATATTTTTAAAAGTCTATATTAGAATTTGCTAGTGAGGCTTTTTATTTATAATTTTGTAAAGTTTGTTAACATTTGAGTTTTACTTATACACAAGTGGAAGTCTAATATTTCAGTGACTCCATAAGATACAGTTCTTCCCAAGGAATATTTAAAATATCTTCTATTTTACATACTGGTATTCATATTTTTAGTAATGCTGCATTAAATTATTAGCTACAAAGCTATGTAAATGGGCCACCTATGTGCAATATCTCAGTGAAAGTGTGAGTATTTAATGTATCCTATTTCAATTAAGTAGTACCCTCTGTTGTCGTTCTGAATTAGTCATCTACAGAGATTTTTAATGGAAACTAATGCAAATACTTTCAAAATCTTATACTTACCTAAGAGTTAAATCCCAGGTTATTTGGTGAGAAGTACCTCAAGGACTGTTAAACTTCCTGTAAGAGCTCATTTTTTTTAAGATACTGCGATGCCAGGAGATGGTAGACCAAGGTACCTTTAAACAGCTAGGGATCTTGCCCTTTGATTAGAATGCGCTAAAAAATGTCAGAAGTTTTCTTTACCAACTCAGGTCTGTATTTTAAACTTAGGAATATCCAAATAGCTAGAAAGAAAATTCAGTCCCAGCGTTATCCACATAAACAGGGTTTATAATAACTGCTTGAAATCAAACATGCAAAAGATCTTGAGATGCCTGACAACTGCTGGGTTTTCTGTAGGTAAATTATCTGTGATTTTTGCATAACAGATTTAGAATGAAATATTACAAGAAATACACAGGCAGGCAGTTAATCTGTTGTGAGAAATCTAGCCTAGAATCACAAGCTCCACACGGCTAGCATACCATAAAGCTTAGTTGCAAGTGAGCCACAAAACTATAATTTTAATCTTGGATAGGTACAAAGATGAGTAGTGGCCATTAGTTTAGTGCAAACAATTTTGTTTAAAGGGAAAACAGCCTTATGTTCTCCTTCTGTTTTCCCTACAAACACTGGAAAAAATTATCAGTGAGAATCATCATTCTTAGTGTTTCTTTTATTTGTACAAGCTGGCTGGTAAGATGAGAATTAAGGTATGCATTATTAGCTATTTAAATGTTTGTGGTAAGTGCTACTGTTTACTACCTATCAGCAAATTACATGAATATTTTGCTTTAGCGATCAGCATTTGTCTGGGTCAGTGATCATTCCAATGATGGCATTGGCTATTTTTATTCTATATTAAGAAAATTCCACTTAGAATCAGGTTCAGAAATCCTTACCTCCAGACACTACAGAAGTGAATATACCATACTGCCCTGGGGTGTAGAGATGAATCTGATGATTGATTTTATTTAAAGCAGTTGGTATTTTTTGCATGTAGTAGTACAAGTATTCACAAGTGCTTTTCACATGATGACATTTGTGAGTTGTGTGTGCAAAAAGGAGATGGGCATTTCAGATAGGACCTCCGCTTGTTGACTGTAAAGGAATTACAAGGGCACACACTATTACTACATACCACAGATGAGAAGCAAGCCAAAATGTCTCTCTGCATGTAAGCATGCTTAGGTGCAATATTGTGGGTAACAGGGAACAGATGTTTTACAGTGTAGGCTTAATGTTCAGTTTTGTTGAGTTATTTTTGGTAAAAGTTTCTTTCATGATTGTTGCCTTTTGTACAACCCAGCTGCAAGAAAGTGAGCAAATGCTGGAAGTGTGACAGCAGTATATCTTTTATGTGAAATATCTTGTACAGCTTAATGTGCAATAAAAGAAAGTTATATCTGTCTTCAGTGTAAAGTTTCTGGCATTCAAGCCTGTATGTACAAGTGGGGGAAAGAAATCTTTCTGGTTTTCAATATTGAGTGAAAGGAGACTAATAAGAAAATGATCCTTATTAAGATGTTGCAAGACTATGTTATCACCTTCAAATATTTCCTACAGAAGTGGTTCAAATTAATAAACAATGAAGGCACATTCCTTAACATACAGTACGTGCTATTTATCTTTCTGCACCACAACACCCTGCTACAACTGTATTAAAACTTATTGAAGCATTAGTACATGCTGTTCTCAGACACATGCACTGGAATCTCATCTAATTATAATAGCAATTTATTTTAAAAAATCATGTCTTGCAGCAGTACTTCCAGATATAAAGGTTTTCGTTTAGAGACCTGAATAGATTAAGTCTTCTGCTTGCGTTAAATATCTTATATAAGACTAAAAATTCCCAAATGTTCAGAACATCTAGATCAGTTGTCTCCTACAATATTTACTGTTCAGCAAAGCTCTTGCCCTGACTGAAACATTATGCAAACTGCTCAGAATTTCATCCTGTCCTTTCTTCCTCTTAACTCAGATGTCCTTTGTCCCTTGTCACATGCAAGAATAAAGATTCAGTTATAACAGCCAGAGAAAACCCCGTTCAGACATCAGAGATAAAAGCAACATGCCCACATATACCTGACACAGCACTATTTCAGTCAGAAAACAGAAAAAAAAAAAAAAAAAGCCCTTGTATGACAAGGTAGCATCTTTCAACCATGGATTTCACAAGCTAAGTCTCTACAACACAGAGTGTAGTTTCACACTCGATGCAGTATTTTACCAGTATACTTCCTTCTCAGTGGAAAGAATTCCTTGGTAAAGAGTTAGTAAGGACTTTCTTGTGTTTCCTGTTATGTTCTTGATGTATTTCACTAAGGGGTTAAATAAGTTATCAAAAGACTTTAACTTAGCTGCAAAGTTTCAGTATGAAGTTTTTTTACTGCTATAAGAGTGTATCTAAGGGGAATATTACAGAAAGAATTTTAAAACTGAAGGAACAAAACTGCAATACTTACACAGAAAGTAGTATCTGTATTGCTGAAATAGATATTACCTGTAAACTCTATTATCTCGCAGCCTCTCCTTGAGCTGGACCAAAACTATACTGGGTGTAACGACACTGATTTGATTTGAAGTCAGTACTGCTACTGCTGGGATACGTTTGGTACTTCTTAGCAATTTTAAGGATGAATCGTAGGGGCTCCAAGCAAGTTGCTAATGTACCAGCTGTGATTAGTAGTATTAACTGCATGAAACTGCAGTCCATGTTAATAGAGTTTTGCCTCAAAAGTAGAATTAATCACATTCAAGGATTATTTTATAGTGTTGGATATGAAATCTAGTAGGACTTCTTTGATACTATAACATTATGAAGTTTTTCTTGTACTGAACCTAGGGGGCCCAGTGCAACCCCAAGGAATGCAATCACAAAGCCAGGAGCCATTGCAGCCACAGCGCATGTACCCCCCTGGGCAGTCAGCAAAGCCCTCAACTTCCCAGCCACAGCGTCCGCCTGGACCTACAACCCAGCAACCACGTCCCCAGGCTCAAGGTCCTTCCAGCACCAGATTATCAAAGGAAGCAGAGCCACAGCCACAGCCTGCTCCACAGCCTGCTCCACAGCCTGCTCCACAGCCAGGTCCACAGCCTGCTCCACAACAGAAGCCTCAGTCTCATCCACAGCTTAAGTAAGATTTGCTTTATCCATTTTCTTTTCTCCTCATAATGCAGATTTTGTTGTCGTAACTGTAATTCAGGAGTTGGTCTAGTGCTCACAAAAAATGTACATATGTTGACAAGCCTAAATTGAGGTTAAAGCTTTTAAAAAAGTTTATTATCTCTGTTTAAGATTGTGATAGACAGTATCAATAGTTATATCCTAAGCACCACACAGAATTTCAGTTACTAGTTGTGCAATTTCTGCCCCAACTAGGTCTGAAAAATCATCATCTTTCTTGTATTTGTTTCCTCCTTTTTATGTCACTGACTCATGATCTGGGTGTGCTGGAAGCCTGCACAGAAAAGAGGAAGTCTTATTATCTATTTAAACTTTTAACCTTGCAGTCACTCAGACAACAGATTCCCATTTCAAAAGGCCTATCTCAGAAACAATCCAAAGGAGCATGCTAGACAGTGGCTGCCAAGCGGGTTTTCTTTACAGTCGTACTTCGTTCATGGCTACACACGGCTTCTGACTGTACAGCACAAGCCCTTCTGACAGGCCCTTTCCAGAGCAGACCGCAGGACTTGCACAGAAAGCTGCCTGTAGTTATCTTGCCACTGGAACATTCCGTAAGGCACAGCATGATCCGTTGTGGTTGGATCGTGCTACAGCGAAGAGTATAGGAAGGGTCTGTAGCTATATCACTGCTCACAGTGTAGACCCAGTGAACAGAAGCCATGGGGAAGGTGTTAGCAATGGTTTGCTGGTTTTCAGCATAACGATCCTGACACACACTCTTGCTGGTAGGGTCATGGGCACATTCTGCTTGTTTTGGTACATGCAAAGACTGGCAAGTGGTCTTTGTTTTATCCTAGTAATGCAGATCCCCTTTTTTCACCCAATCCTATGCTTATACTATTGTGCACCAATTCTGAGTCCTCACCTGAGCACAGGTCGATGGACAAAAATGTGCTAGGTGACAGTATGCAAAGATGGCAGTATTTTCCTTGCCTTCCTAGGATGGTGTATTTCTTTGTTGTGTTTCATAATCATAAAACTCATTCTAATTCAGCCATTATTTAAGTATACATGAAGAATTTCCATTTTTTAAAGCAAGACGAAAACTAGTTTACAGATTGAAACTTAACTTTTGAACTTCTGACGTTTAAGACAAACGAGTTAAGAGCAGGTACAGAAGCACTGTACCACATACTGTTTCCCAGCTTTCACCCTTTCCTTTAGTTCCTTGTTCAAAACTGGATTCAGTTTTCTCTTCTTTAAATGGAACAGTCTCTATTTAAAATAAAATAATAAAAAAGGAGAAATTAAAGATTTTAAGATGCAAGCTGTAATAAGGGTAGTTTTCCTAACTTTCAACTCAGATCTCCTGCCTGTAGGATCAACTCTATTTGCATGTGTATGCTTTGTATTCTCCCACATGCTGTTGCCTAACCTGCATGTACATGTTATTAATCTGTGAATAAATATTTAATTAGGCTACTTATTGTGTTACTAATCAAGTCAAGTGCTGCTTCCCACCCTCCCTCTTTCAGTGAGTACAAACAAACATTTATCAGTCCATTCTCATTAGCACAACTATAATTTATGAAAAACCTAAAATGCCTGTAGCACTGTTTGCTGTATATTGTTAGTTTAGAAGTAGAGAAGTTGCAAACCATGAAGTCTACAAGACAATCTGAATAAGGAAGGTGTTTCAGCCTTACTACAGCCAAAACTGAAATCCTCTTACTATACTGATATAAAAATGAAATCAGTGAATTAGCCTTATTAATGCATGGATGTCTTCGTAAAAAGATTACAACTCATTGATGCTTTCTATTGAAATTCAACCTTACTTTTAAAATATTATTTCATCTGACAAGATATGAGTTACAGTTTTAAACTTCAAATATTTTCCTTCCAGTATGTTATTTTATTCATATTTACAGACAGTTGTACATGATTACATGTAGTTACATTATAGCACTAAAGCCAGAATAGCATTGCTAGACTAACTGCTTAGAGACAAGAAAAATTGTATCTGATCTGGGGAATTTTTTTAAGGATATAAAGTGTCCTTAAGCCTCTTTCAAGGATCAAATGTCCAATATATATATATAGAGAACACATTACAACTTTAGAATATATCCTTTAAACTCTTGCCAATATACCTGATTTTTCTTTGTGCATACCTGTTTGCTGCCTTAACGAACATAATTATTAATCATCCTGTGTTGGTGGTCTTTGGATTTAGCAGGCAGGCCCACTTTTTCCTCACGTTCTTGTTCATATCTCCCACTTTTCTGGAATATAGTGTTTCAGATCTGTAAAAAAGGTAGCCTGTTCTCCAAAGAAAAGATGATCCTGCTTCTCAAATCGAAGTCCAGGAGGAACGTGCTGTGTGGCAGCAGCTCTGTATCCTACATCTAACTGTATTTTTGTGTTGAATGTCAGTTTTGTTCACATGCAAACTGCTTACATCTCATGACACTTTTCCTTTTCTCATCATTTATAGAGGTTTTATGTGGGTGGAAGCTGGTAGACAATATGACCATACAAAACATGTTGTGTTTTTGTCTTGCAGCAAGTCGCAGTCTTTGACAAATGCCTTCAGTTTCACAGAGTCATCCTTCTTCCGATCATCTGTGAATGAAGATGAAGCAAAAGCTGAAACTATTCGAAACTTGAGGAAATCCTTTGCTAGTCTTTTTTCTGATTAGCCAGCTTCATCTGAATGCACCTAGCATATAGTCTAAAAACTACGTGAATGTTCCATAGGTTTTGTTTTCCCTGTGACAGTACCCTTCTATACTGTGCTAACTGTTGTATTAAGCAATATGTTAAACTTAAAAAAAAAAGAAAAATAGAGAAAGGACTTTGATGTGATACCATTCAGGAACATATATAAAGATCTATAAAGAAGGGAGGGTTCTATTACTAAGACAGAATGCCGAATTCTAAGGTCCTTACCCATTGTAATATTGTGGCCTTACTGTGACTGAACTATATAATCCTATTTGAGACTCCTTTGTAGAACTGTGTTTATAAAGCATTGAGTAATGGGTTTCTCCTTGCTTGACCCATTTCCAGTGCATTGCAATGCATGTGTATTTTGTGCCTAAATGTTTCGTATGGCAAAATATAGTCTTGACTTGTTCTTGCTGCCCAAATTTCAGAGGCAGTTCACACTGACATTCTTGTCAAGCCACACAACTAATGTGAGAAATTGAAGCAGTTTCTTCCTCCTTATACAATCTTTCCATCCGCTGGTTGTAAACTACTGATGTATTGCTGAGAGTTATCAGTACACTAACTTAATGTCATAAATAGAGTGTATATGTACTACTGTATCTCCCTATGTCTATTTAAATTTATTTCCAAACTGTAACCGTAACTGGGTTTAGCTGCAAAGAATATGCATGATGTTACCCTTATTTTTGTGAACACCTTCTAATAAATGTAAAGTCCCATGCCTGATTTAAACAAATGTCTTCTACAAAGCTTGTTTCCACATCAGTATATATGTTGTCTGTTTTGACTGGTATCAAAAGGGTAGCTTTATGATTATAAAACATTTGGAGACAAATGACAACTGTAAGAAAATAAACTATCACAAATAATTCCCTTTTTGAATCAGCATCGTAAAGAGCTATGCATTTTAGGAGTCCCATTTACATTCTCTTTATGTTTTAAAAATACTTCTCTAACTTGTGAAAACAGCATTGATCCCAGACCTGGAGGTAATAGCAGCTTTTTTTTTTTTAATTAGCTAAATCACACTGAAGTTCATTAGTAATCCCTTGACTACCCATTTCTAAATGATTATCATGTCATTCTGCCTATCATGAGTTATGTGCAGCAGTATTCCTTGCTGGGAAACTGCTAGCAGGGGAAACAAATAAAAATAACTGTAATATTAGCATGTCTGAGGAAGAAAATGAGCAATGCAAAGTTAACTTAAAAACCCAATGGGATTTGTAATGGGTTTTTAGGAATACATCTATTTGCCTCAGAAATTCTACCTCCTGTAGAACTACCTCTGGTAGTTTATGAAGTCTAGGTAAATCACAACCACCATTTGATGACTGTCAGCAGTTTTAGATTCCTTCAGGTGAAGAGCCTGGATTGGGCCAGGAGGTTGGCAATGGAGTATGGAAACTTTGATCTTCAGTGATGTCAGAATTTAGTTTGTACATTAGCATCTGATTGCTCTCTGTTTGTCAACATATTCAAGGTTGATGATCTTAGCATATGTGTTTCCTGAAAAGCAGGCATGTCCAAGTCACTCACAGGCAACACCACTGACACCATTTTTGGACTGGCAGGGAGGACTGACTCAAGCTCATAGTTGAACACTCATGCCTAGGACAATACTTTCCTCCAGGTTAAGACTAAAATGAATTTATGGGTAAGTTTGCACTGCAGCATTACAAATGTTAAATCCATAGCATTGCGTTCTCTAAGATGGAATCTTGGTCTCTCTGTTCTACGTATAACCCTCAACTTTGTGGAAGAGCCCTCAGAGAAGCCCTGTTGCTGAATTAACGACAATTCTCTTTTCTTTCAGGAGGAATGTACTGTGTACAGAAGCCTGTAGTTTAGATTATTAACCCTGTGGCAAAACAGGACGCTCTTAACTGTTAATAGTTTTTATTAGCTACAAAATAGCTTTTATTAACATTTTTTATTAGCTACTAATTTTATTAGCTATACTTCAATTTTTTTTTGAGTTTTCTCCCCTTCTGCCCTCCACTGGATTAAACACCCTTCATTGGACTGCAATAACAATCATGAGCAGTTCTAGAGCCTTTCATGTCTGAGAAGTACTTCGCTTTTAGATTACAAAGATTAATCAGAGTTGCTAACGCAAATTAATTACTGCTACAGAGAAAGCATAGTAATTATGCATAGTTTGGCATGGTTCATGATTAGTACATGTCTAGTTTCAGCAATATTTAGTACAATGTGAATTACAGGTAGTTCATTAGTCCAGGCTCCAGATTTCAACTTGAGGCAAAGTTTCTTGCTCATATAAAATTCCCTCCCACCTCTTCCTGGGAGAAAACAGGTTTCACTACAGTCTTTGTTTTACCATCTGGAACAAAAAAAAGAAAGAAAAGAAAAGAAAAAAGAGGCGAGATGATGCAATCAAACCTGCATGGTGTATCCTCCCACACAGTGTACATAACACATTGCCTCTCTGAAATGCCAAAACTTCTTTATGCCTCCAAGCGTGCTAAAGCGTGTCACACGCAAGCCGATGCATGCTTCTATGCCTTATGCAGTGTTTCATGGTTAAGACATTTTTAAGCAATCTATAACACATCCCCAAAATACTGATCAGAACAAGAAGGGGTTTTATAAAAAGTCTATTCAAACGTTTACTGTGCATTTTGTCTTGCTTCATTTGATTGCGTTTGAATTCACGTGCAAGCTCTAAATACCCAGTTATCCAATGTAATGCTATGTGGGGTTGCATAAATGGTAACGTGAGGTCTGTCCTTCATTCTCACCTTTTCCATGCAGATTCAGTTTACGATGCCACAGGTTTCTATCCATAGCATTCCATCTGTTTTTTTTGTCTTTCACTTATAAATCTGGATAATATGAAATCTACAAGAGCTACTCATCAAGTTTAGTCTTAAGATTGAGATGGAGCCATTTTCTAACCATTAGGCCTGAGGCCAATTCAAAACACGGGAGCAGATTTCAAGAGATTATAATTATGGACAAAGTGACTAATCTAGCTTTGAAACAACCACTAACTCTCCAGTAAAAATTAGTCAAAATAGTACTAAGGTACTATGTAAACATTGTGTGTACTTTGTACACTTCCTACTCCACAAGAACAAAGTCACTTCCCTGAGCCAATGTTGTCTCAATGAGCAGATCACATCCAATAAAGCTCCTATTTACAAAATTGAAAAAGTCAGTATGTATCATCTGTGCATTGACATGGCTGTTGCCAGTATTCGGTTGAATACTACAAATTAACTTCCTAGCAAGTTGGCCATCATCAGCAACTTCCAGTGAGCTTGGCTAGGATGCAGGTGGCTGAAGAAGTCCAACATAGCTATCCTCTGGTGCCTCTTCAGATCGCCTATTCTGATGCCTATCTTAGTAACCAAGATAGCCACACAGGGGTTGGCAGGGATGATAAGGGATCTGTGGGAGACCTGGGCTCCACTAAAATGGCACTGGGAGGCTAGGCAGGATATACCAAGGTGATCCAAAATGGCACTAGTTGCCAACGCTTGGGACTGACTCTCTTTTTCCGTTTGGACACTTTGCTATCTTATCCTTTGTAACCATTCTGGCATGGAGTAAGAAGCAACTTAACTGAGCTCTGCTTTTCTCCTGGAAAAATAAAGCTGTTTAGCAAGACAGTGCTGCAAACAAAGAAGCATTTGCAAAATTTGATCACTAGCAGGGTTTATTTTTCCCATACCAAAATTAACTAGAGGTGATTATTGATTCAGAGTAATTTAAGAAAAATTATCTGAACTGTCACATATGCCAGTAGAAATGAGTTTACATTCTCATTGACAATACACATCTCCAACATGGAAACGTTTTTTATTAGACATACAGTTCTAAACAAGCAATTTTTAAAAGATGTTTTTAAAATCTTGTCTCAGAAGTTTCAAAATAGGTACCTAAAATTAGTAACTGGTTTTCCAAAGACATATTCAGTCATGTGAATAAGCTCCTGAATTTGTAACATCCTGTTTTCCTCATTTCCTCTAATTCCTCCTCATTTTCTAAGGAAGGATATTCCATCTCAAGATGATAGTTTAATTTTCATGAAACATTGATTTACACATCTGTAGTTAGATTCTTGCAACTCAAAATTTAATTCACTAAAGAATGCAAGCAATATTTAACTTTTTTAAAAAGAGACAGATTTCAAATAAGAAAGAGTATCAAGTGAGCTCTTTAAATTAAAATAGGCTCAGAAGAACACCAGGAAGACTAGCCCCCTGTTTCACTTCAAGATAGCCCAGGAGTAAAAGAGACATGGGCTGTTTTTTTTTCCCCACACAGTTTACGTTGTAAAGAATGAGAAAGATGATCAATTAAAAAAAAAAACATTAAAAGGCAGGTTTTCTATTTTTTACTGGGACTGGAGTTTTGACTTCTGATAGCAGTGGCATTGCTCAGAACCTCCAAGGGTGGATATGGTGTTTAAAAACTGATCCACTTCACATTACTTGACATTCAAGTTTTCCAGTACAGGATACATACTATGGAGGAGAAGATAACCAGTTTCATGGCTAAATTTTTGTTCTATAAAAGTGATGGATGGTAACAGAAACTGGGTAAAATATAAGGTAACCTGGCAAAACTGAGAATGGATTAATTGGGAGCTTAACTCTTCACACATGGTTTTCATTAGCATTTGTCTCTCCCCCAGCCATTTCTAATTTACTCGTATATGCCTGTTTTTGTGACCAATCCCAATCAGCCAATTGCTGCTTGAAGGATATATAAGCTCTGAGGAAGAGATGAATTTTTCTCTAAAGGCAAGATTTTGAATTGTTACTGTTGCTTGCACCAAGCTCACTTCCTGACACCATGAAGATATCAAAAGTAAGTAGTAAAACATGAAAGCTGACTGTTTATAGTTTTCTCTAGCTATCTTAACTAAGAATGAATTTTTGGTAAAAGATTCTGTAGATTTTAAAAGTGCCTAGACAAGCAATACAAAAGACCTTTTGTCTATTAAGGTGAGAAACAAAAACAAAAGAATGAAGTAGTGTATGTGGGATGATACTCATTTTTTAATTTGGGCGCTATTTTTCAGAATTCTGTTACAAGTGTTTGAGTGACAAGTTCTTTTAATAGGTGAACTCATGTAGGGACTTAAAATTATTCGGCTAGAGCTGCTCCATAGGTTACAGAATTACTACAATACTGAAGAAACACCAGACAGCACTTTAGGTGCATGAAACTAAAATTAAGAAGAGCTGTGCTTCGTTAGCATGCCATGTGCCCTTTTGAGGCTGCAGCAAAACCAAAAGCGTGTGTTTGGTTTTGCTGAAACTCAGAACAGTGAAGATGATCACCAAAAGAATTAACATGGGCTATATGTGTTAGATTTTCAGTAGTTCTGCTGTTAAGGAAAACCAGGATAAGGTGATGCTTCTTCTCCTTTACACTTCAGGTATTTCACATAAAATTCTGCCTTTTAAGTTTTCTGAAATTTTGTTAGTGAGTAAAATTTTTTCAGAAAATGAGAAGTTGTCAATGTGAGAAAAATATATTTATTTCATTTCCACCTCCTGCAATAAAATGCTTACATTTCATAGCTTCATTCATAATATGCCTCCTCCCCTAAAGTTAGGAGGAGTTTTAAAGCACAATGAAGAGGGAGCAAAGCCTCCTTTCACTAAGTGCAGAATGCCATAAGCTAACACCTCACTTGCCAAGTGTGCTCAAACTGGAGGTCTACTGCACAGATCTCTCCAACTGATGATTATGTAAATCTTTCAGATGGGGCCTTTAAACAGTAGATAACTATCCAGACTATATCTATCATCACTGAATGCTTCATAGTTTTGGCTAGTTCAAACCAAACTCCTGTAGTCTCTGCTTTTTGCATGTTTTTTCTTTCTTTGCAGCCTACATTAACAATAGTGTAGTGAGCATGGATATATATAGAGATAGATAGACATGTCTACCTCCCCTAGACATTTTTTTTCTTCAGTTATGCATAGTCTAAGACTACATACTCCACTGGCCTCATGCAGTAAGCAACGTGGTGTGTTACTAAAGAAACTGCCCCTAGAATTTAGTGCACAAACTCTGCTGCCAAGGTGCCATATCAGCTTGCTGTCTATGTACAACTTGTCTCAGCACTGAAGAGCTGTAAGTTCCAGATATTCTAGCTTAAGAAAAAAGAAATGTTCCTTTCCTTCCTCCTCCTCGTGGAGAAATGGAGATTAGTCGCTCCCTATTCGCTAGCTGAACCAGGCCTAACTGTTACCTGGAAATGGCAGTAAACCAGAACTGTGCTGAGCTGTATTAGTTACCAGCTTGTCTTGGTGACAGTTTAAGTGTAGTAGTTAGCAGTAAGTACTGTGTGCTTCATCTTAAGACTCCTAGGAAACTGGGGAGTGTTTCCATGTAGAACAGATCCTACCTCTGATATTGTTACTACATGATCCCAAGCAAACATTCATCTTCTAACAATCCTGAAAATGGGTGTTGCTAGCTGCATCCACTGCTATTTACTGTGAAAATGTCTCTTCTCCTTGCTTGATGGAATTGTAACAAATTTAGGTATATGGAGGAGACTTGTAATTTAAAGGTCTCTGCCCCACCTGTCATGGGAATGTCTCTGAACTAGGATCAAGGAAGCATTCTTTTTCTTATTTAGATGGTTTTTGTCTGTTTGCAAGTCATGACTTAATCTATTAAAAAAGTGAGATGGTTGTTTTAAAAGTACACTGTCTCAATCTCTTCCCTTTAACTCAGGTTCACTTACAGGTGAACACCACACTATAATATATATTCATTTACTCAGCCTTGTTCCACAGCACATTTTTGAAGACATTAGCATTTTTCACACCTTTTTTTTTTTTACTAGAAAGGGAAAGCATGTGCATTGACTCTGGGCCATAGAGAGCTGATGTAATTTCATGGCAAGAAGACTCCTGCTGCTCTTAAGAATGTTAGTACAAGTTCTGAACTGACTTACCCTCCTCTGGAATAATTATGCATTCCACTCTGGCACATTTTATCATGCAATTCTACTGCTTTGTAGATTACATGTCTTGAGGAGGTACAAAAGGGAAGACCAAAGACTGTTTTATTTCTACACATGCATCTAACAAAATTATATATACACACACACCTCAAATAGTACTTTTAAATGTAAAATTATGTGAGAATTTACAGACTTATTTAATATGTACATTAAATACAGGCATCCTTTCATGCATCAAGGAGATGCAAGCATCTCTTGGAAGGAACGCAGCAAGTATGGGGAAAATATATTGTTAAATTATAGTTGAACAAGCTGGAACTTGTTCAGGTTAAACAGCCCACCCTCAAACTGCAAAAAGCCAAATTATGCCCTCGGCAACTTATGAAAAGCAAACTGCCTTCAGTGGATTTCTGTGAATTTAACTGTCTAGAGTCTACAGCCACATCAGAATAAGTCTCCCTGATCGCAGAGATTAAGCAGTCCCCAGCCTAGTAAGTATTTGGATAAGAGACCACTTGGCAATTCTGTATAGCACGAGACATTAGCACAGAATGCATTCATAGTTGAGAGCCTGGATGTGAGGGGTGTTCAGAGCATCAGACTTAACAGTAAGTGTACCTTCCAAAGGGGTATTAGGATGAGTTTATTAGCCTACCTCTCTCTGACTACAGCAAAAGCCTAAAGTAGGTTTTAAAAACCTCAAAAACAAAGAAAGAAGCTGCCCTCCCCAAAACCCACCTGAACTGGAGGCTTATCTTAAGTTTAAGAGCCTAAGTTCTCTTTGCAAATAGCAGATAATAAAAGCTGAATGAATGAAAAGACTGAATTCAATCATCTGTTCTGAAAAACGGTGAATAAAATACAATTATGTCCAAGGAAGACTACAGACCAGGTCACTTCTTAGACTGAAAGCGTAAGAATGTATGTTACTGAAGTCAGTGTGTTACTGGAGTCAGCAGGAGCAAACTGGGAAATGAAGCTCCTGGATAAAGTTCTTTGGACACTTGTTCTCCAGGACAAAGCCAGGAAGATCAGTTTTATAACCTTACAGTAACTCAGATATGTTTTAGAACATCTTCTTGAAGTGTAGGTATTTCAAATCAACATTTCTTTTTGACCTTCAGTAAGTCATACATAAAACTTAGAAGCAGGGGAGCAAGTACACTGAGCTATGAACTCTATATAGGGAGCCTTATGGGACATAGTGTTTCATTTTGAACACTCCTGAAATATTAATTCAGCTATTAAAAATTTCTACCTTGTTCTGCAAAACATACAGCATTCCACACTATAAGTTTCTTTAGGCTGGTCAGTCATATGGTGTTACAAAAGTCTCTGTATTTCTCTGGGATATGGGGGGGTGTAGGGAAAATCCATAACTAAAAAGGTTACCAAAAGACCCACCATTGTTTTTAATTCTCACCCAATTCTGAACAAGTCAGGATAGCAGCAGAGTGGGTAACTAGGACTCTGGTGCCTATCTACATATCTGAACTGCTGTGTTTAAAACTTACAATCCTTCCTGCTCTCTATACATGAGCCTGCCTTTTTAGCTGCTTGCTTTCTGTTCAAACCAAAATTCAAATTTTCTATGAATTTATGATGAGTGGGGGTGGGAAGGGAGGAATATATATATGGGCAGAATATAGACTATACACACAAAATGCAGATCTTCATTATTTTTATGCTTATTCTCCCCACTAACACACTGAAGCCCTCGTTACGATAATTTTTTCCATGTTTTTTAAAGAAAACTCAAAATTTCCATTAAACTGAAAAAGTGTGTTAAGCTTCTAAATAGTACTGATGTTTTTTGTGCTCCCTCAGACATATGGCTAGCTGAGATTGCACAGCAAGTTCAAGCTTGAAATGAATTTTTTTTAAGCAACCAGTATATAACACTAAACATGATTTAATAATGGAAAGACTGGCACAACCTTAAAGGAATATCATCAAGTAGGCAAGGTATGCTTGTGTCTTATTATAAAACAGTTAAATCAAGTCGGAAGCATAATCCAGATTCTTTACATAATTATGGCAGGAGGGTGTGGAAGAAGGAATATCAATTATTTTTAAAACTGGAGAGCTTATAACAGTTAAAGAAGCAATAAATTGATCTCACATTTTTCTCAACTCTCTTGAAAATGCCTGTAATTTTTCACTTACATTAATTCTAGAGCCAGTTTAAACACCAGCTTAATGTTTTGCTAACATTTGGCTTAGTCCTTTGATGCAGAAGTCAGTAAAATTTTTATTATAATTCTTACCAGGTCAAGCTTAACATCTTAACATTCATAGGTGAGTATCATGTCTCCTAAAGATGATCACAGAGTAAACAGTATTGCTGGTCCTTGTTCCGTTGGTAACGAAAAATTATTGATTTGGCCACGTACAGAAATTGGTTAGTTGTAATGACACAATTTGATATAATGTATGACATTAGAGAATTGACTGAAAAGAAGAATTTGTTGTTTGTAGTGCTTGTATTAACACTGAAAGCTCAATTTCTGCTACAATTAAAAACAGGTTGTTATGGCAAACAGCACAAAATGAAGACTTAACTAGTCTTAAGAGTTAAATACACATCAAAACATTTGAGTAATGTTCCGTATTCTAGAAGTACTTTTGCTCTGAATTTCTGTGCATAAGCCACCTTGCAATTCCATGGCAAAAGACTGGAATTTCCTTAACTACTTGCTCCTTGTAGCCTCTCATGTTTTAAACCTTTATTCTTAGAGATGGGGATTAGAAAACAAAACTGTGATTTGTGCACACTGGGTTAGGTCTGAGGAATCAACAGTCCTTCACCAAAGCTATTGAAATAAGAGGTGTGTCTGTGATTACCAAAGAGATCTTCCGGTGATAAAAGAAGAATTGCATCAGCTTTTGGCTCAGGGTGTCAGAGTGACTCAGCAGTTCAGAAGAATGTGTTTCCATTTGCTTTCCGGTTGGAAGATGGTGAACCTTCACTTTCCTTTAAAATGCCATGAAATAGGCGAAACGAGGATGCTGGGTTTCTCAAATAGCTGGACCGCTTTTATTCAGAGTAGTATTAAAAGCCATATGAAGCTCACAGATACCTTTGCAACACAGGCTTTCCTCGCAGTAATAGCAGGAAATCTGTTTACACAGCTTTGCAGCTGTTCCTTAGTGAGTTACCAGCTTGTTCCTGCAAGTTAGTACAACACAGAGCACAGGAAATTCGAATTCAGAATTAAAATTTAATTGTGAGAGCAAACATTCCTGGTAATTCTGGTGATTAATTAGTACTTTTTTTCCTGTGATTTTTGGCCCTCGAACCACAGTTTTGTCCATTCTGTAGAAGCTCAAATAGAAAAAGAGAACAGCTCAGGAAATTCTCGTTAATTCTATAGTATATCTTTTGAGTGCTATACCAAAGTATCACAATTATAAAAAAAACTAAGTGAAATATCTTTTTCTTATTATCCTTTCATATTGCCACTAGCCAGGGATGGAATACTGAATTATATTGACCATTGGTTTGACCCAGCAGGACAGTTCTTATGGTCGTTCTCTTATTCCCCCAAAGTAACATGTTTGCACCCATTAGATCCAGCCAGCCCATATTATAGTTAATTTGGCAGGATTGCCAAAGTTTCTTCTGGAGCAGGACTGTAACTGTGCGAGTTACTTGTGAAAGGGGCAACTTTATGTTCCTTTCCTCACAAGAAAATCTTGTGAAAACTGAGTAAATCTATCAGTGTATTTTATTTCAGTCTGCAAAGCAAAGTATCAGTCAGTTTGGGTTAGAAATAGTAGGATCAGGAAAATGTATGTGTTCCTGGAGACTTGTGCTGATTGTTTGTCCTGTCACTGAGTACAGGAGTTAACATCCAACCGCAGACACTTCATAGTGGTAGTTGCCTTTTTAGCTGCACTTCTGCCTCACCACTCGGTATCAGCTGAGGCTGGCACCTCTGCTCTCAGAACTGCAGCACCCTCTGACTAGAACGCAGACCATTGCATCTTACTTTCCATTCTGACCCTGCTTTCTAATATTTAAATCACTTCCTTGACCACTGACAGGAAGCAATTACAGTCTGTGCATACCTCAACAAGATATCACAAGACCTTAACTGACTGAATTTCATCATGAGGCAAGGACAGAACAGACGTTTCCTTCAGGCTATGCTACATTTTAAAAAGTGGTCTTCAAGAACTGGAAAAATCTAAAAGCTGCATTTCCAGTTAGCCTCATTCTTAGAAAAGGGCTCTGAAAAAGATCCTTAACAATTAGAAACATGGGGATAAAATTAACACAGACAAGAAAATAAAACATTCATTTAAATCAATCAATTGTTGTCATATACCATGTTCCAGAAAGTCTGTTCACTCTCCTGAAATAAGTACTTATATATTCTATGTTATATTCATGAAGTTTGAAAGGAACTTTAAAAACAATTTTTGAATTCTGCTGTTTCCTTTGCATCAAGTTCAATAAGTTTGAAATAGGCGATGAAATAATGATGAAGTCAAAACTAACTTTTGTGCCCAGTTTACACAATACAGCTCTAAAATACAATCTATCATCTAATCTGGAATATTATCTGAATGCCAGCTGTGGTTTTCAGCGAAATGCCCTTTTGAATTGGCATCGAAAGTGATTTAACAGCACAACGGATCAAACCCCCCAGTTACTTAGCTTCTGACACATACAAAAAAAGGGCTAAGTGATTTTTCTGCTTATTTAGCTGATCTTGCTGCAGCAGTGTTGAAAGTTGGTTTACAATAATTAAACTAATTCATGTCTCTTTTGTAGGAGTGGGTCACTTTCTTGGAACAGACTGGGCTTTGAGGAGACTACTTTTTTGCTTGGAATATTGGCACCCAACCTGCTGCTACAGTAAGCAAACTCTATTCATAAAACCCACAACAAAAGGAGTCCAATGTATTTACAAGCCAATTATTTTAATATCAATGAAAGCTTAAAGTCAGGTGTGTGCTATGAGGAGAATACAAGCCAGAAAAGGTCATAACATTGCCAGATTGATTGCTACCCGGCAAAAGGATCATTTACATGTTAAACAAATGGAAGTGTGGGTTAATGTGTGTCCATATTTCACAAGGTGTCTTCTTAATGGAGGAAACAATTGTTTCCCAAATGCAAAATCACATCCTGGGCTGTATTAAAAGAACTGTGGCCAGCAGATCAAGAGAGGTGATTCTGCCCCTCCACTCTGCCCTCGTGAGACCTCAGCTGGAGTACTGCATCCAGTTCTGGAGCCCCCAGCACAAGAGGGATGTGGACATACTGGAGCATGTCCAGAGGAGGGCCACCAAAATGATCAGGGGAATGGAGCATCTCTTGTATGAAGATAGGCTGAGAGAGTTGGAGTTCTTCAGCCTGGAGAATAGAAGGCTCTGGGGAGACCTTATAGTGACCTTCCAGTACTTGAAGGGGGCCTACAGGAAGGCAGGGGAAGGTCTGTTTAAAAGGGTTTGTAGTGCCAGGACAAGGAGTAATGGTTTTAAGATAGGAAAGGATAGATTTAGGCTGGATATTAGAAAAAAGTTTTTTAATACGAGGGTGATGGATCACTGGAATGGGCTGCCCAGAGAGGTGGTGGAGGCCCCATCCCTGGAGTCATTCAAGGTCAGATTTGATGGGGCTCTGAGCAAATGTCAGGTTGTTCTTTGGCAGTTGGCTTCCTGATATTAATATAATTACCACGTATTCTGAAAGAAAATAAACTCACAGTGAAAATTTCTGTAAAGATATGGAATCACTTACAATATTACCAAAAGCAAAAGGAGGGGAAATTAGGATACATTAACTTGTCTGCTATCTTATCCCCTCTGCAAGGCACCAAGATCCTGCAAGTAGGGCTGCTGCTGTGTTCATTTAATGACTTGCCATTCAATGACTGTTTCAGCCGTTACACTGTTGGCTGAGCTCCTGTTAACCCAATATTCATGTTATAAGTTCCTTGCTTCTATATTAACCACTAAAAGCTAAGGCATTACACCAGTTCAACAACTGCTACCACACCCAGTTCCACCAACATCAGACAAACATCTGATACAATTTGTTTGATGCAAACCCTTAGGAGATCAATGTTATTATCTTGTGAGATGGCTACTAACTAATCTCAATTCATAACTATTCACAAGTATTTTACACCTTTACACCAATGTTTTGAGTTTGAACTTATGTTATTGATAAGGGGACTACATATTATGCCAAAACATAAAATATTAAAGAAAAATAACAAAAGAAATGCATTTTAGAAGATAAATACTGTGAATACATGAAGCAAATCTCGATAAGGCAGCCTCAAGTTCTCTTTTAGTTTTAAAATAAAGCTTTCTCTCCTTCAGCACTTAAAGGGGCCTCTCAGAAAGCTGGGGACAAGACTTCTTAGCAGAGCCTGTTGTGACAGGACATAAGGTAATGGGTTTAAACTAAAAGAGGGGGATTTAGGATGGAGAGAAAGAAGAAATTTTTGATGCTGAGGGTAGTGAGACCCTGGCCCAGGTTGCTCAGAGTGGTGGTCGATGCCACATACCTGGATCCATTCCAGATGAGGTTGGATGGGGCTCTAAGCAACCTGTTCTAGTTGAAGCTCTCCCTGCTCACTGCAGGGGGGGTTGGACTAGATAAGCTTTAAAGGTCCATTCCAATGCAAACCATTCTATGATCCTAGGATCACCACAACACATCTGGAGACACTGCTCTGAAATTTGTTTACTAAGTTCAGTTTCAATTCTGAAAACTGAATATGTTCATCAGTTTGGAAGGAGGAACATGTCTACCATGACCTTAATTCCTGAATAACGTGTTTTCCATAGAAAAAAGACTTTCTCAGGCTTCCCAGCAGGGGGCAACGACATATGTAATTGCTTCATGCCTTGCCCTGAGCCCTGGCCTTGGTAGCACACAGGGGACTGGCTCCTAACTGGGTGGTGGAAATGTACACATTTCTCCATCAGACAGATTCTACTGCCCACAGCCATAAGGAAGCTTGAAGTTATTAGTAAGCGTGCTGCAGCAACAAACTTGTATTAGTTTTTGTTCTGTACTGCTGGCATAGCAGTTAATAGTCCCAGTGCTATTAAAACTGAAAGCATGATAAAATTCAAATACATGTAATCATTTCCTCATTTTTACTCTTTTGGTAAACTTAGCTTGGGCAGCATTAGCTTGGAAACTTCCGCCTCCAGATAATATTAAACTATACGCAAAGGGTTTGCGAAAAGAGGAAATAATATGAGTGACAGAGGGTTACAAATAACTGAATGACCAAAATATAGCCAAATCATGTCCTATATTTTACTTATGATAGCAAAACACTTTTGAAAATTAATACATGACTTGAAAAGCCTCCTGTAAAGGAAAAAACTTAGATAGCACTCTTTTTTCTTTTTGGAGTTTTTAAAAATACCCCTACAATTAATATTTTCATGTCAGGTTCTTTGGCCAAGTATATGCACACACTACATTTAACTGTCTTGTTTATTGCAGCTGCAGGAAGGAGACTTTTGGGGTTGTTCCTCTGGCCCAAACCCAAGTGCATGCACACACAACCTCATTGCCAATTCTCCCCAGTTGACAATAGGGAGATGGGAGGGAAATGAGGGAACAGAGAAAGAAGAGAAACCGGGCTTGGGCTCTGAAACAGATCTTGGCTATGCTACCTATAGGAAAGATGCAATTGCAATCAAACTCATAAAATTATAGCGTTCTAGTTAAAAAAAACCCCACATTTTCATAACTTGTTACCCTGAAATTCTGTGTATGGAGTCTGTAATCCCTGTTTTAAAAGGCTGAACACCTTTAATGTTGAGCCCTGTGTTAGAAGAATAACGCACCCTTGGGATGCGAGACAATTCAGATAGCATGTGCCAGATTAGTCCTGGGATTATTTTACACATACAAAAAAATATTCCTGCCAACAGTGTCACATTGTGCTGATTTATTTTCTGTGTGTTTTCAAATGCCACTGCAACATTGTTCATTAGGGACTGGGCTTAGAAAGAGAATACCTAAGTAATGCACATTTCTTATTTTAACTGAAGATCCAGATCGGGGTTCTTTGGGGCATATGGAGCTTAAAATGTAATTATATGCTTTCCTCTCCCTTTCAAAGCTGAAGTCTAGCTGCATACGTATACCAATAAAATATTTTCATCTCCCATGTGTTTTAAAAAGAACAGCATAATCCAGCAAATCCCATCACTAATGTAGAAAGTGTTAAGAAAAAACCTGTTTTGCTCTGTCCTGGAGAACTAAAATGCTTTTCTTCTATACTTCAATATACACTGGGTCATCAGAAATCTCGTATCAAATTTATAGCACTAAACAGTAACTGTGTTTAAAGCCAGCAATCATTACTGGATCCATGACTAAAGAATGAAATAGTAGGATCCAATTCTGATCTTTTTCCCCAAAAGTTCATCTAAAAAAATTAAGATGCAAGTATTTTATTTCAAATTCAGATCTTCCTTCTCCTTCAAACAGGAGTAAAAGTGGTGATCAGAAGCTGAAAAACAGTTTGATCTTTGTTACATTGGGACTACAGAATCTAAGCAGCCATTTTACAAGGCATTGTAATTGTTTGTACTTGCAAAACTGGATTAAGAAATCACTGCTATTCTTAAAACACATTTATCACATACATACAAAAGTCAGCATATTTCTACTTAGAGCGGAGCCTTCAGCCAACCAGAGTGAATTCCTGTGCACCGCCCACGCTCATTCTCTCATCCTCCCCTTCCCCAGAGCAATTGCTGCATCTGGCCTGTATAACGTGAAAAAGTTTCCAACATGCCTTACTAGGGTACACCTGTCCTGTGGATGACCCGAGTGTATGTCACCTATACTCTACTGATGCTGTTGCCATTTCCAGCACCCTCAGTGTAATTACTGAAACACAGGCATTAGAAGTTCTGAGTAAAGAAGGTGAGATTATGGAAAGATTTAGATCTGTTTAAGGCACAAGCCCTGTTTTATTTCAAATGCACTGGGAATTAAAGCAGTGGCATTGAAGTCCTTCGTAGGGTAGCTGAGATGAGAAAAAAAGGAGGATATAGTATCGGGGGCTTCATCAGACCTCTAGAATTTGTAAGTTAGGGGCTTTACTGAACTTTTCAAAGTTTTATGAAACATTTTTTTCCTGTAATTTAAATCCATTTGTTCTTTGGTTGAAGCTTCATTTTAAAAACATATCTTTTCAGTTGAGTGGAAGTCTGACTAATTCTGTTGTCAATGCTGCTGAAGAGGAACAAAATTAACACTACAATTGGAAAAAAAAAAAAACACACCACCACCAAAAACCTCAAAAAGCCTCAAGCATACACAACAGCTGCCATCAGGCTAGTGGCTGCGTTATGAGATTACAGCTCTCATTTTTGTTAGCTGACTGAAAATCAGCAACCATACTGCGAAACATCTGTAACAGTCTGTCAGGAAATCTTCATGACTAGGAATTCAGAAGCTGCAGTTTCTCTACTCATCTATTTTTCTCTTCCTATTCATTCCATTATTATATGTCTGTCACTTCTGTTTCCCTTCCCAACAAACAATTCTCGTTTAGATTTTGTCCTTCAAGCCCTGTGCTGATACATTCCATTATAGTATAATGCAAAGAGCATTCACAGTCTTTTAGCACCACTGCATCTGCCATGTTGCTGGTTGGTCTCCAGGCCCAGCCTCATAGGCAGGTACACAAATCTTTCTCCACTCTCCAGGGGAGATGAGAAAAAAGTAGCATGGATATCCTCCTATCATCTTACCTCAAACCCTCTGTCCTACTCCCATACAATAAAAAAAAATTTTTGGCAGCAACATCTAGCAGCAGTCTACCTGATGAGGAGTAGTGGTCCTGTACCTTTTGGTTCATTCTCTGACTGTTCCTATACTTCAGAAACATCTCATGGGTATTCATGATATCACAGTCTATTTTTCATATTAGAATTTATTTTAATGATATTAACTAAGCAGATGTGACTCACTGCCTATGAACAAGGTGTCCTAATGTTTTTCATAGGTACTCATGGCATCCTCTATTTTAAATTTCATTTCTTGTTACATGTGGTCTACAGGAGGTGAATTATGAGACATCCATAGTTTCTTTTCTTCTTAAATGCTTGATTTCCGTCCTCCTTTCCTCTCTATTCTATATGCAATAATCTTTAGCAAGAAAAGTAATTCTTGATTCCCCTTGTCTAAGAAAAAAGCATTTTCTCAAAAGAAACTGCATTTGAGCTATTGGAGTCAAAATATATTGTCATGCCCTTCTTGCTGGCTAAGAATGTACCATAGCCTTACCTATATTCTACCACTGCCAAAGAAGGAAGTCTATTTTATTTTCCTCTTGGCAACTCTTTTGGAGGTAGACTATTGTGTTCTCAGAGTACTCGTTCTCAAAGGCTATTGTGAAAACTGTAGTAAACAGAACTCTCAGCATCAGGATACAAGAAACAGGATCCAAGGCTGAAACTATTTGCCAAGAGTGGATGTGACCGCTGCCCCATTCAATCCTGGATGGTACAACAGTTCATCTTAGCTGCTAGATATAGCACATTCTGTAATGAGGAGGACAAAGGTGGCAATTACTGAGAAACCATGTTGCTGGAGAAAACAGCATCAGGATGTAAAAAAAAATTCCTTTCCGTCAGGCAACTAAACAACGGATCTCAATCACAGATAGTAGGCTGGAGTCTCAATTTGTATCGGCATATTTCCATGTACTGTTGTGGAGCTCCACGATTACGACAACCGAGTTGATGACAACTGAGAATTTGGCTCACAGATTGAAATTGAAACGCTCAGAGTATTTCAATTAGCTTCTCTGCTGTTTGGCAGAATATGTTATGTCAGGCATGCCAAATGGTTCAGATTTATATAAAACTAGAGAAGAACCAGAAAGTGGTAAAACTAAACATTTAGGAAGCTAAGATTAAATAGAGGATTTCACAGAATTAAACTATAAAGCAGAAGCAGTAGTGCATAGGGGGTAAAATATTGTGAACAGCTACGGAGGCATTGATGTTCTTTCATTTAGAATGTAGAAGTAAAAAGGGAAATGTGCACTGGGGGCAAAGAACACCAGATGATAAATTTAATGCTAAGAGAAAGATTACATGGATTTTACTAACAAATTATTCACCATAGTGGAAAGGAGACATCAAAGCAACTCCAGATAAAGGTAAACAATTGCTTGTACTACCAATCTTCAAAATTCAGGCACATAAAGATACTGTTGATGTTAAAGACAGAAAATATAGTATCGGATTTGATCTCACACATACCAGAAAGACATAGAAACCTCCCCAGGAACTGTTCTAGCAAGCTTTTCACAAATTCTTGATAACTGACTGTATCTTCCAGAGATACCTTAAAATTTGGTTTGTGGGCTCTGGGTAGTAGTACATCACTTTCTAGATGACTTGTTTCAATTACATTTTTAATCTGAATCTGTGTAGTTGAAATTGTATTTACATCTTTTACCTCTTTCTCCTGTTTCCGCTGCTAGAAGAACCCTCACTGCATAGACAGTAGCTGAGTCAATTGACCTTTACCTTCTATAGGCTGGTCCAAGTCCCTGGTATCTATAAGTTGTAACAATGCTGTAACGTGCAGTGCAGCTCTTATTTTCTTCTAGTAGAGCTTCCCACACACACACTTAAGTGTATCAATAGGCTTCCAATGGTCTTTGCGTTGCCTACTTTTACTATTATTCCATCACTTCCTATCTCATTGGTAAATGGATTCCTTGGTGGTGTTGAAATCAAACAAAGATGCTCCTTGCCATGTCTGTAAATCCATTCTGCCATATACAAATTAGAATCCTTCATCAATCAAAAACATTCTATTAGTGCAAGTTTTCAACGTAGAAAGATGTCAAGATCTCAGTCTTAACACTTTATCATGAGCCACCAACAAAGCAGCCTGGCAGAAATAGCTGGCACACAATTATCAAGGGATAAAAGAGCATCTTAGTGTCCACAGAAAAGATTCAGGGAAATGTTGGCCACAAGGAAGACAAGTTCAGGGTCATTTTCAGGCACAAATTAACACCTGAGCAAAGCAAGTTTGTATAGAACACCTTTTAGAACTTAGTATCTTTACAGAATCTACTTACCTCATGACTTTGCCACTTTCTAGCATCTTCTTCTCCATCACAGTTCGGAAACGTGCTTATAAATCCAAGCAAAAGCTGCCACTCACAGTTTCAATTTCTGAAAGGTTTTTTTTTTCTGTACAAGAGGTATGTTTTGGGTTTTAGTAGGAATGGATACTCCTGTCTGTTATTAGCTTTCATCCATGCAATATAGTTGTGTTGGAGTCCAAAACAGCTTTTCAGAGTTGGGAAACAAAGTTGCAGATGATAACTGGCTTTTTTTTTTGTCTTCAGTTCACAAATATGCAGTTTTCCATAATGGACCGCAGACCACTAACCAAAACAGAGTTGGAGCAAACCACCCCCTCAGAGACTACCCATAGTTGTGAGGAAAGGAGCAAGAGATTATATTGTGCTCATCTTACTATCAGAGCTAAGCTGAAGTCTTGATGCCTGCAGTCACTGACATACACATACAAATAACTACATTCATGTAAGTTGTTCCGTGGTGCTGGCAGTAGATGTGTGTAAACGTGTGTGGGATTACAGTTTCAGGCACTGCAATGCTACTTTTAAAATTGATAGAGAATACACAAGATCCTTGGTGAATCCAAAAAACTCCCTCAACCTCTGTATCATTCAAAAGACAGCTCTGTCCTTCAGCTGTATCCTTTGAGGAAGGCCATAAACAGGTCAAATCACCTCACTGGTTTAAGCAGCTAAAATAATGTTAAAAAGGATAATTTACAGAAACTTTTAAATTCACTTATGTAACAGGCAAAACTAAAGCCACTTTGTAAAAGGAATTTCCCAAATTCTACTTTGAGCAGAGAACATTCTGGAAACTATCACTATGGCAATGCTTTAAAAATTACTCACAGACTAATTAACATCAGCTTTAAGAGTTTAATTTATTACAGGGTCAATTTATCTACTCAAAGAATCTTGTATGCAATTGAGCAGATTTTTTAATGTTTAACGTTTCTGCCCATAAACTACCAGTGAAAGACATTTACATAAAGGAACAAGATCAGTAATTCAGGGCTATGTTTCCCTTCAATTTCTCACTAATGTCAGTTTTTCTAAGCACAGGTTAGGGAACATCACACATGAAAGAAACGCAGCCCTTTTGAGAAAGCTCAAATAAAAAAATTTATCATCAAAAGAAAACAACAACAAAGTTGCAAACAAACAAACCAAAAACTTTTAAAAACAAACTGGAGATTTTATGACTGGAAAAAATGTTCTCCAAAAGGTCTGATGTGAGTGGTCTTAGGCACATATTATTGGGAAACAAACACAGAAACTTATATGTCTTGGAAAGGTCCTCTCTAAAACAGTTTTTCCCACCTGCAGCCTTTTCTGAAACATCACTGCCTAGAAGGAGATCAATCAAACTGTAGCTATTCTCTTCCCCTAACTGCTGTCCTAACTTTTTTAGGGGAATTATTTCCCTGAATTTCATGTCCCACTGTTAGATTGGCCAGTTTCTTACTAAGACAAATGGGCTGTCAAGGAACATATGTTGCAATATTCAGGCAGGGAAGAAAGTTCCAGGGCTCAGGAAGATTCATTTCCCTCAGCTCAGGCATGTACACAGGTGTCCTTCTCTTGTGTCTCTAGGACTCAGAAAGTAAAAGCTTTTCTAAGGGACAATTTGAAACTTCAGAGGAGATGTGTGTTTAAATACAAGTAGCATGCAGACATAGGAAGTCAACCCTTCTTAAATTTAATTTTTCTTTTGCTTAATATTTTTTATTACATGAATCTATCTGAAGACTCTGGAAAGTCTGTTTAATCATGATTCTGACAGTTATTTTATTTCTGGCTTGATGTTTGGGATTTTTGTTGCTGTTATTGTTGTGCCCTACATAATAAGCATACACTTCTAGATTAAGAAAGTATTTCTTTTAACTAGTTTGTGCTAGGCTGTTAATCCCTTTTAGTGGCATTTAGCAATGGTTGAGAGCAGAAATGGTGTCTAATGGAAACAACAGAGAGAACCAGCAGGGGAAAGAGACAACTGGTTCTTGTTAATGCCCTTTTCTCTAAAAGATGTTTTGAAGGATACACCTGGAAACATTGCTGCAAAGTAGCCAGGAGAGATCAAGAAGCGCCCCTAATTCTTTGTTTCCCCAAGCACAAAAAGAAAATCAAGACAGTGTTTCAGTTAATGTAATAAGGAGGTCAGAAGAACACAGAAAATCTGTTCCTTGTTAGAAGAAACCTCGGAAAGCCATCTTTTCTTTTTGTCTGTGCCCTCACCCCTCCTGTACACACAATATATCAACTACATTAGAAAGTCTTCCTCCTTTCCCTTTTCTCACTCTCCCATCAGGAAGACCACTCACTCAGGGCTTGAGGCAGCCCCCCCAGGACCCCAGCTGCACCCTGGCAGACCACGCTGTGCTCCTTCCTTTTTTGGCCCTTGGGTGAAGTTCCTTGCCACTGTGCAGCAGAAGAGGATGCTAATTCAGGCAGAGCATGCACTGGACCAAATTCTAATCTCAGACACCCACACAATTCCTGTTGTAAGTCACATGTGTGCACAGTTCTGACAGCAGGATATGCCCACTTGTGCTCCATCTTAATGCATCAGCAAGAGTGGTGTGGCTGCCTTTTTAATAGAAACAAAAGTGTAAAGAAAAGACTTTTTTAAAGCTTGGGGGGCATAGACAGACTGGTAATATTTCTCCAACTGAAAACCAATGATTAAAAGAAGATAGTTAAGCCAAAGGTACTAAAACTGTTTTAGTCCTTTCTTTCTTAAAAGGGATTTTAAAAGACTGGCTTATATCCAGGGCAAGACTGTTTTAACATGGTTCAAGGGACATATTTAAATTTTAAATTAGTTACAGGGAAGTATTATAATTTAAATGGTCATGTGGAAGAGCTTCAGCACCAGCTCAACTTGTACCATTTAAGCTTAAGGGTAATAGATTATTGGCATGTGGAAAAGCAGTGCAGTGTAAATGTGTGAAGTATAAGTGTAGCTGCAAGTCAACATTACTCAGAATGTTGAGAAGAAATATCTATAACATTGATTTTAGATGTGTGAATGAGTACACAAATATGGTCTTACAAATAACCTCACCATAGAATCATAGAATGGTTTGGGTTGGAAGGGACCTTAAAGAACATCTAGTTCTAACACCCCTCCCATGGCAGAGACACCTCCCACTAGACCAGGTTGCTCCAAGCCCCATCCAGCTTGGCCTTGAACACATCCTGGGATGGAGCATCCACAACTTCCCTGGGCAACCTATCCCAGTGTCTCACCACCCTCAGAATGAAGAACTTCTTCCTTACATCTAATGTAAATCTACCCTCACCGGATCTAGAAACATGAAGTATTAAGATAATTATTAAAAGACAGATAATACAATCAGAAAGAGGTGAATTTAACACTTGGCTTTGTTATCAGATCTCATAGCAGCTTGGCTTATTTTCTTTTCCAGGTTGCTAGTTTCACCTAGCTACTAGAAATCATTATTTATTTTCCCAATTTAAGTGGTTACAGAGTGTTAGAGAAGCAAATTAACATAACTGGGCAATAAGCTATACTGCTGTCTGTTTAAAAAAGTACTGCCAGTGACAGAAATATGTATATTTTTACAAGGACTGTTTCTCAAAAATATAAACATTAATCTAAAGAAAGGTTTAAGAGTATTTAAAAACCTGAGCTGATAAACGGGTCAGACCATAAGAGCTAACATTATAGAATTTTAAAAATGAGAACATTATATAACAAAAAAGCTGAGGTAAAAACCTGTACAAATGAAGCTGAGGTTTCAAACTAAAAAAAACCGAAACAAAAGAACCAAATAAATTCAAAAAGGTACAGTAATGAATAAAGAACTCTGGACAAAAACAGACTGGAGCTGTGAGATGAATAAACAGGAAACTGGGGACAAAAAAGATAGAATGCAAGGAGTTTGCTGTCATATGTAAGAGCGGTTACCCTAAATCCCTTCTGTGTTCTGAGCTAAGATGAGCAGTTTGAAGAACTTAATTCTGAGGAATACGCTAAATTCTTAAGACCAATAACATTTTTTCCTATTTTTAGTAATTTTGCTTTTCATGTGTTGGGCATTTGTTGTTACGCTTTCAGTCCATTATATACTACTGTAATTTAGATGAAAAGTTATTCTATCCTGCCTGAAAAATGTCTTTGAAGACAAAAGCTGTCCAAGTCACAGTTTACAAACAAGCCTTTTTTTCCCTAAAACCTTTTCCTTGCAGTAAAAAGTCTTTCTCTCAGTAGTAATCCATCTATTTCTAGGAGTGAAATTATTACAGCTGTTCCCCAGGGAGTTGAAACTTTTGTGGTCTATCTGGAAGAAGTATCTGTAAAATTTTTTTTACTCATATATAAAATGATGTTTTGCTTGCTCTGTGTTTATTTGAAGGAGGTGTAAATGATTATTGAAAAAACAAATTATGGAGAATCAGCTGTTACTGAAAAGGTAACTTCAGTTGTGACCCAGTTTATGCTTAAAATATTTCATTTTCCAGTGATTTATTACATAATTTGAATTATCTATGGTGTCTATTTAGAGCAAAAAAAGTTAGCAAAGCATCTAGCTCCACACAACATAAATTGCCTTTTTTAAGTGCATATTTTGTAACTAAGCATATCTGAGCTGGAATAAATAAAATACAAAATAAATTTCAATTATAATTTCCCAATTTAATCAGATTTCCTGTCCTATCCTTCTACCCCTATTTTTTTATACTGCCATAACCTAGTACTACTTCAGGTTCAACTGCTGTACCAAAGAACTGTACACAGTACAATGAAAGGTCCACAGAGACAAAAAAAAAACACATAAAGGGGTCAGAAATTTTCAAATGAAAGTAGGAGAGTTCAGGTTAAATTTACTTTAGCTCACTGAAACAATAGTGGGTTGCCAGGTTCTAGTCCACAGTGTGCTGAACTGCTACATTTTATTATTTATTAGTGTATATAGAAAGCTCAAATACCAAAAATCAACACAATGTCCTCTATATATTCCCAAGATTTTTTTCGCTCATCATGGTATGTAAGTGTGTTATTGGTGACACGTTACCGTATGTGAACATACGTACAATGGACTCTGTGAAGAGCCTACTCTTTTAGTTCTGCTTTGCTGATACTGAGGACTCAAAACCATGAACCGGAACCACAAGTGCTATTACAATACAAATAATAAAGATTTAACTCTGAAAACCAATTCACAAAAAATTTTAGTTGCGTATCAACTAGTTACAATTGGAGCAAAAAAAAAGTCTTAGCACTGTGGAAATACTTTTAATTAGTATTTGAAGCGTATTAAAGTCATCAACAAACAATACCACCCTTAAAACTGCCTTTTAAAAATCAATTCCATTTTGTAACAAAGAATTTTTTAGCAGTGAGTATTTATATCCTAAATTAGAAATACATGGTTTCTAGCTGCTTTGTGTTTTGTTCCTGACCCACTGTTATTTTTCCTCCATTTCTGATCCAACTAGCTATTTAAATTCTCCAGGATGTTTGCACGTTTCCTAATTCACTTTATATGTTAGCTAGTATGTTCTTCTTTTTTTTTTTTTTTTTGGCATTCAACACTTCATATTAAAAGCTAATTCTTTACTCTAAACATTGAGTCATCAGTGCTCTGTAGAAGTCCCATTGCCATTCTATAGAATGGCAAAGAATCTTCACAGAAAGCATCCCATGTCCTGCCATGAAAGACGACAATATGACAAAAATGAGCGAGCTTCTGTATTGATAATGAAGGGTTTCAAGCACACAGTGGGCACAAGTCCTAGCACACTTGAAAAATATTTAACTGAACAATAATGGAGCAATGCCAAATACTAAAAGTTACCAAAGATAATTTTAATTGTTGTAGATATAATGGTGTTCGATGACAGCTGTTTTGGAACAAAAAGGTTATTTCCTGCAAATTATTGTAATATTTTTCTCCCAAAATAGCCCCTGATTCACTGCTAAAGTTACCTGGCATCCTCTAATGGTTAGCACAGACTGAAAACCAGGTTTGTTTTTTTTTTTTTGAGTCCTAAGATCTTAAATGAAAATGATTATTTATTTGAAAGACTAAGAAGAGTCAGTTCAAAAGAGCAGCTGACAAGCCAATGAAACTATTTGAATGAATGAAACATGGTGACTTTAGTGTAACAGCTATTTCAAGCTGTACTGCCTGACTGTACTTTATTTTCTTGTACTTCTGCAAAACGAAATTCAGTGATCAGTAAGGATTAAAGTTACTGCTTCTCTGCCCAGCAAAATGCCATGCATGCTGGCAGCAAGTTTTTTAGTACTACAAATATTCATGCACTTTTTTACTATGCTGCTGTCGGTAGCCTCACACCACTGCCTGTGAATCCATGTGTAAGCATCAGAAGTCAGAGTTTTGCCTGTTTGGTTTTTTTTTTTTGGAGTGTACCTCAGTGGTCATAACTTCCATAAAAAAAGCAGCCTCTGCAATACCATTTGGGAGATGTAAGAGAAGGATGCTTCCATTTAATTGTTATGCCACTCCCCTTGGTGAATCTTTCAGAAAAAACATTACCAAGATGGCATAATTTGAGGATGTTTAGCATTATAATATATAATAATATATATGGGTGTATAATCACAGAATCAGAATCACAGAATGGTAGGGGTTGGAAGGGACCTGTGAAGATCATCTAGTCCAACCCCCCTGCTAGAGCAGGGTCCTATAATATATAGTATTTTATATATATTATAAAAGATATATATATCTCTGCTGTGAGGACAAGCTGAGAGAATTGGGATTGTTCAGCCTGGAGGAGAGAAGGCTCCAGGGAAGCCTCAGTGCAGCCTTCCAGTATCTGAAGGGAGCCTACAAAAAAGCTAGGGAGGGACTTTTTACAATGGGTTGTAGTGATAGGATGAAGGGTAATGGTTTCAAACTGGAGAAGGGGAGATTTAGATTAGAAATTTGGAAGAAGTTCTTCACTAAGAGAGTGGTGAGACACTGGCACAGGTTTCCGAGGGAAGTTGTGGATGCTCCATCACTGGATGTGTTCAAGACCAGGTTGGACGGGGCTTTGAGCAACCTAGTCTAGTTGAAGGTGTCCTTGCCCATGGCAAGGGGTTGGAGCTAGATGATCTTTAAGGTCCCTTCCAACCCAAACCATTCTATGATTCTGTATTAATTACGAAGACAAACAGGAATCTCCTTCGTTCAGTGTTTAGTCTTGTTATTGAAAGCCATGCAACCCATTTGCTGTAACAACTAACGAAGGTATTGCAGTTAAGATAATTAAATCTACAGGATAGTCTGAATGCCATCTAATTCCCTTTCAGTCCTTACTGTCTATATCAGTCCTAAAGAATTATAAAACATTTTAAATGTTTGTAAGTATCTAAGTCTATAAACATAATTTACTAGACATTTGAAAGACACAGCAGTCTCCTTGCTTTAAAACCCTCCAGAGGCTCCCCCTGCAATAGAAATAAAAGTTGTGGCAACGTGAACATGAGACCCATGCCACGGGGACTTAAATGCTGAGAAACAAATCCTTAAGGCTAGGTAGTGTGCCCAGAGATGTTCTTGATTCTGTGACTTTCACTGGGATTTAGTAGCCGCGGTGTAGCTGATTCTGTTGCTGTGGCTGCTCATTCTGTTTTTCTACAGAATCATCATTTAGTCGATCGGCAGCATTTCCTACATCTATCTGGAGCACCCTGGAGATTAGGGTAAAATATGTAAAAAGCAGGGATTTTAAAAATAGTATTTCAAATTGATTCCATCACAACACTGTATAAAAACTATAAAACAGGACAAAGGTTATAGGAAATGGAAGTACCAAGAGATCTTCACACAATCCTCCCAAAGAAACAATGGGAGGAGGGATAATTAATTCAGCAATTATGAGGGAGTAAATATCAGAAAACCTTTCTCACACTCTTGCAAAGAAAGCTCAATTCTCTTCATAAACAAATGTTTAATTGGAACCTGGAAGCAAAGTTCTATAGATGCTTTAAGTTAAAATTTGCACTTCTGAGTTTTTAGTCTTCTTTACAGGAATCAATGAGAAAGACACAGCAAATGACATGAAAGGAATGACAAGAGGAATATAGGTTTCGACCTGCTGATACAGTTATACACAAAGTCCTTTTATGAGCATAAAATAATTGTATAGGCACTAATAACTTCAGCCCCACAGTGCTTTAGCAATCTAAGTAGTATTTCCACTTTATAGATGAGTAAAGTGAGGCCTGGCTAAGTGACTTAGTGACCCACAGGAAGTCAGTGACACAACCAGGAATAGAACCAGGACCTCTCAGCAGCTAGTCCCATGCTTTAACCACAAGACCAGCCACCTCCTTTCCAGCTTAGATTAGCACAACACTAAGGCTTGGTTGCATCAGCTACTAATTTAAGATATCTGAGCATGTACAGCTGTAGAAATCTGAATTTCTGAAGTTGAGTAAGTTACATTCATAAATCTGTCTTACCTTAATCACCCAAGAAATTAGGATAACTGTTTTTAAATGAGACTCAAAATGACCATAAACTTTCAGTTGCTTTAAAATGACTCCTTCAGGAATAAATTTCTGATGGATTAACAAACTGACGGATGACAGTATATGCTTAAGCTCTTTATTCCTATATATTATTTTCCCTTCTATCTGTGTGTGATGTGCAATTTGGACCTGTTTTGATCAGAGTGGGACTAGAACATGAAGTAAATATCCAACTACAGAAGAATGAGGCAAACCTAGAAAGAAAGTTATTCTCTTCAAGACAGAATGAAATTAGGCAAGTCAAGAATTGGGGAGAGACCAAAGATAATTTTAAAAAGAGACCTCTATAATTAGAGGTTGTCAGACTGGTGTGATCTTGGCTTTACTAAATTTAAAGCAGGCATGATTTGGATTTTTTTCCTCTATTTATCTAAGCCTCAAAGTTCAGGAAAAGGAGAATCTTTTTTAGTTTGAAGGGTTCTTGTTTCGACCCGCTCTACAGTTATCTAAGAAAAATCTGCATTATGCCTAGTCGTATCACTTTTGCTGGATCCAAGGTGCAGCAGGCTAAATGCAGTACAATACAGGAATATGCTCTCCAAGGAGCTTGGAATCATCTCGAGGGATAGTCCTCTACCATCACACAAAGAAATGCGGTTTATACTATAGGTTTTGCCATGTATCCATATAAAACACCACTGATAGCAGTTGAAACTTTTTATTTCCGTCAAGCCAAAGTGTGTATATATCGAATATGAAAATTGAAGACAGGAGTGTGGTGGGATATTGTGAAAATACTTGTTACAAACATATCTTCTCAGATCAAAAGCTGTCAATAAAGACAGAATAAGATATGCTACGACAGAGTTCTTGATACCAATAAAAGAACACCAGATATATAAATTAGAAAATGACATAAACCAAGAGAAAGTACACAGGGTAACTTAAATAAAAGGCAGCAATACAACAGTTTTTCAGCTTACTTAAACTCCGCTACTTTAAGCCAGTGCAATTTGCACAATCAGAACTTGTTCTCCTGACTGCTAGATTTATAGTCACGCTACAAGTGTGTGAGATTGCCCTCTAGATGTTAAAAGTTTGGCCAGATACTTTTTCAGTCTATCCAGAATACGGAGATGGGACATGCTGTATGATTTGTGTTTTTAAACTTTTATAATGCACCTAGAGACTTAAAGCAGAGAAACAATGGAAACATCAAAATAATGAAGAAGTTGGAACTGGTATATTTGCAGAGAGAGGAAGGGGTATAAATCATTCACCTCTATATCCCTGTAAGATTTCTACCCTTTTCAAGCCAATCATAAAAATCACAGTATCATAGAAAGAGTCTCTTTGATATATTCACTGTTCTCTGATCAAACCATAAAACCCTACCTGGCACGCTTTAGAACCTGTTGCACAAAAATCCATTCATTAAGATGGAAAAGAGAAAAAAAAAAGTTTAAGGGAGGTTATTTGGTCCACACTAATACCCTTATCCACCCTGAGATTCCACAAAGTACTCTTTCTCATTTCAATGTACTCTGCTTGAAAGTTAATAATATGCACTCAGTAATAAGTGCACAGAGAAAGAAGGGTTTGGTTTTTTTCAGATGCAGCAAACTCTTCAAAAAGACTTGCCATGAAAAAGTGGATGATTAAAAGTCATCTAAAATGCAATACTTTTACATGAAAAGAACTAAGTAGTGCTTTTATATCCAATAAGAAAAAAAAAAGTATAATTGATATTTTGTGAAGACAAGTTATCATCTAATTTTAAAACTAGAACTGATGCTGAGAGGCCCTTTTCTGTTACCCTTTGGACTCAGGGATGAATTGCCCATGATTCAGGAAGGCTTGAGCCTGACATTTCATTCTTATTTCATAACGCTTAAAGGCCCCAGCCAAACTTAAGAATTCTCTCAGATAAGCAGGGGAGAAAGTCCGCGTAATTGAAAACTGCGCGGTCAAACAATGCAAATAAAAGCTGTATGAGAAATTGATAATTTCTTTATTAGGACCATTTCATTACTGTATAAACTCTAGAATTAATTATAGCATAGATAATATATTTGCAGCCTATTTTACTTCTTTACCAATACAAAATGATTGGCTTTCTATGTTCCATGTGTGCAAAAAATCCCACTCTTTGTTGATAAAAACAGATTAATTCCAATTATAAATAAGGCATATTTTTAACAACCAAAGACAATCTTTGGGTGGTTCATGTCTCGTTCTTCAAATTAAGATTAGCCATCTTTCTAAAAGAAATGTGTAATGAGGTACCAAATAATACCAAAAAATGTACGTTAAGCAGGGAATCAGACTAATTTTTTTCCCCCTCACTCTCTCAATCTGTTAAAATGTATATTTACAAAACCCAGGTAATTTGTACACATAAGTCAGTTATTACTGTTTCTGCTTTATGTTTTATGAGCTCTGTTCAAAGGATGAACTTGTTAGAATACAAGGCTTATAACCGAAATAGAATGATTTGATATTTGCAATACTTCCCTGAAAGCTGCGTTCGGCTCATTTCTCTGGGCTGGGTTAGATACGCTGATTTTGTCCATGCAATTTAATTAACATCTGAACTATGCTTCGTATTTCCACTTTGCTTACAAACTTATTAAAAGTCAAGCCTCAAAGGATGAGCTTATAGTCACAATCAGATGTTCATTCATACCTGCCAATTTCTGCAACATTCCCAGTTTCGTGGAGTTTTTAAAAAATTGCAGTTAAAGCCTAGATTTTGAGGAGGGCTTTTCTATTAATCAGATACTTAAGCTAGATGGGTGTATTCTCTGGCAGTTTGCACAGAGAGCGGCGTTGTTTCTGTGCTCAGCAGAGCTAAATCTGAACTCTCTGGAGGTGGCCGGTCATGAACCTTCTTCTTTTCACTTTCTGTTGAAACTTTAGCTGAGACATTGCTGTAAAATGGTTAGAAATATTAATAATTGAGGTATTAAAGCCTCTGGTATTGTTAGATGATTTTACCTACATTTGCCTGTTTATTCATCCATGGCATCTTGAGCTAATTCTGAGGGTTTTGTTTTGGTTGTTTTCAGTACTTGGCTTTTAATTCTGAGTCAGTCAGGGTATTACTGAATAGATAATACTGCAGTATGTCGAAAAAAAAAAGACAGAGAAACAAAAACCCACAAATTTTACAAACAGATTTCCACACTCTTAGGGCTAAAAAATTCACATGGAGGGAAAAGCACTGAATTGAAATGGGAAAAAAATGAAACTGTAAAGAATTCCTTGATATGTCAAGGCAGAAGTAACACTTCAAGCCTATACAAACAGACAGATAACTCTCATAAAAATGAACACAAGGCTTCAAGCCTCTGCAGAGTGTTCTCACAAACAAAATAGCTGCAGGGGACGTTAGTACTTATAAGTGGACCAGGTATTTTGATGTATTCAGCTCTAATCTATAAATTGCCTTGAGTATACAAATAATAAAGCAAATGTAGGCTGCCTTTCAAAATGCTTGATGACTAAGAGCCGTAAGGAGGCAAACGTAGGATCCTCTTGAACCCTCTAATGATGTCCAAGAGATGAAGAGTTTTTAAAGATAAACTGTTGTATCCTGGGGCATCTTGACTTACGAGATGACACTTTAAAGCCTGTTGATCTTGGGACTTTTTTTCCACACCTAAGTTCTCTTTAATAGAATCGGAGGGTGAAACAGAAGGAGGTGACATGCTTGTTTGAACTTGCTCTCTCTGGAGACTTACCGAACACAGCCTGTAACATTTGCATTCCTGGGACGGGGAGGGGGGGAAATAGGGGATTAACCCGTAGCT
>VZZY01000585.1:0-18960 GCA_013400335.1 Eurystomus gularis | reverse complement strand
CCTTCCCTTCCCTTCCCTTCCCTTCTACTCTCCACTCCTCTAGTACACTTTAATCTGGTGAAGTACTGCTATACTCACAGCTGTGTCTACATATTGATTGATTTAAAATCTTTCACTACGCTGACATTCCTCTACAATTCTCTAATTCCCTAAAAGAGGGAAAGTAAGAAAGCTAAACTGGAGGTGGAAAAGGGCTTGTGTGCAGAGGAGAGGTTTGGATAGCCATCGCTAGAAAGGCAGCACACAAGTTGATTTAGGAAAACACCTACTGGCTAAGCTGTTGAAGGTGAAGGGAAGAAAGATTTGAAGATATGATCAAAGCACCGGCACGAAATAACAAATACAGCAGAGAAATAAAACTGTCGTATCAACAAAGATGTTCATTTCATCAAACTAGAAAGCAGATTAATATCTCAACCCTAAAAAGTGAACATTTCCATCAGTCCTTTGAGTGCCACTTTTTATAGACTTGGTTTCCTGGCTACATACACTTCTTATCATTGAAGGGTATATGAAGAAATTATATAATGTTTCATGACAATTGCATTCACTGAGAGCCACTAAATGGTAAAAATTTCAGCAAAAAAGCTCTAGAGCTTTCCATACAATAAGAATTGTCTAATTTATTTAAACTAGTTTATTATTAGGAGTCTTTTGAAAGCAGGCACCAAAGCCATTGTGCAATGCTGCCAGTTCTGCTACACTGTCTGTTCTCATCTTTTTCTCAGTGTCCTTGTATCAGGAAGATTAAATAATACTGACAGTTAAAAAGCCTTGGTTTAACTTGCATAGATGTATCTGGAGATCCATGCCAGACTTGAGTTCATTTAAGATGTTGCTTGACAACCTGATCCTTTGAACTCAATCTGTACTTGATCTTGCACCTCTATGTTGCCATGGCTCCCAGATAAAATAATGTAACTATTTTACCCTAAAGGCACACCAACAACTAACATATTGCAAAGAGGTCTCCTTGGTTGTGCATTCAGTTCTGGAATACTGATGCACAAACTCTCTTCATGCACAAGCATGCACATCATTAAGCTTCCTTTATAAACCTTCAGAATACCCTTTAAAAAAAAGATATAACTTGAATCTCTAAAACTCCATTAAAATGATTGTTATGATCTCTACCCTGTTAACCTTTATGATCTCATTTTCCACAGTTGCTGTTAAATTGCTTCCTGCAAAGTGCCAGAACAGGTGACATTGACAATATGTTCTTCATTTTACCCCCAGTATCAATGGGTAAAAGTAATTCCAATAAGTCTTCATCAATAATTATGAACCCCTAAGAAAATATTGCCTCTGTCTTTCTGTAAGATACAAGAATGGTAAAGTGCATATCACAGTCACACAGAATGAAGTGCTCTTTGGAATATCATAAAAAAAAATACAACATAAAATAAAAATACATGCTATGTGTTTAGAATCTAGGAACATAAATGGATTCTTAATGTAAGAAGTTTTTCTCCTCAGAAAAGAAAAAGGGAATTTAAAGTGTAGCAGAAAAACATTTTTCTGTGAAAAGCAGGAGGTGATGCAAAGCTTTGCAATGTCATGTGATACTTGTAAAGTTATGACTGCTAGTTATAGAATATACATTTTAAATTATTTTTCAAATGTTTATCACACTGGTTTAGATTCAAACTATGAGATATGTAGTCATGGTGGCAAACATTTCCTAGCAATCACAGTATTTTCAAAGAATTATCCATAGTGAAGCAGGATATTTGCCTGAAGATAGGCAAGATATGAATATGGTACTATGGGGTCCCATTGACTTGGTGAATTTTACTTTTATTATGAAATATTTGATTATGTAAGTATAGTGGAAAACAGTATTAAATAAATCTAGCTGGATTTTTTTTTTAATATTACATGAAATATTTTGACAAAATTTTATTTTTTCTTGAGCTATTCCTTTCCCTTTTTCTTCCTTTTTTCCTTGTCCTCCCTTTTTATTGAGAAATTTGCTTTTAAAATTATACAGCATTGGACTCTTTTTCCTTCTCTTTCCTTTTTTGAGACAAAAGTAAATATGTTTTAATGAAAATTTAAATTTTTGACCAAAAAAGCTATCTTCCATTAGTGAAAAATATAAGAACAATTTTGCTGGTAAGTCAGCGTTTCCTGTAAGGCACTGCTCTTGTGGATGCCCTGAAAGCGTTATTACAAGTTAAAAGGAAAGATTCACATCTGATGTCTACAACCAGGAATATAAATCCATGTATCAACTTATACGTAGAAGGAGATAATTTTTCACATATAAGTACTCCCAGCTATCTATGATTTAACTCTGAGAGCTAGATACCACGTTTTGCTACCAGATATAGCATTTTGTTGTGATGCAACATTGCTTAAAAAGACATTTCACAGTCAGTTTAGATTTTTCTTCTCCAAGGAATAGGAAGCTTTGTCTTAACTAAAGGATGAGGGGGTTTTTGTGACATTTATTACTACTTCGTGAGTATTCCCTGCCCTTTACCCCTGTGCAGCCTGGTCTTTTTAAAAAATGTTTTGAACATCCATTATTTCAGTGTTCAAGACATTATCATTTCAGTCAACATTTCAGTAGGGCACTCTATTAGTGCCAGAGCACAGATAGGTCCCATTCAGCTCAGTGTTAGATAACAGATTCTTGAACAAGATTACAGAAGCAGAGCAAAAGCATATAGCTGAGAAATTAGTCTCTATCATATGGGGTACTTTTACCACATCTTTGAATTTATAGGATGTGCAATGGCCTCTCACATAAAAGATACAAGATAATAAACAACTGTATTCTTCATCCTAGAGGAGTTCATCAGCTGTAGTACTGATTCCTAATGATGAGAAAGAAGGGATGGTGGTGGAAATGTTTTTTGATTTTCTGATTTTTTTTTCTGTGTTAGAATGCAAGTCTTTTGGCTATAACACTGAAACAATAAAGATGAAATTTGTAATTGAACTCTAACTATGTTACTATGATACATCTGATCTTGTAAAGAACTTCTGAAATTCAGTTATCTGTGTGAGTTCCTTGCCTCCATGTAATTTTAATTTTATTTTATTTTTGGCTGTTGATACTGTTTAAAACCCTTTATTGTATGTAATCTGCTGCCTACATCAATACTGATATACTTAGCATTAATCTTCTGTGTTGTGTTGCAAGAGCTCTGACTCTTCTGCCTCCTCACCACGAGCATGTTTGCCATCAATCAAGCCATCATGACACACCACTTATATTTTTCCATTAATTCAGATCTGATGCTCAGGATCCTCTTATAAATGCAGCACTTGGAAGTCTGGAAGGGCCAGTTCTAGTGCCAGGATTTCCATCAAAGGACAGACCCTCTCTCAACCAAGCCTTACAGGCTTAAATAAATAAATAAGGCTTAATAAATAAGATAAAGTTGTAGGATTAGGTATTTTTCTTTTCTTCTTTTTCTTTTTCTTTTTTTTTTTTTTTATTTGAGAAAAACCTGTCACTCCTATTCTATCTAGGACATCTGGAATTGTCAGCTCTGTCACGTGGGTAATCAGTAGCTTGATGTGGGGCCATTTCTTTAGCCTGAAAGTCATTTTTGTGGCTTCTAGTTCTTTCAGCCATCACCCACTTCCCCTGCTCTTCCTCTTTTTTCTTTTTTTTCCCCAGGAGAAGGTCAGTTTTGGATACATTCCCCAACAAAGCTGTATTTTGGGTGGGAGCTTTACTGTCTTCCTAACACCACAGGCCTGGAGCAGGCATCTCCAGTGATCTCTGGCCATTCCCCTTTCCAAGCTTTTGGCTTTATCTGTGTTATACCTCATGTTTTTCAAGTGAGGTCCCACATGACAGAGCAGAGGAGTGGGAGGGAGGGAGGAGGGAAGAAGGGATGGAGGGAAGGAGAAGCTGGCTAACAAGATTTTTCTGTTTTGCCCTACCGACTGCTTGTAAAAGGTATCAGCTGAGGTCTCTGACACTCTCCAATGCTGTGCCTGTCTTCCACCTCCTCAGTGTAGGAGGAATACTTTGCAAAAGATCTTTCATTGGCTATGTATCACCTCCAGACTGGAGAGAGACCAAAACATTTCTCACTGGGAGGGTCTTAAAGTATTGGAAGTTGGAGTTTTCCCATCACAAGGAGCAGGCCAGCAGAAAGCAGCTAAATTGCATTATTCCATGTAATCAAATCCCCCCAAAATAGGTGATTCTGAAGTGTCATGTTATACCAAGCAGAGCTAGTATATATTCTAGGGGCTATTTGTGTTGCTATATAGAACTTTGATCTTGTGTCTGAAGGGAGATCAACCAAGGTAACCAAAGTATGAAAGAAACCTGAAAATAGGGACAGGGAAAGTAGGAAGTGGCTCAGATATAACCAAGAAGGACTAAAGAAAGAGTACTTGCTGAGGAAAACAGCAAAGGGCTTCCTGAAATGTGAGAGTTTAAAATGCCAGATGTAAGAAGCCCTGTACAGCAGTTGGGGGTTGTGTTTGACTCCCCTTTCCTCAAAAGGACAGTGTGGAACGGAATCTGTGAGAATGGTGCTTTAATTACTAATTGTTTCTTATTTCAGTGGGATGCACTCAGCCCAGTACACTGGGATGACTGTATTGTGACAGTCACAGTTGCAGTGGTGGTAAGCTTAACATGGGGTGAAACTGGATTTTCTGATAAAAGATGCCAGACAGAGAACAATCATTTTCCAGCCATCTGAAGGGAGTCTGTTACCCAGTAAAAACCTCCCTCCCACTCCTCTGCTCTGTCATGTGGGATCTCACTTGAAAAATGTGAAGTATAACACAGATAAAGACAAAAGCTTGGAAAGGGGAATGGGCCAGAGATCAATGGAGATGCCTGCTCCAGGCCTGTGGTGTTAGGAAGACAGTAAAGCTCCCACCCAAAATACAGCTTTGTTGGGGAATGTATCCAAACTGGAAGTTTTATCTCGGTGGGAACTATGTACTTGTATGACAAACTGAGGAAGCACCAGTCAAAGATGCTTTAACATATACAGAATATTAAGATACCTTAATTAAAATAAAGGGAGAGATGGAGCTTTCCCTTTCAGTTGCATGGTTGGTCACTGGAAGTGCTCAAACTAAACAACTGAGTGTACAACAGCTACTAGGAATTTGTATGCATGAAGTGCTAGTTTGCATATAAAATAAGAGCAAAATGAGAAGAGTTTAAAAAAACAAACTCCTGAATAGTATCCTATAAATGAATGGCAGACTGCAGGTGGGAGAGTGTGCTGAAACAGAATGCTTCGATATTACTAGTGTTTCCAATACTTCTGTCCTTTTTAAACACCTGTGTCAGCTGTTTGCTGAACAGTAGAAGATGCCTGTGATGTTGCATCTCAGATTTCCAGTGGATACAAAAACTCATGAAATGTAAGATGAGTCTAAGTGAGCTAGAGCTTGGTTATATTCAGAGAATGATTAACTGTATTTACTGACATACATACTTGTGAAATTTTACTGCCAGTCAGCAAGCAAACAAACTCTCAGTCAGGGATTGAAGCCTACCAGATTCTGCTGCCTCTGGAGGTGAAGCTAAATCTGTAAAGAATCTCTAAACAGGAACACAGATATTTCTAATAGTGAAGACTTGTTTGAATGACCAAAAAAAAAAAAAAGTATTAGTGCCATATGGTGTTGTCTGCCATATTTCTAGATGGGAAGAAGATGATCTGACCTCAGGAGGTAGTAATTGCTGGGATTAATGGTTGCATTAATGTCATAGTGGCTCCCTGTCTATCGCTCTATTATTATGAAGAAGTGATAAAAACCTGGGTGTGGTAATGCTCAAAATAAAACTTAACATATTTTTATTTTCCTCTAGCAGATATTCTATTCTGTATGCAAAATGTGGGTTTGGGGGAGGGGGTGTTGTTTGGTTTTTTATTGTTGCTGTTTTTTCAGTCAAGGGAACATCCATCTGCCTGAATATGGGTTTTGCCTTTGTGCTCGGCTTGTAAATTATAAAATTCAGATTCTGAGATGTCTGACGGCTTTTCCATACCATCTAAAGCTCTGTCTCCTTGCTTATCTCACATCACAAATTAGTACCGAATCCTTTAGTAGATATATGTAGCTCAACCTTGATGTGAGAATCTTCCTTTAATTATGTCAGATATATCCAATATGCCCAAACTAGGTGGCAGGATACAGTATGCTGACTTACAATACAAACTCAAAGAATCCATCTGATAAATGAATATCAACTGCAAATTTGCGGAAATTAATTTAAGAGCACTTATTAAGTCTTTCTTATGAATTGTTAAACAGATATTTATGTTGATCTGCATGGATATAGTCATCTAATCATGGTAATAAAATAGCACATACAATATAATTTTTACAAGACAGAAAACGTGTCCCAGAATCCTGTAGCCTTTTGGAGTCAGATACAGGAAAATTTCAAGAAAGGGTTTGTTGTATTACACTTTTAGCTGCTCTCACTTTTCACTGGTCTTTTTTGTTTCTGTGCTTAGTTAATCTTTTTTCTAGTATTTCAGATCTGGTTTTGTCTTTAGTGTTCAAAGAAAATTATAAGGAAGTTGTCTTATTTGAAGGAAAATATGAATGTATTTATATGTATGTCCACTGACTATATTGCTTTAATTTTGAGTTATTCTTTTGGTAACATTTGTAAACATTTTGGAGGAGTAGTAAGAAGAGAAAATTCCACTCAGAAATACATTTTTTTTTTGGTAATTTTACAGAGCACAAAGCCAGAAATACAGCTCGAGAAACAAGAGCTGTACCGAGACAACTATGTAATGATGGACTTTTCCTGTTTGACATGTTTTCTTGTTGAAGAGAGAGGACCAACTACCTCAGAGACATTTAGGCACTGAAAAGTCAGTTAATTTCAGCTTAATCATAATTTCATCCATTTCAGTCTATGGAACTTTAACATCTAAATGTCTCTCAGGATGTGGATCAAAGGCACACAACATATTAAATATCTACATTCAGCCTCACCAATTAACACCTATAAAATGTCTGTGGGATAAATGTACTCAACTGCAAAGGAGTAATAATTTTGCTTTATGGCATTACTATGGAAGTTGCTTATCTTAAAGAGAAAACTTCATTAAGTCACATAATTTTTATTTTGATCATATATGATTTAATCATGCTATCACAAAATCACAAAACAGTCAAGGAAGGAAAGGATCTCCACAGAACATCTGGCCCAACCACGTGCTCAAGCAGGGCCATCTAGGGTCAGTTGCTCAGGACCATGTCTAGATAACATTTGAATATCTCCAAAGAGGGAGGCTCCACAACCTCCCTGGGCAACTTGTGTCAGTGCTCAATCATCCTAACAGTAAAAAAGTGTTTTCTTGTGTTCAGCTAGGGCTTCCTGTGTTCCAGTTTGTGCCCATTGCCCCTGGTCCTGTCACTGGGCACTACTGAAATGAGCCTGAATCTTTTCTGCCTATACATGTGCATTCTTACACACATAAATGTACATTTAAAGACAGACATATACCGAAAATTGTTCTCAGGTTTATGCCTCTTGCTACTTATCTTGTTTGGTGTATCACTGTAATTGATACAATTACCTTATCTGGATATTTTAGAGTTTTCGTTATGGCACATATATATGAAAACCAGTTCTGATTTTATTCTTACATGCTTCATGTTTCCCATTTTCTCTCAGTAATTTTTCCCAGTGTAATATTAATTCTGATTCTGCAGATGTGCCCTGGAATTTGAGTTGATATTCCATCATATCATACTTCCATTCTAGGGTTCAGTTTGCCTAAATAGGTGCCAGCTGAAGTAATGAATCACTGCTACTCTAGGACCTTGGTTTTCTTCCTGGTTAAGAAAAAAACATTCAAGCTGGGTTGTTTAATGCAGCTTCTGTATTCCCTGTATAGATAGTGGAATGAGAGTCAGTTGCCTCTAAAGGACCTCACATAAATTCTTTCCTTTCCTTAAGATAACAAAACTGTAAAATTTTGTTTGCCACTAGATTCAATCTCTGTATATTTTTTGTTTCTTGTTCATGTAACTACAATGGTTTGATTCCTGCTAGGAAATAACCATAGCTATTTTTTATGCATCTTGCCATGTCCTGATCTCTATAGGCATTTGTGCCTCTGTTTATTGTAATGGTTCCTGAGTACACTTTTGTCCATGCTGGACTGTATGGAACATACTGTTGGCTGAAACATGCACAGCTGAAGTTCCATGCAGCGTCAGCTTACACTTACATCTTTTTCATAAGCATCACTCATACCAAGGATTAATTTGCATATTGCACTTTATGACTTCAAGATGTTTGTTCTAAATTCGCCCTTCAGATTTCTCTTCTGCTTGTCATTGCTCATGCATTTAGAAGAACTGTAGCACATAGTACATAACAACAGCTGCAATGGCAACAGTGGCAACAACAATGCAATTTTACTAGCCATGCCTATAATAATATATAAGATTTACACAGACGTGTTACTTGTAAATGCCAGCTGCTGGCACTTTTCTTGTTGACTATAAGCAAATGAAAAAAAAATGAAACAGATTATTTCTGTGACACCGCTTACTTCATAGATATTTCAGCAAATGTAAGTGTATGTTTCATAGCTGAATATATTTTACCCTTGGACACATTCATTTTATATTCATTTTAGAATTTACTCTGTTTATTAGAAAAGGTTCTAAGATTAATAAGTAGTCATTGCTAATGTATGCAATGGACCATAAGCTTTGGTTGGAGTTTTTTTCCCAAAGAGACATTAGAGATTAGTTCATACAAATCATAGTGAGCGGTATATGCTATCTTTCAAAGCTGATCTTTATCTCTATGCTGCTTTATAATCTCTGAATCATTTTTAAAATCCCTGCCAGAAAAGCCAACAAAAATCCAGCAAACCCTACCCTACCAACATAAAATGATACATTGCAATTTCAAACACTTTTATAGAAGAATTGATTTTCAAGGAATCCTTTGTGGATATAAAATGACATAGCTTAGAAACACACAGATAATACTACAGCTTGTGAAAAGACCTTTATTTGTTAAGAAAATGTAGTGTTAACTACTTGGTACCAGTAGGCAGTCTATTTTTCTGGTTTCCAGGGCATTAAACTGGCCCTTGTTGTGGACTCCAAACCCAGCCTACATAATTTTTGAGATTCATTATGGTGGTCCAGAGGGGCAATGTCCTCTGTGCGGTTGAGCAACATCACAGTACCCAAACTCCTGCTGACAAGAAAGAAGATCAGCCAGTTTCTTCTTCTTTGTTATCACCTATAGTAGGGGTTAAGTGCAGTGTGATCTCAGGATGGCCTCTAGATAGATGGTTAGTGAAGAGATTCTTCCTCACTTAGAAAGGTTTCCTGATCAGATCACTCAGATTTGAAAAGAGGCTACCAGGGTCAAGCATTTCTTGACTCTGGAAGGTGAAGCATCCACTACACCCTATATCCTGTGTCATTTTACTATGAAGTAATCACTCTTCCTTCTGTATTGACCTTCCCTCACCGAAATTTGGAGGAAAATACTCCAAGACGATGCACAATACCCATATGTGCCTAACATATATCTGTGTCCAAGGACATTGACCCATCCAGAGATGCTCTGACAAGATCTCATTTCCTAATATCTAGTACAGCTGCAGGAGAAAGAATAAAATTTCATCATCCACACTCTTACTTTTGCTGTGGACAGGAGGGACAAGCCAGATTTTAGATAGACCTGGAATCTTCTCACATATGAGCCATAGTTCAGTCATGTTAGTTTATCATGGAGTTAACTCAGTTAAGGAAATTAGCGTTAGTGACAATGAAGCCAAACAAATATTTATGTAATAAATGGCACTCAATACATAATTTATCTTCTGTAATTTGTATACCTTATATTTCATATTAGCAAATACAAGGAATATTGAAGGCAATATGTCTAAGGCAATTGAAAGATTCTGTGGTGCAATAGTTGAATTAAACTCAGAAACAATTTTAGTTGCCCATTCACCCATCCTTTATTTTCTTTTTTTCACTGATAAGAAAAACTGTATTAATTCCTGGCCTTTTCTGTGAAAACTATTGTGGTGAAATATAAGCTCAGAAATGTATGAACATGTTTTCAGAAATTCAGGCAATGATCCACATATACTTATATGCCTGTTTTAAACAAAATACTGTCTATCTATTGAAGGCATGAAAAATCTATCTGCATTGTGATCCCTTAAGTGTACCCACAACTTCATGTGTAAAAATAGCCTATATTACAAACATGTCAGTTTTTATTATACTGTAACATCTTACTGCTTTATATAAATACAGATTATAAAATGGTTATATTAGAAATTAAATATTAATGCACAATGTGCTTTCAAAACACAAGCCTCAAAATGCAGTTCATACTTCAATTTTAGTGCTCAGCTGAAATTTCTCATGGTTTTTCAAAATAAATCTGAACAGATACTAGATGTTTTTGATTATGATTAAAGACTATCCACATTAGTCCATGCTGACATAGCAGTTTATAGACAGGTTTTGCAATATAGTTTTGAAGCATCCAAAACCATTGTGATATGGTTTATCTCTCTGCAGTGCTATGTCACTGGTAATATTTAATGAACAAAGACAAGGAGGTTTTTAACTGTGGTCTAAACCTTTACAGATTTCAGCAGGCGCTTATAAGAATTGTTGGTTAAAAGAGGTTTTATGCAATGCTTAAAGGTTTATTTGTACATTTGATTGTGGTATGGTTACATGGTCAATTGAATAAAAATTTTCAATCTTGTATTGCAACACATCTTAAATCAACTCACTACAATATCAGCTAGTTTACCTAGCAGTTGAGACACATGAAGTTATTAAATTAGGTTTTCATAGTTATGAGAGATAATAAAATTATCCCCCAACTTTGATTGTTTTTAAGAATCTTTATTTGCAATAGGCACCGTGTGCTACCTTTACTTCATTTTCCTTTTCTTCTTATACTGTTTTGTTTACATCCACTTACTTTTTTTGTCAGATTGCTTCTGACAAAGCTGGATTACCTTCCCTACAACAGGCATATCCCCACTTCCTTCCTCTTCTCAAATTCCAAATCAGCAAGGGAGCTGTAAATTGTCACCAGAGTAAATCCCAAAGTTCTCATAAAAGTGAAATTTCAGGAAAACAGTGCATTTATTGAACTTAAAATGTTACAAAAAGAAGAATAAAAAGGTCTTGGATTCAGAGAACTTTCTCTGGTTTTAAGGCAGAGCTGCAAATGAGGCTCCCTCACCTTAACTTCTGGCACTCCTGGCTGGGAGTGGTGGGTTGGGGAGCCCTTGGCAGCTGCTAAATGACATCAATGTTCTTGTCAACCTACCAGTGGAATTAGTGGAAAATAACATCAGTTTTAGAAAATGGCTCCAGGGATATTAAGAAAGCTTCCGGCCTGACAGAAATTTATGAACATTTTCTAAACATGGATCTGGGTGGATGATATTTTTTTCTATGTTTCTTTTATTATGTGGATAACCCTATGTCACTCATTCTCACTTCAGACTTTCAGTTCTCTTCCCAATATTGTGCCTGAAAATATACTTTAAAATTGCAAGCTGTTTTCTGTTTGAATATTTCACATGGTCTCATGGGTGGTCTAACATAAGCTAGACATAGTCTAATTGACCTGATCTGTATATCTGGCATATTTCAGGTGTTTTCCTGTCTATCTCTTACAGTGGGTACAAGTTAACCTAACACTGATTTATTTATTTTCTGTTTCTGAATTATGTTGGTTTTATTTTAAAATTGTGTTCTGAAAAGAGGACACTCAAACTATTGCGCTCTCATGTAGGTTTTAGGAGGAGCCTAGAGAATGGACATCTACTTCATCATCAGCTTTAATCAGTGTCAGTGTTTCATCAGGTGAACATCATTTTTACTGCAATGACTGACACAATTTATTTGTCTTTTCCAAATAGGCTATAAAGAACAGCATTATCAGATGTCCATTTTTTCCAGACATTAATGGTCAGTATCACCACAAGCCATACAGTTGCAGAAAATATCTCTCATCCCAGATTATTTAAAAAAATTAACAAGCCGACAGTAGGCTGCTGAATGGCTATGCTTGATAATTAGCATATTTTACAACACCTCTGATATTAGTACTCTGAAAACAGAGGTTTAAGTTAGTGGATAACTGCCTGAACCTACACAGGAATGTACTGATTATTTTCAGTGCTTATGAGCCACAAACAGAAGAACCCCACCCTTACAATTGGATGCTCCTTTCTTTGTGTATGCATTACATTATGTATACATCTAAAGACATCTGAAGAAGACACCTTCATTCTATTTTGTAAGACAAGATTTTATTTTTTTTTTACCACATCTCTGGGGAAGATTGACAAAATCTGGGACATTATGAAGAGTAATATGAGCTCCCTTCCCTTCTTCCATTGACAGGAAAAGGGAAAAAGTAAAGCAGAAATCAGGAATATGCCACTCATTCCTCCATCATCTATCTTTCTGACAGCAACAGGGGAGACCCTTAACTACACAAAATCCTAATAAATTCTCATATACAGAGACTCTACAAAAGCAGAGAGAGGAATGAGGCACAGACCAGCATCGCAGCCTTAGGAATGTTGTTAAAGAATCCCAGATGCTAAATGAGAAGCAGAGTTAAAGAAGGAACAGAATTACTGGGTTCATGCTCGAAAGAATGATATTGATTCTGAGATTTAGGGGCAGAATTAACTGTTGGGCGAGGAATGAACAGATGTGGGTTCATGAAAGATTTCTCTCTCTCTTTTGCTCACACAAACATACATACTTTTTCAATTTAGATACCAATTCAAGTCTCATATTGCTGTTTTACTCTTGCCCCAGCAGATGTTTAAGATTATGAAACATATGAATTTGGTCTTCTTTTTAGGTAAGCTCACCAAATTTTAATGCCTGATATTTTCATGTGATTGCAGAAGAGTTCTGATCAAAGGCAATTCATTTCCGGGAAAGATATAAAACCCCAAAATTGCATTACCTGTCTTTATGTAGCAGAAAACCACTGTGTATACCTTTATATGTATAAAATGTTTCTGTAAGAAGGATTTAAATTATCATTGTTCTTCTCTAATTTCATAAAAATCTCCCATGCCAACACATTATAGACTTGTAAGCAGAAACTGACAATGAAGGCTTGACTTGGTCTACCATGAGGCAGTATGCTCTACTGAGTATACTTGCTCCTGAGAATCTGTAAATGTCAAGACTGTTAACTATTTCACTGTTCATTAAAACATGTCAGGAAAAAGAGAGTTTGTTCTCCAAAGAGGTGCTCAATCAACTGTGAGTGACAGCTCCTTTTTGTTCCATGAATTTATGGGTTTGGGAAGTGTAGTTTATTCACTTTTTTTTTTCCACAGTGCCAGAGCCCAGCAGCACTTTGCAAGGCATCTGGCAGGATATGCCTCTGCTGTAACGAAAACATGTTTCAAACACCCTCGCTCGAACTGTTGCCCACTTGAGTTCAAACACAGACATGCGCTGCCCCTCAAGAGGCATACATGTAGAGTGGGACAGCTGTTCATCTATGGTAGCCCACAGCTGGCTGGGATGCTCAGGCTTACCTTTACAGCTTTGGTGTTAGGTGCAGTTTGGTGTAATAATTCTTATTTTGGGGAAAACCCTGCCAGGTAGGAAGCTTAACAAGGCAACCTAGTTTTTTGATATCAGTGTCAGGTATTTCCATTTAGGACAAGGCAAGACTTAGAGCTGAGACAGGGCATATAAAAACATTTCAGATACTGTTGTAGTCCTCATCCAGCCCTTCCTGATATGGGCAGTCTGTGAATAATAATTGCCTGTTGCCCTCATTTGTAATAACTGTGCTAAACCAAAGCGCTAAGGTCTGAAAAATATGGTGGCTACATAGTTTGAAAATGTGACTCTCAGTTGGAGGGCAATCTAATGAACAAATTGCTGTAGTTTGTCTAAGAACTAGCAAAACTCTACACAAGACTTGTATGATGCTTCATGGAGGAAAATGTTTAAATGTGTCATTAAAAGATACATAATGTGTAGTGAATAGAGTGCTACTAATGACTGCTACTTATGCACATACTTAGCATACAAATAGCATAATTGACTAATTAGAAAATGCATACTGGAATATGACAATCAGTGGGAAATTAATAGTGTACCATATAATGAAATGCTTACTTGTGTGAAGAATTGTAGTTTTGATTCTTTATATTGGACTGCTGACCAAGGAGATCCAATTTTGAGCTGTTTGATCACAATGCTGTGTATAGGTTTGTTAACCACCATAAGTGCCCCCCGATAAGAAATCGGACTACAAAAGCAATATCAAGCTGGTCAAGTGAAGTGCTGGGGCCTGAATTGTGGGCCCCAAGATGGAGCTGACCTGTGAATGAGTCACAATCATGCAGAATGTTTTGGTTTCTGATTGGCTCCATGTTCCAAAGGCAGAACCTGGCCCACCTGTGTCTCTGAGGCTCTGTCCTCACCCAGGTGGTTGTGGTTGGGTCAGGCTATTTTAACCAGGAGCCAATTAGTCAGAAGAGCTTCTGTTGTGTGTGGCTTTTGTTGGGGCTGATTGTATCTTGCTGAGCTCTCTGGGTGGTGTCCTTCCATGTGAAGGGCCAATGAGGAGCCATGTCTGTCCATTGTGTCCAGTGCCCACAGTGGGCAGTGAAGGAGCTGGGCCCACAGGAACCTATGGCAGGACTGTCTGAAAGAGAACTTCTGAGGGGATGTTGCTGAGTTCAGCATTGGCCTGTGTGATCAGGCAACTGATGGGAGCATAAAATGACGATTGCCGAACGAGCACAACATCAAGCACTAAATGAACGTGATCCCTTAAGACGCTATAGTTATGTTTAAATTCTGGACCAGACAGCTGTAGCCAGTGGTAAAGTATCTGCACCTGTTATTACATGAGGTAGGGCAGAGCTGCTGAAATGACCTGGAGAACTGATAGTGACCAGTGGGGCAGTGTGGCCAGTAAATGGTATGAGGAGGGTGCCTTGTAAGGACTGACCAACAATAACAATTTACATAGGGTGTCTCTTTTGGTTATTAAATGTTTTGATATATCACTGGCCTTTACTTTTTTTGTGAGCAAACAATACATCCTTGTACCACGTGGTCTGAGTGTTATGCACAGATGAGCTCACACACTGACCCTCTGCAGCAGGAATAAAGTCATTCTGCCTGCATCCATAATGCTAGAATTGCCCCCCTCTTACTTCCAACAGTGTAGCAGGAAACTGCATTGTTCACTTTTAAACAGGCCAAATGATTGTGCTTTTCTTTAAAGGGTGCTGCACAGCTTCCTATGAACTTTATCTGGGAGCTTTCACAGTGGCCAGCATTCCCATTACATCTTTTCTACACCTGCCCCCAAAATGATTCCTGTGACAAACCTTTTGCATAGTACTACCCAGGCAAAACAACCCCCTTATGAATTTGGAATTATTGTCTCATCTTCAGTTTCTTTCTTTGCCAGAGTCCATGAAAAGATATTAGGAACAGGTGGCAGTGACCAAAGTTGTAGATTTTGCTTTATTATTTGTGTGCATTTACAGCCTTACTATGTGACAGTCTCATTTAGTTGGTGCTACAGGCAATCTTTGTCTGTAGCTAAAAATATCTTTAACAGCTGCACGTAGGGAACAATCACAGGGGAAGGAAAAGAAGCATACAAAAGCAAAAGGCAACTTAGAAAGGAATTGGAGCCAGAGGAATTCAGGACTGGGGTTCCTTTATTACCTAAAAGGACACTTATTTTGAGGATCATGCAGAGTTTGCTTTTACTGATTCTATTTCTGTTGATATTTTGTCCATTGCCATTGTTTGCTTAAAATAATTTCTCAGGAGATACCTGGTGGCTGCAGGCAGCAAATTTTAGCAAAGTAGCCCTGAAAGTGAAAAAATGGATTATTCTCTACAGAAGACAACTACTTTATACAAGCACAAAGAAATATCTGTGAATCCTGGCATTACATATTGGGATGTGTGACAAGTTCTTATAAACTCACAGACACAACAAAGAAGTGTGAAGAAAATATTTTCCTCTCTCTTCAAACCTTCAGCTGGAAAGGCTAGGGAGTAGTATCTTTTATCTCTTTTTCTGGTACTCACTGGAACATTCACATTTAAAAGTTTTTTCTGTCCTTTCTTCCCAGAGTCCTTGTAGCACTTATTATCTCACAAACTTTACCTTATCCCCTTCCTGCCACCTTGTCACCACTTCAAAAATTGTTAAGCCAGGGCTGAGAAAACTCATTCTCTTTTTGTAATCCCAAAGTGGAGACCTTAAACTGGCAAACCAATTTATAGCTCTTTAAGAACTATACCTCTGTTTCCTTCCTTTTCATTAAGTTTTCAGCTTCCTCATAAGTATTTTGGCTGAGTGATTAGACAGAAAGTGCAGTATAAACCAGTTTGTCATTGGGCACCCTATCAGGTCTGCTGATACCCCAGGTCAACCTGCCTGTTTCAGATACTTGTCTAAATCCTGATTAGTTTCCTCCTTCCCCTCACCCAACCCACAGATTTGAGACCATAACAGGAACGGATTTCAGGATGTTCTAGTTTCAAAGGGATACAATTAAATATTTTCCTCATCCAAGAACAGTGTAGGATGGTGAGTAGATTATAAGGTTCATGCTGTCTCTACTTGTAAGGTGCTTTTTTTTTTTGTTGGATATATTGGCTCACTGAGGGACTCTAATTGGAAGTGTATTAGAAAGAAAGACCTACTTAGGGATGTAGAAAATTATGTGATGTTCCGCCCATCCAGTATAAGAAAAAATATTTCATAGTAGCCAATGTACAAACAAACGACCACTGTTTTTGCAGTCTTTTTAGTCTCATGTTATACAGGAAGAATAGCAGAAATCTGTGCAGCATATCCCTGATACCTGTGTAAGAGTGCCCACAAATGCTTACACATTTTTCTCATCTTTTACATGTATATCTTATCTGAATCGTAAGAGGCTTTTGCTTTCTTTGTCCCTCAATATATCCTGGACAAATAGTTGTCTACCTTGTCATAAAATCCTCTAATAACCAGGATTCTACAACATGCCTAAGTATTCTTTTCTGGCAATTCACTAAGTATTTTTAACTTAAATAGTTTCCCTCTAAATCCAAATAGAATAAAAAATAAAACACACACACAGACTCCATTGCTTCCACGTCTTTTTTATTTAACTCATCTCTGGCAAGATTCTTGTACCTTACATTTAGATGCCTATAATATAAATACCTAAATTTGAGCTGACTCTTATTGGCTCCTTCTTTCTCCAGTCAATGGGGAAAAGGAGGCATTTCTAGACTTCTATTCATCTGATCTATTTTAATTTATTAGTAGGAAATAAGGAAGTAATAAGGAAGTAGTAGGAAGTAAGGCATAAGAAAGGACTTGCTTGTAAGTTTCCATTTCATGCTAAGCTAAATTTGCTCACATATTTGCAAGAACATAAAACAAAGCTAAAATAAAGTTATAGCTGTCAGTCATGAAGTCAAGCCTTGAAAGCTTTTCTTTTTTAATGTGAGAATTCCTGGATTTTATACTTATTTTCTTAGTTTTCAAATTCCTGTTTTTCCCAGAAGCCTGCCTTATTCAATACAAAAACAGAGATTACACACAAAATTAGCAAATTTTCAACATTTTTCTTTTAACTGAGTTGTTGAAAGTGCGATGCACTGAAGAAGACAACAGATGCAGGGGTAAGTCTGGTAAAGATCTACTGATCTCATAGTGAGGTGGACCATGCATGAAGACAACAAGGTAAGAAGAATAGATGTCAGAGACACAGGGATGATTAAGATTGAATTTTGCTCATGCTTTTCTGTTAAAGCACCAGAAAGCACAAAAATTACTACTTTCTTTAAAAGGCAATAAGGTCTTCAAAGATGCAACCTGCTCTCTAGTTCACAGAAATGCAGTAAGTTCTTACAGACAGGCTGGAGCTGACCATCAGCAACAGTCTTTGATGTTTGGCTGCCCCATGGGAGGGAGCCAAGGGTAGCAGTAATATTGTCTCTTTTCATATGAAAATGCCACTTCTATAAGTAACAGAGAGACAAAGAAAGTTGAATGGAAAACAGGCCAAACTTTGAAAAATTCTTAGTATTTATGTAACTGCCAGTAAAAGAAAGTTAGAGGGCAGGGCATTGGAACTGGTCACATAAAGGAACTGGGATCTTTATAGAATCATAATATCACTAGAATGGTTTGTGTTGGAAGGGACCTTTGAAGGTCTACTACTACTGAGAGTGTGGTTGGGCACAGGAACAGACTGCCCAGGGAGGTGGTGGAGTCACCATCCCTGGAGGTGTTTAAAAAATGAGTAGATGTAGCGCTTTAGGCTATGGTCTAGTGGGTAGAGAGATGTTAGGATGAAGGTTGGACTTGATGATCCTGGTGGTCCTTTCCAACCATAATGATTCTGTGATTCTACGATCTAGTCCAATCCTCCTGCAATGAGCAGGGACACCTTCAACTTGATCATGATGCCCAGAGCCCCATCCAATCTGACCTTGAACACTTCCAGAGATGGGGCATCTAACACCTATCTGGGCAACCTGTTTCAGTGTTTCACAACCCTCATTGTAAAAAAATTCTTCCTTATATCTAGTCTAAATCTACCCTTTTTAAATTTAAAATCCTTACCCCTTGTCCTATCACAACAGGCCCTACAAAAAAAAGTTTGTCCCTGTATAAGCCCCTTTTAAGTATGGAAAGGCTGCAATAAGGTCTTCCCAGAGCCTTCTCTTCTACAGGCTAAAAAATGCCAACTCTATCATAGGAGAGGTGTTCCATCCCTCTGAACATTTTTGTGGCCCTCTTCTGGACCAACTCCATTGGTCCATGTGTTTCCTGCATAGAGGACCCCTGATCTGTATGCTGTATTCCAGATGGGTTCTCATGAGAATGGAATAGAGGGTGAAAATCACCCCCACTGACCTGCTGGCTATGCTTCATTTGATGCAGCCCAG
>VZZY01000583.1:0-36103 GCA_013400335.1 Eurystomus gularis | reverse complement strand
GGTTTAACTCCAAGAAGGCCTTGGCATTCCTCGTTTCATCCCTACATATCCTGACAGCATTCTTGTAGTCTTCCCAAGTGGTCAGTCCCTTCTTCCACGAAATGTAGACTTCCTTCGCCACTTGAGCTTTTTCAGAAGCTCTCTGCTTCTGATTTTTCTGTGATAGCATACAATAGAAACTGTCCCTGTTGACACCATGATCACCAACCACTACTCAAACCTACCTGGAGGATGCAGCTGAGCCCGTATACCACTGGCCGGTGCTGGGGGCACAGCAGTAAGTCACTGAAAGGGCTGGGAGGAGGATTCCCTGCAGCTGGCTGAGGGGTGGGTGTTGAAGGAAGAGCATTCCCTGTCTGGGCAGAAAGGATGTGGGGTGGGTGCCCGCCAGCACCATCCAGCTGCATAGCAAGCCTGCGGGTGCAGAAGTAGGCCAGACGTCTGGACAGGTAGGCAGACTGCACAAACTCTCCAGAGTACTGTAGGGAAAAGCAAGGGAGGAAAACATCCTCATTAGAAGCAAAACAAGATAAAACCTTGACCATTCCAAAGTCATATACTGTGTGGCACTGCCTTGTAGAGATAGGTCCTTTTTACAGAGAGCTCCTTAGCATCATCAATCACCCACTGACTACTAAGCACCAGGAAAACCCTTTAAATGCTCTATGGCAACGACTTCCTGTATCAAAATGTACCCACATCCAGCCTTCCCAAGGCTTCAAAGGTCTGCCTACAATCTGCTGCAACAGAAACAAAGAAAAGTAGTTTCCATGTAGCAGTGCATGAGTCCAACTATCACACCTATGACATGGGCAGAGATTACCAATTCCAGCGCAGGGAAATGGGGTAAAGAAGAAGGAAACAGAAGAAATAAAGACTAAAAAGATATCCTTGCATGAGATAAGAAGGATGCTCAGAGGGACATTCCCTCATGTCCTTGCTGCAAAACAGCTCATCATCCCTCAGGCAATAGGAAGGGAACTGACAACAGCAGAAGTCAGCACTCTCCTGAAGCAAGACGGGCATGTATTTCTCACCCGCAGCAGCAGGGGTAGGAGCATTTTCAGAAATTCATCTTCTCCAGACCGTATCTTCTCAAAACACTCGAGGACCCATGTCAGGAATTCATGCCGGTCTAGCATGCCATCCTGCACAGAGATAAAGGCAGAGCACACAGATAAAAGCTGAAACAACATCCACTAAGGAAGGGGAGAGTGGCAGCAGCTGCTTGCTTTTTAACAGTGGAAGTAACTCTAGAAGCTTGGACAGTTCTGTACCACCCCTGTTCTACTACTGCGCTCAAACCTGTATCTAGCCCTAATGGTCTATTCACAGAAAGAGAATATTCTGCAAAAATACATCAGTCTGCATCCACTTCCCCTACTCCTCCTCTGCTACACACCCATCCACCAGCCCCCTCCAGTCCCTCACCTGGAACATGAACATAGCTAGTTTCTCATTGTAGTCCCACTGCTTCAAAGCTTGTTCCACTTCTTGGGGCATTGGCCCAGATGGTGAACCACAGCCTTGCCCTGGGAGCTGTCTATAGAACTCTGCAATTTTCTGCAGCTGCTCTGACAGGTACTTGGTGATGATCTGCGTCCATTCTGGAGAAGAGGAAACAGATTAGCAGTGAGTGCTGTAGTTTACCACAGAAGCAGAAAATAAGAAAGCTAGTGTGCACGTGGAAGCCTAAAAATGTTCCTCTCATTTGAACAGGACAAAAAGATAAAAGAAAGAAAAGTAAGTGCCACAATATTAGCTTTCCTTGTGGCCTGGGAGTATAGGAAGGAGAAAATAGGGAACAAGGGGAAAAACTTCTGTGTTTGGGGGACAGGGTTACTTCGTACAAGATAAGTCAGGAAGAAAGATTCCTCAACAGCAGTTGTTGAGAATCAGCAGGAGAAGTTTTCCAGTGGGAAGCAGCGTTAGACCAGCCTGGTTTAGCATTTTCAATAATCTGACAGACAGCAGAAACACTGGAAACGCTTCAACTCTGAACTTGTTCCTAACCTCTTTCAGATATCAGTGTAAAGCCACAATCAATGATTTTTTAAAATAGTTGTTTTTACTAAAACCTAACTGTATAAGAGACAAAACTCACACAAAGTGAAAGCACAATTACATTCCTTTGGGATAATGCAGATGCCAGAAACCCAAGGCAAAATAGGAAAGAACATGAAATAAAACACTTACAGCATCAGCAGTAGGAGAAACATCCAAAGGAAAAGAAAGTAAACAGAATAAATATAGCTAATGGACCAATCAACCTTCAGAAATAGAGCAGGCTGAGAAGGAAACATCTGGGATGGACACTAGTGCTCCACATAAAGTGCTTACCAATGAAGGGATCAATGACATGACGCTTTTTCACCTTTGTTTCAGTGATGGCAGCATAATAGGCACATGTCATTTTGATGAGCCAGGCTGCTCTCATTACTGGAACAGTGTATTTTGCCAAATAACCAAAAACCTCTTCCTTCTTGCTAAAGATAGGCACCTATAGCAGAATTGAGAGGGAGAATCAGAACCAAGGACTTAGATGAGAACAATTCCACAGCAACTACACACAGTGTAGGCACTGCAAGCTGTGAAAAAAAGTGAAAAGGGAAAAGGTACTGTGTTGCCCTGCATCTTGAAAAACCTAGTGCAATAATTCACTTCTGGTCAGAAAGTAACAGTACCAGTATAAACAGAAACAAAACAAACTGACAGAAGACAGAAAACATAGTTAGATCACTGTAAATCCATGCCCTGAATCCTGCAAACAGCTCTGAGGATATAAACAATTACAAAAGATGCATATCAAGGACCAAGTCAGAAACACAGAGTATTTACTATACAGACTGAAGACAGGACTCTTCATTTTGTAAACAGAGTGGATATGTAATAGGAATAGCCAATAACTGACTATCATAGTAGGCAGGAATTCATTAATGCAAAGTTAAAAATTTAAGACACAACACAGGAGGATACCAGTGAAATAATCAGACTGTAGACCTATAACCAGGAAGCAATAACATCACAGGAAAAGTACAGCTGTAGGACTCATTTCCACAGAATACTACAGACAGCAAAAGTATGCATGTGTTCACTGAGGAACGGGACAGATTCACAGAGAATAGGTCCATTTGCTAGGTATCTCAAAGTCCCTGAACTACCGGACGGTTCAATTGCTTACTTGCTATGTTTCTTATATTCTTCTCAATTACTTTCTGATGCTTCAAAGACACAGACTACTTGGCTACTGACAGTTGCTGCTTTCATGTCTAAGTCCATGAAAACTGATGGAGCCCATTGCAGTAAAATGCGGAAAGCTTTGAAAGGCTCAAGCTTTCACAATGACCTCAGGAAACACAGCCAACATGCAAAGAAGTATACAAGGACTAAGTTTATAAAGAGATAGACTATAGGAAAATATGACTCTTTCCCCCCAAGAGCGTCTCACCACACCAAGAGCCATACAAACTCCAGCTTCTAAGCTACGTGCTTTGCTACCATTTCACAACTGGGAGTTACATTTCTCCACAATGCATACTAGATTCCAGAGTACAGGCCCACTCTGATAGAGTTAGCTCCCTTTGTTATCAGTCCCAATAAAATGGCAGAGTAAGACTCTTCTTTCTTCTTCCATACTCTACAGAATTCAATGCTACCAGGGAAATATCTAGCCCTAGATCTCAGGGCACAGAAATGCTCTAGCTTTGCTGAGATCAAGTTATAATACACAAACTCTCCTCAGCTTAAAGTCAGAAATATGTTACTGCAGCAGAAATCTGGGAACTTGTCTTCTGAAAAAAACCCTGTACCTTTAACAAACATCAGTCATATCATACAAGCCAAAAGACAAAGTTAAACACAATCTCCAAACAACAGACAAAGGAGGAGTTCTTTGAGTGGGAACGACTACAGTCAGTGCACTACAAATCCTGGATATGCTCTTCAAGCTGCAAGCTTCAAGAGATGTAGAGCAAAGAAACTTCTTCAAGTAGTAAAAACCTTCTACTATACAAACACTTCAGAAACAAGCATATATTAAATGCTCTGCCCTGCCAGGTAGCCTCTCCTATAACATACCTTCTTAGCGAGATGAGTGAGGGGCTTAGTTCCAGCCAGATCTGTGAACCAGTTGTTTATGGCACTCTGTGAACGTGCTGTCACCAGCCAAAAGTTATCCTTCTGATTCACCTGGGGTTTCCGTCTTCCCGTGTCAGGCAGTGTATTGCATCGCAGTTTTTCTGCAATAATACTGCTAAAATTTGAACTGATCTGGAAAAAAAAAAAGGAATACTTCTAAATAACTCATAATCAAGCAGGGACTCTAGTTGAGACAGCCGCAACTTTCTATAAACACTTGTCAAACTAGACAGGAGACTTGTTGAACAAAGGTCATCCAAGGAAAACAAATATACTGTGCTTATTGATTGCCTTCCATTCCAGGTCATTACTTGTCCTCTTGCCGGGGAGGCCAGAAAGTTAACATTTTTATTTTAGAGACTGGTAAAATGGAGTTGAAGCCTGCTATATAATTCCCATGTTTAAACTGCCAGATGTTTCAAGAAATCTTACTTCTCTTCTACCATGGCCATAATGTAACCAAAACAATAAGAAGCTTCCCACTCCTGGTATCCTAGTCTTCGGCTTTAACTGCAGAATATAAGGAGTTCTAGATGCTGAGTTTAACAGAAACTGCAGATACAGACCTGTCCCTAAGACATACAGAGCAAGAGAAGAACCTACTCTTTCAGAGGTGGGACAGAGCTCCAAACAAATGCAGAACTGTGATTCTACTGGGACAGAGGGTTAGGTCCTAAAATACCCATCCTAAAGGTAAGGGTCTCCTGGTTCTAGACAAGGGGAAAGAATGAGGTCCAGAACTGTCCACGAACCAGCAGTCTGCCCGTACATTCACCAGTCCTTGCCAAACCCCCACGTCATCCTGATAGCTCTCACCTTCGCTGGGTTGAAATTGACATTTTTGGCACTGCCATGCTCATCCCCAGAGACCGCCGGCTGGTTATTGAAACCTTGCTTGACGTTCAGAGCAGTCAGCTCATCCTGCGAGGAAAGGACGATCAAGGCCCGGCAAACGCCAAACGCCCGCAGCCTCTGTCCCCGCCACGGCGGCTCAGCCAGCATAAGAACTGAGGAAGGCGAGGACCCGGAGGCTTCCAGCCGGCCTTTCTCAAGGCCCTCTCTCCCCGACAGCGCCCCAGGCCGGCGCTGGGACGCAAGAACCGCGGGTCCCTCGGCAAGGCCCTCCAACCAGGAGCCCGGGGGACGGACCCCTCACGCCCAGCCACCACAGTAATGCAGGGCTCCCTACTCCCACCACGGGGGCTCCCAGCGCACCCCTGGGGCCTCCTCACGGCCAGCCCTGGTGCGGCGGCCCTGCACCTCAGGTCCCCCCACACGCCTGCCCCCAGCACCTCCTTCTGCTTTGGATCCTGCGGGTAAACGTCGGGCGGGCCGAGACGCGGGCGCTTGAGCGGGCGGTGCTCATAACTGAGAACGCCGAAAGCCGCCATCCTGGGCCGGCCGGTAGACGGAGGCAGCCAGGCCACATACAAGAAGCGCCGAGGTCGCCCGCGCCTGCGCCTGCGCCCGGGCTGCCAGAGCGACGCGCCGCTGCCACAAGCGCCGCCGAGCGGAGCCGGAACGTCCCGAAGCCGCGTCGAGAAAGAACGAAGAGTCCCGAGCGCCACCAGGGAGGACCCGAGCATGCGCCGAGCAGAGGCGGAACGTGTCGGCGATGGACGGGGCGCCCTCTGGCGGAAGAGCTGCGCCGGCGGCACGCCGGGCTAAGATCAAGTGACAGCCCCCACGGTTGCCTTCACTACTAGCCCCAGAACGGCTCCGCAGCCCACCGCCCCCGCCAGCCCTTCCCGGCGGCCCCACGGCCACCATCCTTCCAACCACACACCCACTGCTGCACCCATGACTGTTTTTCCCCATCACTGCCACCGTCACTGGTACCATCACTAGCCCCCGTGTCCACCTCCCATAACTGCAACCTACTCACTACGACTGCCCCCATGAACCTCTCTGTGACTCCAGGACGACCCCAGTGACTCCTAGGTCTGCCCATTTCTCAGGGACCCAGACGAGGACACCCACAGTCCAGCAGTGGGTCAGGAATCCCAGAGGCCCTGCTCCTGGGGGGCAGCCCTGTGGGAGTAGGCCCTGCAGTATGGCGAGGTCAGCCATGGGAACACGGCAAGATGAACTGGGGGAGTCCCGAGGAGGGGAAGGTGGTGGGGCCCAGAGGGGTGAGCTGTGGGGCCTGAGCAGGAAGAGGGGTGGGGCCCCATTGGAGTGAGTCATGGTTCCTATTGGAGTGACTCGTTGGGCATGACGTGGGGTGGGCCTCTTGGCGACGGGCGGTGCTGTGGGGCAGGAAGCATCGCGGGTGCGGAAGCCAGCGGCCCTGCACCGTGGGATGTCTGCAGGGGCTGCCTGCGTGCACTCCAAGGCTCACCCCGCCATGGCAGTGCATAGTGCCTTCCTCACACCCGTCTTCCTCCTCTTCTATGGTCTGGGTCCCTACCTTGCTGCTGCCCACAGCCCCCCAGGTAAGGAGGTACATGGGCCCCAGGGGGGTGGGATGCCACAGTGCCTCATGAATGGTGGGGCTGAGGATGGTGAGGAGGACAGGATGTGCGGGTGCATGGGCCAGCAAGTGACTGGGGCATGTGCTAGAGACTTCATGACCCCCCCAGTATGCCCTGGGACTCCCAGCACCTACATGACCCTTTGCGTGGGACTGCTGGGAGAGCTGGGCTGCGCCAGGGAGCTCCATTGGGTGTCCTTGCTCCCACTCCGGTACTGGAGCATCGCTGGCAGCACTGGCCCCATGCCTACTGGCCCCACAGCGCTGCTGGGAGGGACCCTGGCCATGGTGGTCTCCCATGGGAGAGGGCAGGGGGCAGCAGCAGGATGCAATGCACAGATCCTATTGGCCTCATGCGGCAGCCAGACAGGGCAGCAGCCAGCAGATCTGCACCACCCACCCTTTCCATCCCACTCATGTCAGCTGTGCTATGCACACGCAGGGGACAGAGGATCGGGGACAGTGGCTCCTCTTTCCACCCGGCAACCTCACACCAGCTGTCATTTTCCAAGAAAAAATCCACTCTTGTCTGGCTGTCAGTAGAACACGAGCTTTTCATGGAAATGCAGCCCATCTGTATCCCTGGCCTTCCTGGGCTGCCAGGAAGGTGCTCTCCATCTCCACATGTGGAAACAGCTGAAGCACAGCATCTGTTTTCTCCACCGTGTTACATTACCTCCCAGAAAAGCCCAGCTCTGGCTTTCACCTGCCCCTGCAGTGCTGGCTGATGGGTTTGGACCTTGGAAGGGACCAGGTGTCCCATTGCCTGATTTTTAGGTGGAAAAATCCCATTTTCTGGGAGCCTCCAGGACAGCTGTCAGCAGTTGTTTTAGCACTTGCAAGGGCTCTGTGAGGTGTTTCATTCTATCAGAAGAGCTTGTCCCACAGCAAGCCATTCCCACGGCTGCCAGAGTGGACTGTGGTGTGATAACTGATGCAGGAACTGACACTGCTCCACCACCCTGGGCCCTACAGCCCCAAGCCAGCCCAGGATGTGTGGGCAGGACCAGGGCTGGCACAGTGCAGTGGAATGAGAGAGGAGACAGCGTGGGTGCCTGAAGCAGCTGCTTGGCCTCCTGGTTCTCAGTGGTGTTTCCTGCAGAGATCAAACCACCAGGGTTTGGCCCCTGGCCCCACAGCAGAGGGGCTGCAAGCGGGAAGCACAGCCCAGCATAGACCCTGTCAACCAGATAACAGGGACACATGGGCCCTTGCAAGCACCTGAAAGGGTAATAGTGAGATTAATTTAGCCAGGTTGGAGACATCAGGCACAAATCCTGGAAACCCCCTGATTTTCTCATGGGGCAAGCAAAATGGGTTGGCAGGGAGGGGTTTCTGTCCTGTCCCACAGTGCCAGGGGTTGCAAACAGCAGCTGCAGGATGACTAAGAGGAGTGCATGAAGGAATCGGGATGAAACACCACATCCACATCTCTGGGAAGGAGAGCTGCTTAGCTGGTGATCCTTTGGAAGAAGATGTGGGGCTGCCAGCAGCCAGGGCATCACTGGCACAGCATGTATAAAGAGGGTGCAGGGGGACTGGCATTGCAGGCAGGCTCACCTCAGGTACATCTGGAAGAGCTGGACTTGTTTGGCTCACAGAGGAAGGCTGATGGGGATGTGCAGGGACCCCTGTCATGTGCCACATCTCCTTGCTGCACCCCTGGGGCCCTGGCACAGCAGCTCACCAGTGCAGTGTACAGTAGTGTCTATCCCTTGCAGGAGTGGAGTGTGTCCTCTTCAATGAGGAGTACATGACCTGCACATGGGGGAGCAGAGAGATGCTCACAGCCAACTACTCCCTCTACTACTGGTAGGTACCCCTGCCCCACGGGCAGCCCCACAGCAGGGTGTCCCGTGGTGGGTCCTCACACAGGAGGCTCCTGCCAGCATCGCTGGTCTCAGCATAAGCCTGCTTCTCTTCTCCAAGCCCAGGGTGGGGGAGGCTCTGTCTCTGGGGCAAGCAGGACAGGATGTGCTGGGGAGAAGGGTCCCAAAGGAGGGCTGGGGCATGTGGACTCTCAGGGAGCCCTGGTAACTCACTGTGGTGCAGGTATGAGAACAGGACCCCTGTGGTGGAGTGCAAGCAGTACCTGCAGGACCGGGGCATCAGTGTCGGCTGTCGCTTCAACCAGAGTGAGATCATCCAGTTCCAGCCTTTCCATGTCCTTGTCAATGCCAGCCTCGGTGGCAGGACCCTGAAGATCCCCAGCAAGCGCATGGAGCTGCAGGACCTGGGTACAGAGCAGTGGAGGGCATCCACTCTCTTCTGCGGGTCTGCTGTGGGGCAGGAGCAGGGCTGTGGGTCCACAGGGCTGCCTCATCATGTCCCAGCTGGAAGCAGGGCCACAGGGGCATGGGGACAGCACTCACTGGGAATCACCTGTGCCTTGCAGTGAAACCAGAGGCACCTGTTAACTTGACCATCCGTAATACAAGCAGCAACCAGCTGCAGCTGACCTGGGCCTCCCCATACCCCAAAGCCCAGTGCCTGGAGCACGCCGTCAAGTACAAGAGCAACAAGGACACCAACTGGACGGTGAGAGCCACCTGAACGCAGCACCCCCGCAATTGTGCCTGGGGATGAGCTGTGCACCAGCCTCCATAGCAGTGCCAACCCTCATCACATGGCCCATGTCTCTACCAGGAGCTCGAGGTGAAAGGAGACATCTTCTCCTTCCCCAGTGTGGACTATGAGAAGTACTACACCTTCTACGTGCGCAGCAAGATCAACAAGTTCTGCGGCAGCACTCACCTCTGGAGCGAGTGGAGCATCCCTGTGGTCTGGGGCAGCAACTCTACCAGCAAAGGTAGGTCCTGGGGGCTTTGGCATGACAGGATGGGCTGGGGCATGGTGGGGTTCAGCAAGTGAGAGATGGCCAAGCAAGTGGAAAACTGGTCCAAGGCAGCGGCTGTAGAGGTGAGACCCATCCAGCTGCCTGGAGTGAAGGCAGTGGCAGCAAACCCTGTGTCCTTTGCACTTCTGAAAGCCAAACACCCCCTGGCAGTGGGACCTACTGACTTTTCCCAGGGGTTTCTTAGCCCTGGAGGGCTGCTCTGGCATGGCTGGTCTGGGACATGGTCAATAGCCAGTTGTGGTGACAGCACGGCAGGGTTTGGGGATGGGTCCTTTGTCCATCCTTCACTCCCAGCTGAGCCCTGCAATGGACTATGTCGAGCTCCCATGGCCACCCATGAAGAGCCACCAGTGTTGTACCCTCCCCACTGCCTTGGTGGTGCGCTGGCCAGGGGTCCCTGTCACCCTGGCTTTTTCCAGACACAGTGGAGGAGCAGCTACACTGGTTCTGGATCCACACGGTCTTGATCCCCATTGCCTCCTGCCTGCTCTTGCTGGTCCTTGTTGTCATGCTGATGCGCATGGAAAGGTGAGCATGGGGGGCTGGTGGTGTGCAGCAGTGCTGGGGCTTTTCCCTTGCAACACGTCTCTCCTGCACAGGGTGTGGGTCATCCTTATGCCACGAATCCCCAACCCCAGCAAGAAATTCGATGAGCTCTTCATCACCCACAACGGCAACTTCCAGGTAAGGCAGCTGTGGGCAGCCCTTCCCCAGGCTCGCACCCTGCTACGCTGGGTTGGGGCTATGCTGTGTGGTCGCTCCTCTCACCTCACTCTGCTTCCTGGAGGAATGGGCTGGAGTCCCCAAAGACATCATGGAGAGCTTCAAGCTCAACTACAGTGAGAACATCTGCTACGTGAGCGAGCTGTCCCCCAAAGACAGCCACGAGCCCCTCTGGGAGAGCAGCAGCCACCCACAATCAGTGATGCCTGGGGCCTCAGCCACCCCCCGTGAGCACAACCCCTACAAGAACAGCTATGTGGGAGTGTGATGCCCTCCTGCACCCCGCACGCTCCACACCCCTACTGCCTGAAATCTTGCCACCTTGTGGTGCTCCCACCCTGCTTCTGCCAAATGCCCTGCTCACTGCCGTGGCCACACTCATCCCCCTGCAACTCAGCAGCTGTACTGCACTTAAAGATGCTGGGTGCATCACAAGGTGCTAGGGGAGCGTGGTGTGCCGAGCGCGCTGGGCAGTGCAACTGCTATGCAGTCCATAGCACCCTGGACGCACTATGCTAGGCAAAAACAGCAGGTTCGGTGATTCTCAGCACGAACCGAGCTCCGCGTTGCCTGCATTCTCGCTTGCACGCATCTCTGCCCGCGTGCTGCTTGGGAGACACCCCAGCCGTCCAGGCAAGGAAAATAAATTTACTCGTTGCATTTCACCCGTGGTTTTGTGGTTGTTCCGGCGTCCTGCCTGTGCTGGCTCACACACCAAGCCACCACGTCGCCCCCGGGGCACCGGGCTATCCCCTCGGGGTCTCGCTGCTCCTTCGCCCGCGCCCTGTGTTCCCTGCGGCAACGAAGCCCCGCGGCACCACGAACTCCGCCGGGCTTGGCTCGCGCGTGGTCTGGAGGAAGCGCCACCGGACCCCCACCCACCTCTGACCCACCACACACGCGGGGCGGGGCCCAGCCCCGCAGTCTCGGGCTCACTGCCGCCGCGTGTTCGTCTACGTCGGGCGCGGGGGCGTGTCTCCTCCCAGCTATCGCCAAGCTGCTGCGCCGCAGGCGCCGTGGGTCTGCAGCCGCTGCCACAGGCGCCCGCCACCCTGAGCTACCACCACTCTCCCTGCAGATGACCAGAGCTTTCTGGCTAACACCAATTGTGCCATCCTGTGGTTGCTAGGAGAGCAAGGGAGGAGGGTGGTAGGGGTCCCCGGGGACATCTGTGATTCCTGGTTGTGGGGCTGCAGCTCTCCCCCTGCCTTGGCAGCAGCACCAGTACTTCAGCCCATCTGCAGTGGGTCCTCACGTGCTCCCCGTGGTACGGGCACAGCGGTGAGGTGGGGGGACCCTGGCTCACCATACTGGCAGCTCTACACCACACTTTCCTGGCTTTTCTAGATGTCATCAACCTGTGTGATAAGCTGGGCATCCCCAAGCTGCTGTTCCAAGTCAGCAGCCTGAGTGAGAGGCCACTGAGTTCCCCCAGGTGCACAGCACCTACTATCTGGTGTAAGGTGGAGTTTGGAGCACTTGGTAGGTGTCCAAGCAAGTGGAGCCCCCTGATCCCTGGGGGTCCCACCAGGTCACAGTGCAGTGAGGTGCAGCAGGCAGGTGTGATCATGGGGCTGTCCCATAGGTACCGAGGAGGAGCATGTGTGCTGGTCCTTCATGCTGGGCTGCTCCTCCTGGAGCACCCCAGTCCAACACTGACAGGTGGGTGAGAGGATAGGGATGGGGAACAGCTGGGCAGGCAGGCACAGGTGTTGCAGCCCAATGCTGGTAGCAGAGGCCTTGTTGGCTGAAGGGTGAGCACCTGCACAAAGAAGCAGACCCCTGCTCTGAAGATGCTGGAGGAGAGGATGCCTGACACAGAGGCACAAAGTCAAGGAGCAGTGGCCCCCAGGCCACCTACTGGTGGCCTCCTGAGTGGCTGGCGTGGCCTTGCCCATCCTCACCAAAGCTACCTGGGGACAGGGGGGCACTGTCAGCCACAGGCCAGTCCTGCCCAGGAGACCTTCCCATGCCTGTGGCCTCTGGCACCTCATGGGCATGTGGCTCATGGCATGAGCTGTTCCATCCCCATGCCCACTGTCCTCATGCCCTGTCTCCCTTCTGCCTCACTGCCTTGTCCCCTTGGCCTGTCACCCTCATGACCCACTCCACCATCCCTATGCCTGCTGTCCTCATACCCATCACCATCACACCCTGCTGTCCTGGTACCCATGCCCATTGGCATGACATGTCATCACTCTTATGGTTCATTTCCCTGTCCCCATGCCTGCTGTTCCCATGCCTTTTCACCCTCATGTCCTGCTGTCCTGCCCTCCAGCACACTCAAGCTCAATTCCACTGCCTTGCCATCCCTGTGACCACATCCTCATGCCCCACTGTCCCCACACCTCTCCACCCCCCCTGCCATAGTTCTCAGCACCATGCTTTTCCATGCAGGGGAAGGCATCGGGGTGAGGTCCAGGCAGAGCAGGGATAGAGGGGACCTGGCACTAGACAACTTTACCCTCCAGAGCATGGTCAGGGACAGGCCAGTGGGACAGGCAGTGCTGAGGCTCAATAAAGGCTGGGGCTGTCCCCACCATTCACTGACTGAGGCAGTGGACATCACTAGGGATGGGACTAGCTTGTCTTAGGCAGGTGGGTGGCAGTTGAGGGAGGAGTCAAGAACAGGGGGCACATGAGCATCACTGACAGAGCCACCTGTACCTGCAGAACCATGGTTTCACCTCATGGAGTGATGGAACCCTGGAGGGTGGGGTTTCATACCATGGAGTCTTGTTTGTCTAGGCAGGGCTCTCCCACAGCTCCCAGCGCCGCCTGGGCTTGCTCTCCATCACAGGGTGCAGGACCGGCTGGGCTCCTCCGTCCTTCTGCCTGCTTTACGTGCAAACTGCTGCCTGGCGATTGGTTGGCTGGGCAACACCAGGACATCATTCCCTAACAGCACCTGACTGGGCAGGGAGGGGGTGAGTTTGGCAGTGGGTATGTGATCGAGGTGCCTATTGGGTTTTAGGGAGCTTGGACACATGAAAGCCTTCCCCCGGGGAGGGAGACTGCAGGAGGGGGGCGATGCTCTCACCGTCCAGGGCTGTGAGGGGGTGCAGGGGAGGAAGAGGAGGTTATGGCCGAGCAGGATGAGGAAGGTGGCACTGTGGACAACTCAAGAGGCTGGGGAGGCAAGGCCTGGGGATGTGGCTGATGCTGCTGGCAGGAGAGATCTTGGGCTGAGTCGGCGGGCGGCAGCCATGAGCGGGGATAGGGACACGGGAGCACAGGGCCAGACCCGGTCCCCAGCAGGGGGCAGATCCGGCTTGATGGACGGGTAACTTTCCACCCCTGCCCACGTGGTGCGTCGGGCTCCGCCCCCTTCTAGCCGATTGGGGGCGCAACCCCGACGGCCCCGCCCCCTCACGACGGTGATTGGCGGAGGCGGAGCGGCGGGCACACCCCCGCACCTCGGGCTGCCGCTGTGCTCGGCTCCGTGCTGCTGGCGGCCGGGCCGGGCAGGACTGGCGCAGGTCACCGGTACTGCGCACGGCACGGGTTCACCATGATCGTTTGTCCCCAGAGCGTCGAGCACCCCCGAGGAAGCCGGTGCCAGCGGCTGCCGGGGCAGGTAGGACCCGCCCCGCCGCCCCCGGCGCCCGTACCCGAGNCCGTACCGGAGCTCGGCCCTCTCACTGCTACCGGCCTGGCTGCGGCATCATCAGGCCAGGACATTCCCGCTGCCTGCCAGCAGTGCGCGGGGCCGGCGGGGCCCGATCTCTCGATGCAGTGGCCGGCAGCCCGGTATCGGTGCCGGTGCGGCAGCGCCGTCCCCGTCCCCTTTGTGAGGGATGCGGGAGGCGCCGTGCCTCCATCACTGCCAATCAAACTTGTTTTTCTCTCTCTGGCTGCACTGCCTGCGCCGCGCACCGGGGGCGCTGCCGCCGCCCGTACAACGGGGTCCAGGTTACCGGCCGCTAGCGCTGAGCCCGGTACCGCCGTGCGGACCCCTGCCGCGGGCACTAGAACTTTCCCCGTTCCTTCCAGAACCGGGACGAGGCGCCTGGCGAGAGGTTTCGGCCGCGTCCCTAGCGAGCATCGTAGGCGGAGCCGTAGTCTCACGGAGGGATGGAACTTCGGGGAGTAGGGGGCTTCACACCGCGGAGTCTTGTTCCGCCGGGCTTGGGGCGGGGAGGGGGGAAGGGGAGGGGAGGGCGAGGCTGGATCCCTCGGCCTCTCTCCTGTGGCTCCCATCATAGGGCGCAGGACCGGCTGGGCTTCTCTATCCTCCTGCCTGCTTTACGTGCAAACTGCTGCCTGGCGATTGGTTGGCAACACCAGGAATTCGTACCCCGACAGCACCTGACTGGGCAGGGAGGGGGTGAGTTTGGCAGTGGGTATGTGATCGAGGTGCCTATTGGGTTTTAGGGAGCTTGGACACATGAAAGCCTTCCCCCGGGAGGGAGATGGCAGGAGGGGGTTGAGCTCTCACCACCCAGGGCTGTGAGTGGGTGCAGGGGAGGAGAAGGGGGGGTTACGGCCGAGGAAGGTGAGGCAGCTGGCACTGGGGGCAATGTGAGAGGCAAGGCTGGAGGGATGTGGCTGGTGGTGACAGCAGGAGAGACCCTGGGCTTGAGCCTGTGCCATGGCGACCAGGCAGGAGAGCCCAGCTGAGGCATGAGAGATGAGGTGGGATCTGCCCTGCACCTTCCTTCAGCCTCCCCTTTTAACCCATGTCTGCCTCACTCCATCATCACTAGAAGTAGAGCGAGGAGAGCTAGCAGCCTGGAGGCTGAGTGTTGGGCTGATCACACACCTCCTTTTGGGGGATCACCTTCCTCCAGGGAGAGCAGAAGGGCTCTCTGCTCCTCTACCTCTGTCCACCAGAAGGAGAAGACCAGTGGCTGTAGCCCCATGGGTGTCCTCAGGACAGCTCATTTCCCTGAGCAGAGGGACTTTGAGGGGACTTTCACAGGTTACTTCTGGTTTGCACCTTCTCCCATGGGACAGAGAAGCTGGTGCTCTTCATTCGTCTCCATTTTAATTTGGGGTTTGTGTTGACCTGCTTGGCCAGAAGTGAAGAGGAAGCTCCAAATGGCATCAAGTAAATCTCTTGACACCTGAGCGATGGTATTTTTGTCAGAAGTGAAGGATGGTAGAAAATAGCCAGAGCTGCTTCCTGCACTGCTTATGTGTGTGTGACTGCTCCACGTTGCTGTGTGGCTCAGCCTCACTCTGCCTCTCCCTTACCCTGGGGTGCTCTGCTTCATGCCCTGCAGCTTTGCTGTCCCTGATGGTGCTGCCCTGACCCTCTGGGTTGCCTCATGGTAGCATGCTAAGCTGCTACAGAAATTAAGGCCTGATACAGCTCTCTAATTGGCAAGATAGCTGTTCGCAAGGTGAGGTGCACAGGGCATCAGGGTTCCTGCTTAAGAGCTCCGAGGGCAATGCTTGTGTCCTGACCGGCACTGACATCCCAGGATCATAGACCAATCATAGAATCATTCTGGTTAGAAGAGACCTTTAAGATCATCAAGTCAAACTATTAACTCAGCACTGCCAGGTCACCACTAAACCATGTCCCTCAGCACCACATCTCCACAGCTTTGAAACCCCACCAGGAATGGGGACTCCACTGCTTCCCTGGGCAGCCTCTTTGAGGGCTTGACAACCCTTTCTGTGAATTTTTTTTTCCCTAATATCCAACCTAAACCTCTCGGCACAACTTGAGGCCATTTCCTCTTTTCCTACCACTTGTTACTTGGTTGAACAGACCAACCAACCCCCACCTCACTACAGCCTCCTTTCACATAGTTGTAGAGAGTGAGAAGGTCTACCCTGAGCTTCCTTTTGTCCAGGCTAAAAAACCTCTGTTCACTTGGCTGCTTCTCATAAGACTTGTTCTCTAGACCCTTCACTAGCTTTGTGGCCCTTCTCTGGACACACTCCAGCACATCTTGTAGTGAGGGTCCCAAAACTGAACACAGTATTTGAGGTGCAGCCTCACCAGTACAGAGTACAGAGGTACTTCCCTAGTCCTTATGGCTACACTGTTTCTGATACAAGCCAGGATGGTCTTGGCTTTCTTGGCCACCTGGCCACACTGCTGGCTCATGTTCAGCCAGCTATCGACCAATATCCCCAGGTGCTTTTCTGCTGGGCAGCTTTCCACTCATTCTTTTCTAAGTCTGTAGTGTTACATGGGGCTGTTGTGACTCAAGTGCAGGACCTGGTACTTGGCCTTATTGAAGACACTTGGCCCTTGATCCCCTCATCCAGATCATTGATCAAGATGTTCAACAGAACTGGCCCAAATACCGAGCCCTGGGGAACACCACTTGTGACCAGCCATCAACAGAAGTCTTTGATCCAGCCAATTTTTTATCCAGTGAAGTTATGGTGGATTAGGGGCTGGTTTGCAGACATGCTTCTGGTTTGCTGCCCTGCCACTGTGGTCGCTGTGCCCCAGTCAGCAGCCTTCAGGTGACTGCACTGGAGAGACAGGTGGGAGGAAGATAAAAGCAGTGTCATCAGGGCCAGTTGCTCTCAGGGGAGATTTTGGTTTAAGCCCAGAATGGGAGGTGCACAGTCTGCATCTGAGGGTGCTGCCTGGGCTCCCGTGTGTAAGCGGGAGCTGTGACTTTGCGTGACAAAGGGTAGTGCCTACTGTGCCTGTGCCTTGGTGCAGGCAGGCTGCGGGTAGGCTCTGAGTGAAGACCCCAGTATCAGGTGGGAAGTGTGGCAACAAGGCTGTTGGGGCACAGCAGCTGCCCAGGTGCCTTTTGCACATCCTGGCCCTCTGCTTCCACCACCCTCTTAGGAGGGACTGGGGTGTTCAGGCTTGGGGTGGGTGCTGCTGGGTATGTATAGAGCTGCCTTGCTGAGTTGCCCATCTGTGTTTTCAGTGGTGGGTGTACCCCGTGCCAGCTGTGCCACTTACCCATGTTCTGCAGGACCTGATCCCATGCTGTCTCCTTGGTCAGTGCATAGCGAGACCTTTGAGCCCCTTAATTTGTGTTCTGACTGTGTGGTGGGTGCCAGGACATTGCTTGCCCCTTGCCTTGCTGGGGCAAGAGCTTGGGAGAAGCTCAGCTGGCTCTACAGCTCTCCTCCTGTCCTAGTGCGGGGCAGGAGGGCTCAGTGCTGGCACTGCATGGGCCTGGCAGTACAGCTGATGGGCTGCTCCATTCTGGGAGGTCTTTAATCTGTCATGTTTCTTCTGCTCCGGCCTTGCATTTCCTTCTAAGGCTGCAGGGAAACATCACTCCTAGTCTGCCCTTTGCTTCCACTCACCAGGCAATGCCTTATCCCAGGCAGATACCAACCTGTGTTTCTTGCAGCTTGTCCTCCCACTAGTAGTGAACCCACTGACCAGTGCTCTGCACAGCTTCCCTATCAGAGACCTCTGCAGTGAAGGGCAACTGAGGCAACTGGGGCACTTTAGTCTGGAGGAGACTGAGAGGAGACCTTACTGCTCTCTACAACTACCTAAAGGGAGGTTGTAGCGAGGCTGGTGCTGGTCTCTTCTCCCAAATTACTAATGATAGAATGAGAGGAAATGGCCTCAAGTTGTGTCAGGGGAGGTTTAGATTAGATATTAGGAAGAAATTCTTTACTGAGAGAGTGGTTGGGCACTGGAACAGACTGCCCAGGGAGGTGGTGGAGTCACCAGCCCTGGAGGTGTTTAAAAAATGAGTGGATGTAGCACTTGAGGCTATGGTCTAGTGGCTAGAGAGATGTTAGGATGAAGGTTGGACTTGATGATCCTGGTGGTCCTTTCCAACCATAATGATTCTATCATTCTATTCTATGATTCTGACCTGGCGGTGTACCTCTGGGAGCACCAAGCTGGCAAAGGGGATCCCAGCCCCTCACAGAGCCTGGGCTTGGCTGGGTTGGGCTGCTGCAGCAGGGCCTGCTCCGGGGAGAGCTAAGCAGTGTGTTCCCTGCAGGTAGTGAAGATGTCTGGCAGCGACCCTGAACGCCCCCAGTTCCTCTTTGTGAAGGTGCTGGCAAACCGGGGGCGGCTGGAGGCAGTGACCCAGCAGATGGGCTACCACCCACAGTATCTTGACAGCTTCCTCAAGATGCAGCACTACCTGATGCACATGGATGGTCCACTGCCCTTTGACTGCCGGCACTACATTGCCATCATGGTGAGCCCTGCTAGGAGCTGCCAGAGGGTATGGGAGGCTCTGCTGAGCCTTGTGAGGCTCCCTACTCTCCCTCCACCAGCCAGCCTGTGCTGCAGGGTTCTCTGCAGAGGCCAAACTCATGATATCCTGGAGGCTGGGTGAGAGGTGGGTGTGGGGTCCCAGGACACCCATCCCACTGGTGCAACGTGGGGATGCTGACTTGCTGCTCTTGCAGGCAGCTGCCCGGCACCAGTGCCGGTACCTGGTGAACTTGCATGTGCTGCAGTTCCTGCGGGCAGGGGGCGATCCTCAGTGGCTGCGTGGCCTTGACTTCATTCCCCCCAAACTCCGCAACCTCAATGAGATCAACAAGATCCTGGCACATCGGCCATGGCTTATCTCCAAGGAGCACATTGAGGTATTGTGGGGGACCTGTCAACCAGGGACCAGGGCAGTAGTGGGGACAGCAACATCCCCAGGGGGTGCCAGCACCCTGCCTGCCTGCCCATGTTGCATCGCTGGTCTATCCATGTGCTGCAGAAGCTGCTGAAAATCAGCGAGTGGAGCTGGTCACTGGCAGAGCTGGTGCACGCCGTCGTACTCCTGGCACACTGCCATGCGCTTGCCAGCTTTGTCTTCGGCTGTGGCTGTGAACAAGATGAGGGGCTGGGGGGCCGAGGCTCACTGAAGCCCTTGTCACCTGGGAACCAGTGCTTCTGTGAAGCCACCACCGGCAATGGCTACAGCCAGGAGCTGCTGCGCATCAACCGCAAGCGGGTGAGCCCCTGAGGGTGGGTCCACAGGGTTACAGGGGCACAGCTGGAACTGCTGCCCTCACCCATGAGCATGTGTTTGTGCAGTCCCTGGACTCCTGCATGGAGCTGGATTCCCTCCGGGAACGCGTGCAGCGGATCCACGTGGAGACTGAGGGCAGGGAGGAGATGAGGCTGCTGCAGCAGGATCAGGAAGGTGAGGGGTAGGGTGTGGACTTGGGTATTCAGGATGGGAGTTCATATGGCATACTTGTGTGTTGCTGTGCCATGTTTATACTTCTATTTTCTGTGATGTATGGTTTGGAGAGGGGCTTCTGGGATGCTGACCTGGAGGGGATGAAGCAGTGGTGCTTCCCAAAGAGGTGCAGCAAGGCCTAGCTTTCAACACTTGCTGTGGCTGGGAGCAGGGCAGCTGAGCATCGCTCTAATCCGCCTGCAGGGCTCTCCCCTCTCACTGATATCGACGGGGAAATCACCAGTGCCACCAATCTTGCATGCTACATGCAGGACCCTGACTTTGGATACCAGGACTTTGCCCGCCGCAATGAGGATCCGACGCAGGTATTCAGAGTCCAGGTGAGGTTCCTGCTCTCTCAGCGGGCAGTAGCCTGGGCTGCCACTGCTCCTTTCCTATCCACTCCTGGTGGGGAGCAGACAGTTGCAGGGGTACCAGTGCAGCCGGGATCTGGTGCAACTGCTTTTTCCAAAATGCCTGAGCAGGGAAGGTCAATTCTGAGAGGAGACCTGTCCCACTAGGCCTGGAGAGAGAGAGGTGACCAGTGACTTCTGTTCCCCAAGGGCTGCAGATTTCTTCCCATTGTCCTCACGGAGGCAAGGGTCAAAATGATTTAAAAGCTGCTTGATGAAGGTTGTTGTAGTCTGTGGCAGAACTGCCCCCAGAGTCCTTCTGCTGCATCCTAAGGACTCCAGTCCTTCTTACTGGGAACACGCCTGGGCTCCTTTTTGCAGTTGCAAAAGCCTCTTGATGTGCTCAACAGGATTACTCCTGGGAAGACCATGGCTTCTCACTGGTCAACCGGCTCTACTCTGACATTGGGCATCTCCTCGATGAGAAGTTTCGGATGGTGGATGGTCTGCAAAGCAGTGCCATGGCCAAGCGGCAGGGCTGTGAACCCTCCGTCTTCAAGCGGGGCATCTGGAACTACATCCACTGCATGTTTGGCATTAGGTAGGGAAACCAACCTCATGGTCCAGGGGAGAAAACCAAGATGACCCAGGTGGGAGGAGGGTAGGGCACTCTGCCTGTTTTGCAGATAGGCTTGGCAAAGAGAAAGAGCTGAATTGCCTGCCTGGATGTTGGGCCAGGCAGGGAGGAGATGCTCGGCTTCTCTGGCCAGACCAGGGACACTTTGGGGATGGGGTTTCAGTGCCTAGTGGCCACTGCCATGTGTCTCCCCTGCCCTGCAGCTGTGCCATGCCCTGGGCAGACCACAGATGTGGTGCTCTGTAGGGACATTGTGCTGGCCATGACTTGCTCTTGTCTTCCCCACAGGTATGATGACTATGACTATGCAGAAGTGAATCAGCTCTTGGAGCGAATGCTCAAAGTTTACATTAAAACTGTAACCTGCTACCCAGAGAAGACAAACTTGGAAATGTTTGACAGGTTCTGGAAGCAGTTCAAGCACAGTGAAAAGGTGGGACAGCCAGCCCCTGGCTTTGACCAGTTGCAGTGGGGCCAGGAACGGGTGGGGTTGCAGGCTGGGGTGCTTCTGGGGTGTATGGGAAACCTTTGAGCCACCAAACCAGTCTGAGACCAGGGGCGGAATGGGAAACTGGCTGTTTAGAAGGGGTTGGGGTGGCTGCAGTGTGATGAGAACAGGGGCCACTTGCAGTATGGGGAATCTCCAAAGTCATTACCTCATCTGTGAGTGCCTCCAGGCAAGCCCTCAGTCCAGCTGTAACATGGAGTGGGTGCTGTGGGGGGGCAGTGACCATGCCAGGTATCCGGCATGCTGGTGCCAAGTGTGCAGAGGACTCCCCAGCACGTGGTTCTGGGGGCCAGCCACAGCTGGACTGGGAGGAAGGGGAAAGGGCAGCTGCCTGTGCTGGAAAAATCAGTGGCATTTTGTCCCATGCCAAAAGACTCACTAGCCCAGTTAGGCACTTGCACCACTGTCCATAGCACACTGCAGCTGCCTGAACCTCTCTTGCTTTTCCCTTAGGTCCACGTGAACCTGCTCATCCTGGAAGCCCGAATGCAGGCAGAGCTGCTGTATGCATTGCAGGCCATCACCCAGTACATGATCTCCTAGACAATGGGGAGCTGCACTGTGGCAGGGCTGGGCAGCATCCTCTCTCCCTGGACTCATGTGTGACCCGTCATGCTGGGACAGACAGCAAGGGATTACTCAATTTGCTTTACCTGACTGTCTTGTTCCCTTCCCCCCCCCCAGCCCTTGCGGGGCTCACTGAGTGGCCCTGTTACGTGCAATTACCAAACTGTGAGGCAAGTCCATGCGGTGTGATGCTGGAGACTTGAACATGTCCAAGGAAGGCTGCCAAAGTGGCAGGGGACTGGGGTCAGTTTAGAGGGATGCTCCCCTGTGAGCAGAAGCTCCTCACCCAAACACTGAGAGCCTCAGCTGCTACAGGAAAGGCAAAGGGGAGAGCTGGCTTCCTTCCCTGTGCTGCAGCGTCTGCCCCACTTGCAAGCCACCCTTTGGCAACTAGCCTTGTTGGAGTGATGCATCTCACTTGGGAACAGCACAGAAAGCTCATGGGTGCGTTGCAATGTCCTGTGTTGCATGGTCAAACAGGGAAGAACACTGGCTCCGAGTGAGGGCCCTTCCCCAGCCTGGGATTGGAAGAGGATGCATTTGCTACCCCTGCGTCCTGCCCTTTAGGTCTATGTGCCAAACCCCTCTTGGATGAACAAGCAATGACCCGGATGAACTCCTAACTGTGAAGCTCTTGCTGGCAGGGTGTGCTAGTGCTCTGCCTTCTCTGATAGCAGGGTAAGGTCTCTTGATAGTGTTCAGGTTCTGGAGGCTTCTGCAGGGAACTTTGGGCAGTTCTTGAAGAGGTCACCTGAAAGCCCCTTCTCTGCCTTCTATCAGTGGAGGGGCAGGGGGAACAAGAGAGGCTTCCTGAGTTAATGTCGCTGTAGCTTCTTACCACCATGAGAGGGCTGAGGTCCTGTGCCCTGTCACTGTCTGCTTACACTCTACTCCAGCATGGTGGAAGAGCTTGCGGTCAGCACATGTGACCCACAGGAAGTTTCTTCTTGAACCTAGGCTGGCAGGACTCCCTGGCCTGTCCCCATTTGAACAGAGGCAGCCTGTGCAGCAACCTTGCCCTCTGCCTGGCAGGCAGGAGTATGCAACACCACTTCTGCCTGTTCTGGGGCTGCTCCCTGCCCTTGCAGTAGCCCCTAGCTAGGGAGGTACAAGGGATCTGCTGGGGGCTCCAGAGAGAAGCCATGAAAGGGGAATGAGGCCAACTTTGTTAAGTGGGAGCCTGCAGCAAGGGCAGCTGTCAAGTCAGCCCAATGCACGCTGCTTCAGTTGACCTGTTTACTGCATGAATGTATGGGGAGAAAACTTTGGGTATGGAAGCTATAGAAAAAGCCTATTTTTGCTATAAATATATTATGTTTGACACTGATGCGTGTTTTATTTGTGCCAGATGTTGGGAAGGGGATCCAAACTTGCACAGCTGCTCTGAAGGCAGGACAGCAGTGTCTGGCTGACCACAGCCCTGAGATGGCTCCAGATCCAGGAAACCCAACATTCACAGCTGCAGCAGGGTCTGGCACAACAGCCCCGATCCAAGGCCAGCAGCTGGTCACTGAGTCTGGACCTATCCTGTTCAGCTCAGCTATGTACTCTTCCCATGCTCAGATGCACAACTCCCACAGCATTGCATGTTCAGTAAGAAAAGAGGGAAGGTTTTTAAGGGGCTGTGGTGCTCTGGCAAGGAGGATGGTGCCAGAAGAAGCTGCTGGCTTCTCCCCTGCCAGGAACCTGGCAACAGGTGGGTGAGATTTTACTCATGCTCACAAGCAGGTGCTCAGTGAGCAAGGCCAGAAACCAGGACCAGCTCTTTCCCCAGCCATGCTGCAGGTGCCCAGGCAGTAAAATGCAAGGATGACTGGTGCTGGACAGTACTGGCTGAGTCAGTACTGGTGCCAGGACAGTGGTACCAGTGCCAGGATGGCTGGTGCTGGGATGGCTTCCACCAGGCTTGGCTCAACAGTACTGGGTCAGGCACTGCTGTAGCATCATTTAGCCCCAGTGAGAGCTGGGGACAGATTGGGGCAGCTAGGCATCCTGCTCACCATCAGGCATAGCACTCTGATTAACCATAGTAGCCTGGCTGCCTGCCAAGCATTTTGCCAGCCTTTCCCCTGCCCCTGTGAAAGCAGCTCTGTCTCTGTAGGGCTGGGATGAGCCACTGCAGCCAGTTCTCTGCAGGGCTCACCGCTCCTGAAGCAAGCAGTGCAGCTGCAGCTCTGTGCAGCCCAGGGCTGGCTGCCAGCACCCACCATCACCCTGCACTGCTGGGGAGACAGAAGGGAGGAGCCAAGGACAGCACAGTACTGGCTGAGGGCAAGGGGCTGCCAGTCCACAGGAAACATGAAGCAGGTTTTCTTGCCTCCTGTCTCTCTCTGTTGGTGCACAAAGAACTGGCCTTGGAGGAGCCAGGACAGCTGCTGCTTGCTCTGACTTGCAGACCAAGCACCAGTCAGCAGCAAGATGAAGGGCTCCATGTGCTGTCAACCCTGACCAGAAATGAGCACAGCTGCTGGCGAGGCTAGGGGAGATTGCCAGCCTCAGCTCCCTGACAGTAAGAAAACATCCCCACATGATCTCAGGGCTAGAAAGCAAGAGAGGAAGGTAACCATCTACTCCCATCCCTGCAGAATGAGCCAAGTTACTATCATAGAATGAATCACAGAAGGCTTTGGGTTGGAAGGGACTTTTAAAGGTCATTTAGTCCAACCCCTCTGCAATAAGCAGGGACATCTGCAACTAGATCAGGTTGCTCAGAGCCCCATCCAACCTGACCTGGCGTGTTTTCAGGGATGGGGCATCTACCACATCTTAGGGCAACCTCTGCCAGTGTTTTCACCACACTCATTGTAAAAAATGTCTTCCTTACATCTAGTCTAAATCTACCCTCTTTAAAACCATTATCCCTTGTTCAAACACAACAGGCCCCATGAAAAAAATTGTCCGCATCTTTCTGAAAGGCCACTATAAGGTCTCCACAGAGTCTTTTCTTCTCCAGGCTGAGCAACCCCCACTCTCTCAGCCCTTCCTCATGGGAGAGGTGTTCCATCCCTCTGATCATTTTTGTGGCCCTCCTCTGGATCCACTCCAACAGGTCTGTGTCCTTATGCTGAGGACCCCAGAGGTGGACACTGTACTCCAGGTGACGTCTCACCAGAGTGGAGTTGAGGGGCAGAATCACCTCCCTTGACCTGCTGGCCATGCTTCTTTTGCTGCAGCCCAGGATACAGTTGGCTTTCTGGGCTGAGTGCACATTGCTGGCTCATGTCCAGCTTTTCATCCACCAGTCCTTCTCCACAGGACTGCTCTCAATCCCTTCAACCTTCAGCCTGTATTGATATCAAGTTGCCCTGACCCCGGTGCAGGACCTTGCACTTGACCTTGTTGAACCTGATGAGGTTCACACCAGCCCACTTCTCAAGCTTGTCCACATCCCTCTGAATGGCATCCTGTCCTTCAAATGCGTCAACACTCAGCTTGGTGTTGTCTGCAAACTTGCTGAGGGTGCACTCAATCCCACTATCTATGGCACTGATGAAGATATTAAACAGCACTGGTCCCAATATGGATGCCTGTCCCAAGTAGGTCTTGTAGCAGATAACTCAAGTATCGAGGATTGTGTCACTGGAGATGCCTGTAAGGGTCTTGTTGACCAGACACTTCAGGGAAGTTCTACACCACATCAGTAAATACAGCTTAGCTTTCAAAACCTTCACTGCTCCTCTTCTGTGTCCAGCCAGGCTGTGAAGCTGTTGCACTCACTGAGGAGCAGGCTTTGAGGCTTCCTAGGAAGGGCAGCGCAGGCACGACACCATCTGAGATAAGCAGATGACTCTAAGCCACGTGGCATGCCACAAGTCTGGCAACTTCAACACTTGGGACCCTGCCCTGGTGGCCCCTGCACCCTTAATCTGCTATATTTCTCTCTATTGCTCTGTAGCTGGCAGTAGGAGAGCTGCCAGAGCCAAGGGTACCTCTCCTCTGCAGGAACACTCCAGAATGTCTAGCACACCCACATGGGAGCCAGGCCACCTGTTAACTTACCTGGAGTTCAGGGGAGGATGCAGGCACATTTCCAAAGCAGTCACATTTCCAAAGCAGAAAGGCATTCTGGTAGGTGCAGTTAGGACTGCTTTTGTAACAGCTGTGATATCCTCAAGCTGTGTGGTGGGAGGAATGGTGTATCCTAGCCTGCAGTGAACAGCATGCTGTGCTACAGCAATGGTTGCTGTCACAGCTCCTGCAACCCATCCATTAAAAGCCAGACTATAGCTGCTGCTCTTGCGACAGCAGTGGAGGGAAAAAAACAGTACATGGGAGTTGAGGAAAAGACTGTCCTGCCAGAACAGCTCTGGAGGAGACGGCATAGACCCCACCATCTCCCCGTTCCCCAGCCTGCCTTCCCCATGCACCAGCTACTCCACCACAAAAGCCACATGAAGCAGGGCAACAGACTTCACACAGGGTCCCTTCACCAATGGCACAGGAGAGGTGTTCATCAACCAGCAAGCAACCAGGGCAAATCAGTCTTAGCCAGAAACTAAGCTAAGCAGAAGAGCTGGTGAAGTTTTTGCACTGGCTTCAAGTACTGCTGCTCTGCAGGGAACTACTCCATAGGCCAAAATGTTTATGGTGACAACTCAGAAGAGCTACAACATCAAGACTTCAAGAAAGGCTGACCTACTGCAAACAAGATGCACTGAACCCACATAGCTGTTAGGACAGAACATAGCAGGACTCAATGGCACACAGAAGGACTTATGGTGACTACTGCAAAGTACCACACACATCAAAAGCAACCCTGAGCCAAGGCATCCAGATCCCAATCTGACATCTGTTCTGTGCTTTGCTCTCCTTAACAATGTTTGAGTGTCACATGGCAATGCTCAAATATAAAAAGTGTTAACAGCTGTTGGGGGAATGCATAGTCCTCTGTCCTATGTAAAGTTTTGAATGCATCCACTCTAACCAACAACTGAAAACTCCACACTCAGCATTTCATTTCTCCAACACCATCTACTGTTACCTGCTTGTAGGAAGCTCTAAGAAGTGCCCAAGGAACGGCTGAGGGATAGACAGTTCTCCCAAGGATCTCCTCCAAATCTCCCATTTTTTGAAGATGGGCTTAAATCTTGAAGCAGGAGCCTCAAGATCCCTTTTAGAGTTATCTGCATTAACTGTTTTAACACTTATTTTTCAATTGTATGCTTTATCAGGTATTACTGAATACTGAGCATCCAAGGCTTTGAATGCAATCTTTCTGGCCATACACATACCATGCAATTTAATGAATGAGATTTTCTCCTCAGTAGTTTTTAAAAACAACCCTGACTTGTTCTTCATGTGTCTAACCAGGCCAGCGCTCTACCCTCCTTCCCCTATTTTTCTCTAATTTCCTTACCTGCCTCCACTATAAAGTGATTGAGGCTCTGAACCAGTACCATCTTCTGCAAGACCTCTCCTGGGCTGTGGCACACCAAGCACTCCAAGGGCAGAGGAGGACAGCACATTCTCCAGCCTCATGCCAGCTTCAAGAAGGCAGACCTGCTGGAATGACATGCTGTTTTGATTCAAAGGCTCTACCATATTCCTCACGAGCTGCTTCATGGGCTCAGACTGTATGTACATTCCTACTTGCCTTACATCAAGGAAGGGCTGAAGCCTTCTCCCATCCAAAGAGGCCTCTTAGCCACTTGCCCACCTGTGAGCAGTCCCAAGGAATGACCATCTCCTGGCTTCCATTGACATTCATGTCTCCTTTGGTGGGCAGCTCCAAGCCATTATCTGCTAGTATAAAGCAAATGTTCCCCAGCTGTAGTAACCTTCCTTTTCCTGATGGAGGATCTGGGGTATGCAATCAAAGATAAAAGCTCACTCACATGCTCATCTGTCCTATTGTCAGCATCTCCTTGTGAATTGGTTGGCTGAAAGAAGAGACCAGCAGCAAATCCATCTCTCAGTTCCTAGAGATAACTGGTAGAGTTGCTGACACTCAGAAATGTTTGAATGTAGCTATATAAAATGAACGGAGTCATCTTCTGCACTCAAGTCTAGAAGGCAAGGAATGAAGGGGCTAGGATTACTCTGCGCTAGTCCTGCAGAAGTTAAAACTGTCCAGGGGTCAGTTTCTGAGATTGGAAACCCCACAGGTCCCCAGACATTGCTGGCAAGTTGTAACAAGGGCCTCTAGACACTGCAGAGCACACTGGAGCCTTTGTGGGCTGCCACACTGAGACACTTCCACCTCTGGCCAGATAGGGCATTTCACTGAGGGGCTGCCTTAACAGATGAGAAAGGCAGAGGAAAAAAGCCAAGGACAAGGCAAAAATAACTAGTCCTTGCCAGGGAAACAGAACAAACTGCATGAGACACAGAGCAGAGGATTACAGGTTTTTATTTGTCAAACATTCCCCCCTAGTCTAGCACATTCTACAGTCTTGCTAGCACAGATGGTAACAAAGAACCTGTAATGGTTCAAAAGTTACATTGCTACAGAGAGCAAACAAAAGCAGAGATCTATTATGTAAAAAAAAATTGTGATAAATGGGTGAAAGAATGCAGAGGGGATGGGGTGGAAACTATGTCAGCTAGTGGTGCCTGCCCTGTGTGCTGCAGACTTTTGTGCTAGAAATGCAGAAACACTTCCTGGGATTGCATCAGATGAAGACTCCACTGTGCTGGAAGCATCATTTCACAGAATCATTCCCATTGCCTTATGAAGAAGGCTCCTTTCAGAAGAAGTGACCTATCTTCTATGTAGCTGAACCTCTCAAGACACCTTGGGAAGCACCACAGGGTAGCACCACACTGAGCACCGCAGCACCAGCTGCAAACATCCCCTTCTACCACACCATAACACTGCCTTAGCCAGAGAACCATAAATGTAACACCATCAGCTCTTTCAGCTTCAGCTGCTTCTTCTCTCTGCTTTACACCACAATAACAGATGCAATTTGATTCCATAAGATATTACTTTCCATTGCCTGTAGTCACAATGGGGTGCAGAGACAGACATAAAGGCTACTGAAGAAAGGGGATCCCTTTCTTGAAGGGTAACTGTGGTAATGGGTTACCACATGCTACCAAGCTTTCACATGGACTTCAGGAGTAACCTCTTGCTTACTTTTCCCCACATTAATTGGAATATGTTTCTCATTAGACAAGTAACTGAGGCAAACCATAAACTATCCTTGTTGATGCTCATGTCCCAAAGTTGATTGATTTGTTATAGGGTTTTTGACAATGGGTCCAAACTTGCACTTCATTTTGGTGACAGTCCAGGACACCACTCCCAAGGCACTCCTACCAATGGCACCAGACACAGGTTTCTCATTACTGGAGCAAGGCTAGCCCTGAAGCATTTGTGTGTGGCTATAAATAAGCAACTAAGAAAATTAACAAATTATAATCTACATAAAAGCTTTCTAGGCATTTCCTTTGGAATAGCTGATTAGTGCTACTTGCTTCTAGTATGAACCCCATTTATGAATACACTTGGACTCTGGAACGTTCCCACTGCTTTCATTCCTCTCACTTACGAGCATGATTCGACTGCTGTTTTTAAAGCAGCACAGGGTAGGGAGTGACAAGTATTTAAACACACCAACAAGGAAAATTAAGAGTTCCAAGAAGCTTTCAATATTCCAAGCTCTCACAGGAAGCTAGGAGTATTGTAAAATATGCTTAAGTTATGACGAAGGCTTAAGCAATCTGCTAAATCCAGGTATAAATAAAAGCAACACGCCTGTCTCCTACTAGGCTCCATGGGCCTAGTTACCCAAATCTTTCACAGCCCAGAGCTGCACAATGGCTTCACACTGAAAGATGGCATTTGATTCTCTGGAGATTAAGAAACTTGTTACCCAAGCTCAGCAAGGACAAGGAAAACAGCGCAACGCAATGCTTCCTGCCAAGATTCTCCTGCCCACTCTTCTCAGGCAGTCCCCATGTCACTGGCCCCTTCCCTCCCCACCCAGCTCACAGCTGCTCTCAAAATCCCAGCCCAAACCCCTAAGCAAAAACTAGCTCACAACTACAGGGCCTGCAGTACTAATGCTGTACAAAGATCCACTGAGACACTACCCCAAATCCAGCAGCAGTCAGTAGCAAATGCTTTGGGCAAGAATACATAAAAAAAAGGGACAAGTATTGAGCAACCCCCTGCCAGGTACAGCCTTTCAGCAAGCAGCAGTTTAGGAACTCCAAAGTCTCCAGCGTCCTATAAAGAAACATTCCAGGATAGAAAATCTCAAGGTTATGAAAAGGAAGTTATTTGAGAAGAGGCTGGAGAACTCCCAAATTCTCTACATCCCTGCCCTCCATTCCATGATCCAAGCTCATATAAACAAGAAACTAAGTTGCCTGTTTGAGCCTGCAACATTATATTTATGGTTTATTGAGCATTCCCAGAGCACCATTAAGTCTTCTGAACACCACCCTCAGCACTAGCATGCTCTCAGGCTCCTTCAACCACTGCCAGCTCCTGTTGTGTTGAAGAGACACAGAGCACCTGCATAGACTGCCATATGACAAAGACATCACTGTCAGCACAGTGGTAGAGCACTACTCCAGCCAGAGGTGCACCTGTCTCCAGTGCTGTCCCCAGTACAGGTGATTCCCCAGGAGTCACCTGGGGATTTGGCCAGGGAATATGGAGAAAAAAAGAGACAGGTGCTGTATTCTTTAATAAAAGGACATAGTCTCTTAAAACTCACACTGTAGGGCACCAACCCTGATGAGAGCCTTAGCATAGCTGGGCTGCAGCTCCTTCAGCTGGAACTGGTTGAAGACGTACTAGCTGAGAGTATGTTAGATCTCCCTGGAGCACAACCTGAGTGCTCAGAGCCTGGCTGTCTGCAGCCAGAGATGAGGCCAGGTCCCTAGTGCTATCACACATATGGGCATCTTGGAACAGCCTGAATACAGCACTTCTTCCCCATAGGCCAGCCCAGCCAGAAATAGCTCACTATGGATTTGCAAGTCCTGAAGTGCTGCTTATTAATACTGTCCTTCCTATTGCTTTGGGCTTTTTTTTTTTCCCAATGAGAAATGAGCTAGAGATTCACATATAACATAACCACACATACTAGGGTCTTGTCCTTTGATACATGCCTGTGAAGCACAGGCAGCCAATCAACTTGCTCTAGAGATCATGGGATTAATTTTCCCTCAGTGCCCAAGCTGTCAAGTGGCATATTATGTGCCAAATAACACAAATTCCAACAGATCTATTAGCTGCAGCCCAGAATGGCCTATTAAGTGCAGCACATGCCATTAGGTGTTTCTGGAAAGGGTATCTATCCATTTGTGTAGTGAACTAACTATAGTGAGAATGTGCATCCATGACTCAAGTCTGCAAGACCTGCAGTCCCACCTTAGGACCTGCTTTTTCTTTTGTTACAATGGTGTGGACAGACATGCAGACTATGTATAAATTTGAAACATATCACCATGAGGTCTGCCATGAAGGCAGCCTTCAAAAGCAAAGCTTATGAAACTTTTCAAGGGCTCTGATGGCAGAGCATGCTAAAGATTGTTGAAGACTCCTTGTTGCAGGTAACCAGAAAAAAAAACACTCCTGTTCCAATCTTCACTCAAATAAAATGAAACCCATGAAAACAGAGCAGACAAGGTGGTAAACAGAATGACTCATTGCACTGCATGACAGGAACCTTCTGAACAGAAGCCACTGCCACTTTCAGAAAGGATTGGAGAGGCTTTCTGCCAGACCAGGCCTATCAGAACACCATGAAAGTACCATGTCACCCACAGATTCTGCCACTGAAAACACCAAAAAGGTGACAAGAACATGCTAGCTAATGCTCTGAACTAACATCCTGACTCCTAGCTTCTGTCCTGCAAGACCAAAGAGACAGGTCTGGATTCCAGGCACATCCCCAATGCCTACATGCTTCATGTTCCCAGCGGTGGCAGAAAGATCAGCAAGAAAACAAAAACCTTTGAAAACCAAAAAGCAAGCTACCAAATACAACTGATTGTGCCCTCCACAAGGGCTACCCAGAGTGTCAGCAGATATAGCAAGATCCAGTCCACATCTTCTTAGGAGACCAGGGAATCTGTCCTATAGATCAGCTGCAGCCCAGCTACTTAAAGGATTAGTGGAGAATGAGTTCACTGTTAATGATTAGCATTCCATAACATCATGCTTTTGGCTTGCTGGGAGTGCCCAGTTGAGGAAAGGGACTGAGCAGCTGTGGCTGAATGCCATGCCACAGAGGAACCTTCCACCTGGTCTGGGCAGAGTAGCCATTCCCCAGTTAACACTGTGGTGCCCTTGCCATTTTTCCAATGACTTTTTCAGCTTCTTGGCCCAAAATGCCTTAGGCCTGTCCCATCACATACTGTAGTGTTACCTGGTATCAAAGGGACAGATGCAGCAAATGTGGTGGGGTTTTTTTACCCAATAATCTCATTTTCAGTTAAAATATATAATATATTTAAGAAGGTTTAGAAAAGCTTCTACATAATTTGCAGCTACTTTTACATACAGATTACAATAATGTACAACTCTTCCCCAAGGTGGTTTGAAACCACAGGGATCCGCAAGTTCTTTTCCCTCAACCATATACATTATCAAACATCAAATGTGTTTGTTCGTAATACAGCTCTGAAAAAGAATTCTGTCACTGGTACCTTCTCAGAGGGAGAGGTGTCTAATACACCTAATGGGGATACACTTAACATTGGCTTCATATTCACTGTAGAAAGTTCCCAGATTAGTAAAAAAATATTTCATCTATAGAAAATGCCCTTCTGAAAAGCAAACAGGGCTCTGTTAAGGCCACACTCAGGCTTTCCACTTCTCTGCTCTAGCAAGACCGACCAGAAACAAACCCAAAATTATGTTTTTACGTCCCAGAAACAGCTATTAGCACCTGTGCTTATTTTACAGCAGCCTGGTGTATTAGGAAAGTGCTGGGAACAGCATAGGGACTTCTTGAAACATGCTTCTGATTCAATGGGGCTCAGTTGGCACAGTGAAAAACTGTGTCCTCCTGTTCCACTCAGGTGGACAAGATGAAGCTTTCTACACCACAACTACCACCCTTCCATGCAGAACAACAATGGGCGCTCCAGAGATGGGCACACTGAAACCAGCCCCTGAAATAGTGCGTCCTTTTCCCACAGGGCTTCCACCAACAATCTTCTTCCAATTCCTCTGTGAGTCTGTGGGATACCAAGTGCATATCTGGTGGCTTAAAGAAAACATCCATATACTTTGTCTCAGAGGGCAAGCCAAGTGAGAGCAGAGCCAGCCCTCTGCCAGTCTGAGGCACTGGGAGACCTTCTGCCATAGCAGAGAGAAGATAGCCATTGAGAGATTCCTCCAGCAAACACAACTCTTCATATGGGAAAACGCTATTTCCTGGCACAGAGTCTTCTGGCCAAGGTTTTTACCAGGGCTTCTCTTTGGACATGTACAGCTTAGGTTTTCTCCTGATGGTCCAAGGCAGGGTCAGGTTTGTAGGAAGAGTTATGGCACATAACAGGATTATTATTTTTAAACTCTTCCTGTTGCAGCCAGATGCAGGTTGCCCCTTCTTCTCAGGTAGGCAGCCCTTTCTGCCCAAGACATGGTGTGGAGGGAAACTGAATCCAACGTGCTCCATTCTTTTCTCTGCCAGGAAGTGAAGTCAGAACCCAATGTTCAAAACCTGAAGGACACTAAGAAGAAGAAAAACAGAGTGAACAGTTAGATGTCAGCTTCAGTGAGAAACCTGGATGTACAGATAAGGCGTTAATTACTATCAATCAGCCCCTGCTGCTCAAAAGATGCCAGCTTCCAGCAAAGAACAAACATATATCATAAAGGACCTTGATCAATGGAGGGTCAAGTGCTTGGCTCCAAGCTTCAGAGTATGATGAAGACAAAGACAAAACAAATTACACAGGAGTCAAAAGTAAGTACTCCTCTTGTAAGCTGATGGCACCAACAAAGCTCTGCAAAATAAGAAGGCTCAAAGAAGGACTTAGCTAATACCACAGACATTGCAGGAAAGCAGCAAGGAAGAGGAAAATTACTCTTCACCTTAAGCAACCACAAATATGACTTGGTAGGGAAAAGACTGAAAAAGGGATTTTTATAGAGATCACACACTAAAACTGTTTACGCTCACTTAAAGAAATCCTGTATCTACCTACAAGTAATTAATCATTTCTAGAAATCTAATTTCCCTGGAAGTCTAAAGATCCCTTCTCGGGTCTTCTGCCACACCCCAAGGAAGCTGCCACAACTCATTCAACCAAGCCTTGGAATAGGTCTAAGCAGACTTAAGACACGAGATGTAAAACCTCCAGCATAGGTCTGTGATTCACTCTGGAAGGCAGAATAGCGAGATAAATGTAGGGCATCCCATCAGTTCAATTCAGTAATACTGAGTATGAAATAAACTTGTTGATATGGAAGGATGCTACAAGAGGGCATCAGGCCCTGAACAAGAAAAGACAGCAACTTAAAACAGAACCCAGAGCAACACACTACCTTAGGAAACCGCAAGTTGATCGTGGTTTTATTTCTCTATTAATGTTTTGGTAGACAAGTAGTGTCTGGACCAAAAGGAATTACAGCACAGCAAGAAAACTTAAGTCCAGACCGAACTGGGCAAGGGAAAAAGAGCTCCCCAGGCTATAAAGCTATAGGGAGTCTAACTGAACAACTAAAGATCATTCGCCAGATCTTCAGAAGAGCGGATGGACTTTACACTTGTCAATGAGGCACAAACTGCACCACTATATAAAAAAGGCAATTCTATTTCCAGGTCTTCCCCCTATTAGCTTGCAGAAATACATAAGAGAGGTAGATGAGCAAGCCCAAAATCCCTGAGCTACTCAGAGATAGCTGAGTGGTCACCCGCACTTCCCACAACCATTACAGACCACCCTTACATCAAGTGTCAAAGGCAAGAATGGCTGCCTGAGATTGAGCACCTACATGCCACAGTCTAACTCCAGCTGTGGCTACCCTTTTTCCATTATCTCGCTCACTAAGGCTCCTGTAAGTCACTCTGTATGGCTTGCACATCCAGTGCCTTAACCAGTAAATGGCAGGCTTACAATTAAGTGAGCCATAGTCATCAGACAATAGCAACAGAAATTGTAGAATTTCTATTTTTCCTAGTCAAGGAATGTATTCATACACTGACTTTCTTCCTCTATGGCTAATAGCTAGGTTTGTGGTCATTGTATTGCTGCTGGGCAGAGGCAAAAGTTTGACCTCTCTAAAGAGAGAAACAGGTCCAACAGACTCCCAGTGAAGCTGTGGACAAGCTCTTTAGCATTCAACTTGCAAGAAGGCGATAAAAGTCATGTCAGGTTTGAGCACCATGAGTAACATCAGCTAGCTTGTGTCTCCCTAAGTGATGCAGAGAGACTAAGTACCTATTCCTAAAGATCTTCTCTTGCCTATGAAGCAAAATATTTCCCCAGCTCCAGTTTCATTCTGGCTATTCAAATTAACAAGTGCGATCATTGGCACCTAACAGTGAACCATTTTTGCTTGGCATTACACCCATAACTGACCTGGAAAGCTACAGGTTAAGCCCTCATTAACTACTTAGAACTGCTTCTTCAGCTAGTGATCACTTACAGCAGCTTTTGCCAGTGTGAATTTCGCATGGAAAACCCACATTCATAAGGATATGAAAGGAAAAAAAAAACTGTCACACTAGAACAATATATAGTGGCAGCCATGCTTTACCTCAACAGTGATTTTCAAACAGGGACCCTAATAACTCATTATAGTAATGGATTCAGAGAAGAGAGATGACAACCTTGACCTCCTCGTGGACTTTGACATCGGCAGCTCACTTGATTCTGGAACTTGTAAATTTGATAAAATATTCTGCCTTCTTTTCCCAGGGTCCTTCCTGGCCTCCAGGAACATTCCTGTTTATCTCCACACATGTCCTGTTCTCCCTTTCTTTGAAACCTGACCCACCTCTCTGTCTTGGCACCATTTTACACAATACTTGCTTTCCTTTGAGGAAAAAGCTCCCCTTTATCCCATTCCATGGATTCCAGGGTACATGCAAAACTGAAAAGCTTTGCAAAGCTCAGAAAAAGCTAACAATCTTAGGACAGAATAAAAGGCTTAAAACAAAGCATGCATAACATGGCACCACTTCAAGTGCATTACTGCTGTTAAGAACTGTTCATAGAGGTGTGCAGGAGCTATGCTTTCTGCTAAAACATGGTATTGGTTCAAAACTTGTTCCAGATCTCACTCCTTTTAGTGAACATGTGTCCAGCATGTTTCCCAGAAAGTGCTGGGAACTTCATGCATGGAACAAAGCAAATATAGGGCTTTTAACATTAGACAGCTTCTCTGTTTTGATTAAGCAATTCACATGCTAAGTATTGAATAATAACAATAAGGAATCAGAACAAAACCGTGCTGTTAAGAGTTAATGTTTCCACTGTTAAGCATTTTATTATAGCCACATCTTCACCAGTACTAGACCCTACCCTTTCATAAACATTCCCTCACTTTACACTCTTAAAGAAAAAATAATCTATGTCTGGTATTCTGCAGACATAGGTCTTGTCTATCCAGCCCAGGTCATTACTGCACCCAGGACTGCAGGACAGTTTTCGTATGTTTTGAAAACACTCCTGGGAAGAATTTCACCCCTGCCAAGTCAATGTATTCTCCAAATATGATGGCCTGCCCTAGCATGGCATAAAAAAAAAAGAAACACAAAAGCTCAGAACAATACCCAGTGGAAACACTGCTCAAAAGGCCACAGCCTCTGTCACTAACTTGCTGTGATGGTTTAGTAAGAGCT
>VZZY01000573.1:0-15940 GCA_013400335.1 Eurystomus gularis | reverse complement strand
TGGTGGGAGAATCTGCCTTGGTCTTTTTTGCTGCTGTTGTAGCAGAGCTCTCTTTCTGTGCTGTAGTCATCTCTTCAGCTGTTGCTGCTTTTGTGGTAGCAATTGTAGTCAATGGTAAATTGGGAGCAGGACTCGTCGCTTCGCTCTCCAGTCCAGTGCCAGCATCTGTCAGAACAAGAATATATTGAGTTAAGGCACGGGAACTGCAGTTTATGATATCTATTGCGCAATAATTTTTTATACTTCTTATATAGCCGCTTGTCTTTTGAATAGCAATAGTTTTTTGAATGGCCTTTGCTCTAAATCTCCCTGTCTAAAGTTGCACTTAGCTAACTTTGAAGTGGTTGAAACATTTATTTAAACTGACAATAAAGAAAAAAAGCATATGTGGAAACCTAAGTTAACTTTATTATGTACTTGAGTGTCAAAAGAGTAATAATTTGGAAAAGCAAATGTATCCTGGACTAGGTTAAATGTGAATTCCTTTTGTATGCAGGGGACTTTCAGCATCTTAGCTAAGTTGTAAGTAACCTTTTTGGCCAACCTGTCACCGCTCCAAGTGCAACATGGCCCATTTTGGGTTGGTGTTGGTAGGTGAGGTCACCTGGTGTGTCCATCTTCTGTCATGGAAGGGGAACCATACTATAAAATATAGTCTTCTTAATAAAACGCTTCCCTTCTTAGTCTCTTTGATTTATTCCTCTGAGATTAATTATAACACAATGGTTGTATGGTTTGGCTGGTTGGTTTTTCTTCTATGACCCCTGCTCTGTTGCTGTCTACCATTACAACTGAACTGGCTTCTGTTTCTTGAGAACCTGAAAAATCCAGGTGCAGCATTGTGTGGTCTGGGACCATTTCATTCAGCTTCTGAACAAATAAAAAATATATAAAGAGCCAAGCTACTGCTGGTGGTCATGGCCTGATGACTGTTGTCATCACTGCTGCAGTGTCCCTCCCAGCAAACTGGAAGAACTTTATAATACAGCAGCGTGATAAATAATCACTGTCTAAATGTATTGTAGAAACTGCATGGTATGAGCAGAGTGGTACAGAATAGGTTCTCCTCCCAAGCAAAGAGTCCGTGATACCATAAGCCAAGTGAGAACCTGTTAATGATCATTTGAATTTCCTTAATTTTGTTTCACCCACTCTATTGATTTTTTTCTAATAGGAAATTGCAGCAGCAGAAAGGTAAGTACTCTGAATTTAAAAATAAAAAATAAAATAAAGAAAGGGTTAAAATATTGGCCAAAATCAACTTCTAGTCTCATTTCATTCTTGTTACTTCAGACTTCAGGTTCAAACAGATATCCTGAGTTATGACCTGAAATGCTGGAACAGAATATCAAAGAACACAGGAAAGCAACATATTTTTCCTTCAGAATTAAAAATAAATTATGTGTTTTCTGAAGCTGCACAAGTCCTGGCTTGATTGAAGCTAGAGAAACCTGCTAGGAGATTTTCCTGTCTTGGTCCTGCCAGTTCATCACTGTCCCAAAACACAACAGCCTTCCTGTTCTAGCCATGGACTTTGTCCAAAGCTGACAATGGTGTGTAACATGTTTTGGGAAGATGTGTGTGAAAATCCAACAGGGACAGACACAGGAGACATCACCAGACTGCAACATCTGTGCTAAATGACCTCTCCAAAGGCAGTATGCTGAGGTCTAGGTGAGGTAATTAGTTTATAAACCAAGTGGTTCCAAGCTTGGTAACTGTCTGGTAATGTCTTACATCAGCTTCCTATTTCCAGTGCAGGAAAATGGTCTTCAATGTTCCTTCAGGTAACACCCATCCTGTTTCCTTCATATACTTTCCTACCTTCCATAACTTCATGGGGCTGCGTTACTTCCTCTGGCTTCTTTTCCTCATCTTTGGATGCCCTTTTGAATGTAGATTTGTTTGCTGGAGGAGTTGGTGATGGCTTTTCTCTGTGTGCTGAAAGAAATAAAATAATCTGTCAGTGGGAGCAGTTTTCTTAATAGGTGCTGGGTGTCAACTGTGTAAGAAGAAGGTGATTACAAAATTTCAGTGACCATCTTCCATGTAAATCCAAGTTTCTTTCTACCTACATTATTCTTTACAGTATAAATAATGGGAAAAAGAGCAAAAATACCCTTTGGATCCCTAGGTGTTTCATCACAGATGGGAGAAATGTTTTTCCAAGAAGTCTGAGGTAAGGCATCCATTACTAACAGCAATTTTGAGGTGAGAAAAACTTTGATTCTGAGTTGAGATCTATGTTCTGAACATTTGTTGTTTGGGGTTTTTTTGGCAGCTTATTTTTTTCACTAGAGATTACATGGGACTAGCTCACTAGAGTGGATCTCTGAGGGATATATCAGCCCAGCACTTACTTTGATAATCCCCTGAAGGTTTAGTTATATTGTAGTTCTTCATATGTCATAATTCCATTATTATTTTGGAAGTTATGGATGCCCTATCACTGGAAGTGTTCAAGATCAGGTTGAATGGGACTTTGAGTAACGTGGTCTAGTGGGAGGTGTCTCTGCTCATGGCAGGGGTTTGGAACTAGATGACTTTTTAAGGTCCCTTCCAACCCAAACCATTCTATGATTTTGGAGAGGCATCATAAAAGCAATAGTTTCCTTGAGAGAGAGAGGAGCTACAAAGCAGGCATGGACCAAAGAAACAACACAAGGTCAGCTTTTCCAGCTCTGAAGATCAACATGAAGAAACTCTCTAAGATTAGGAGCAGTCAGTTGACTTTTCATTATGTTTCAACTGAAGAACAAGTGAAACAGCTAACCTCCGTGTGTGTTAAACTCTGCAGAAAGTGCAATCTCTTTGGAGATTGCAAGAGCCAGTCAAGCAATTTGGTATGTACAAGACATGGCACCCTAACAGCAAACAGGTTTTTCCTCCTGTTCAGACAGAACTTCCTGTGTTCCAGTTTGTGCCCATTGCCCCTTGTCCTGTCACAGGGCACCACTGACAAGAGTCTGGCCCCATCTTCTTGCCCCACCACCCTTTAGCTATTGATCAGCATTGATCAGATCCCCTCTCAATCTTCTTTTCTCCAGCTAAACAGCCCCAGGTTCTCAGCCTTTCCTCATAAGGAAGATATTCCAGTCCCCCAATCATCCTCATTGTCTCTGCTGGACTCTATCCAGTAGTTCCTTGTCTCTCTTGAACTGTGGAGCCCAGAACTGGACACAATACTCCAGATGTGGCCTCACCAGGACAGAGCAGAGGGGGAGAAGGAGTATCAGATTTGGTTATTTTTATTTTGGCATTTTTCTCAGTAGCTAACTTCTTGCGTCCTGCACAGTTAATGTTTTCTGATAATGCAAAGCATCTCTGTTTAAATACATCTAGGAAAAATACAGGTATAAAGACATTTCTTACCCTCTTTACAGTGTTTCACGTAGTCTGGGCAACATTTGCCATATCTTTCACAGTCTGCGTCGCAGTCACACTCTCTTCCTCTTTCGAAGGCTTCGAAGCAACGTCCTCTGCAGGAGGCTGCTGCATAAAGTGGAACAAAAGAATTAGTATTTTTGGCTAGCTCCCACCTAAAACTGGGACCTTTCTACAGCAAAGTCATTTGCTTAAGCTGGTGTAAGGAACATCTTCATAGGATCAGGTGGTTATTCTGGTCTGGTCTGGACTGATCTGTGTAACTGTGGGGTTTGGCCAGAACTGCGCTTTGCCGGTGCAGTATATTGAGACCATTTAGAATTTATAGTGGAATAAAATGTGACCTCAGCATTCACTTTAGCCAGATCCCATCATAGGACGTTTCCATGTCCCTGCTAAGATAGCAGTTATCCAAAGAATAGTATTCAAATCAAAACATTTCTGAAAAATATTTTGCCTACAAAGTTCATGGCTGAGTGTACCTGGTGTCTCTTGGCAAGTTACTGCGATATAATTGTGTGAATGAGTTAACGAAGTTACACAGAGTGGCTGGTTTTGAAATGTTATCCCAGTCTATTTAATACAGTTCTTAAATTATTAATACTAAAGGAGTATCTACCGTGTTTTGGCATGACTAATAACCACGTGCTTTTAATATTTCATTATTGGTTAACCTCTGTCATCTTCAGTCACTACAGTACTTCAAATAATCAATAATAAATAATCAAATAATGACCAAGTTGTTTTGGGAGGCATGTGCACAGCTATTACAGACTTCAGCAAAACATGCTTGCTGTGTTTTTCAAGGGCAAAATGTGACCCTAGACATTTACATCACATTACAATCTGATATTTAAACATTTAGTAGTACTTTTAATAGGTACTTAGTTAAACTGAAGTGATTACGTTAGACTTGAAGTGGCTATTTTTTGAGGATGCTCAGCATCTCACAGAATTGAGCCAACAATTAGCCACCACTTGTTATTTCCAGAATTCACCACATAATCTGTTATTATTGTCCTGTATCTTTTCTGTAATCTGTTGCAGTCATTGCCCTTGTGGCACAAGGGGTATAAAATCCTATTTTACAATTAAATCACTTTATAGCAAAATCAGAATTTCTGTATAGGCAGATTCTGAATGTCTTTTGACCAGTACAGATGTAGAGTGAGTCTGTTGATGCCAGTGGATTCATCCCACATGCACAGGTGAGAACTTATTTCATTTTGTGATGTTAGGACAGTTTTTGTTCAATATCTGGGATTTCTCTAATTCAGTCAGCATCAACCACACAGTGATTGGACGACAGTCCTTGGACTGTCTGCACCCTTGAAGGATAGCATCTACTATGCTTGCAGAATTCAATGATTTAGGATAGAACAGAGAAGATTTCCTCCAGCCTTAAACATTTCATTATAACGTACATGCCAGATAGAACTTTAGAATCTGGCCCACCATAAATAAACAGCCAGTGTAATTAAAATGCCTCAGCGTGTACTTTCAGTTATGAAAAATGCTGATATCCCCTCCTAAATCAAAATCAGGATGAGGAAGACTGACATGCAAGTGTTTGCAGCATGTTTGTCAGAGCGGTGGGATTAGTGATTTAAGGAGTCTGTGTTTTGAACATCACTCAGCCTGTGTTGCTGGGTCTAAGAAGGCTTATGTTACACCTGTAATCTCACTAGAGCTACAGTGTGGTAAAAAACTGCGGTTAGCTAAGCCACTGATATTTTTGACATTGGTAATTCATGATAAAATACATTTTAACCCTCAAAAAACCACTTTGAAATACCTGTATTTATTTACACTATACAGTGAAAAATATTAATTATAAATTTATTTATATTTGCTTATAAATAAGGCATATAAAATAATACTCATGTAACCATCTCTTCTATCAAACTCTGGACATGGTTCTGATCCAGAAGCAATTTCTACCCCTGGAAGGACAACCTCAGACTTTGCATTAGACCATCAAGCCTCCACACTTCTTAAATTTGAGTTGGAATGACCCAGAATTTCTTCCTGTATATTCTGAATTTGCTTTTGCTAATTTTTGTGTGTAAGAGACAAATAGATACACTACAAATACACCAAGGAGAAGAAAACACACAGCAGGTAGACTGCTCCCTCCCACCCTTGCCTAGCTCTGCTCTTCTGAAAAGCAAATCCCTTCTCTCAAGGGTATCCCATAGATACACATTTTTCTTTGAACAGGTTGCGAGAGGTTATCACTGAGTTATTGATGGGGAGAACAGTACACATATGAGAGGAGAAAAAGGACGCAGCAGACTAAAGGAGACATGTAAGCATTCAGAGGAGAGACACTGGTGTGGTAGGGAGCTGGAGCGAACTCGGGGGGGAAGCCTTGCCAATAGAACTGGCTGTGTTTGGAACTTACCCACTACGCAGATTTTCTTGAAGTCAGGGCAGCACTCCATGTAGTGTTGACAGTTAAAATCACACTGGCAGTCATGCTTTCTAGAATACCCTTCCCCACATCTCCCTGTACAACTTGATAAATCTAAAATCACACAATATTGGTGTCAACATTGCCAGACCAAAAGGGTGTGTAAGGAAACGCTGAACAGCAAAGTAGTAAGATTTCTCTTTTCTCCTACAGAATGCCATTTCTTCACTTGGTGTTGCAGAAACGGTGGGCCTGGTGCCACCCCTCCTGAAGGTATGCTTGGAGGTTCACTCCGAGCCAGCCTGAGAACGCGCAGCAGTGCACACTCAGGTTAGAGGGGTGGATGTTCTGCTGAGGCCAACTTGGCCTGTTTCTCCTAAAGACTAATGAGTCCCTGAGGACTGGTTCAGCAGTGTGACATTCAGCAGTTCTGGCATCCAGACTAGCCCATGCAGATTTAACTTAGGCAGTATATCAGCCAGGCACTATATTGTTTTGCAGACTTACTCTCCATTGTAAGTTTCAGATGTGCATCTGCACAACTGCACCTGACAGACTCATTAGGTCTGTCTGACTTTTGGCAATGTTCTTCATAACAACCAAATAAAATCAGTTTATTTTATGACAGGTGAGCACTGTCATAACAAATACAGGTCCCTGGAGCCATTTTTATTGGAAGTTTTCAAAATCTGCCTGCCCTCTACATTATTTTTTCCCCTGAGGTCAGAGAGGAATTTGGTATCAACTCTGAGGTTAGGAACAGTTGGGATCTAGTCCTGCTACCTTCTGTAAAGTACTTTCTCTTTGCTTATCAAGAGATTACTTATTAGCAGGCTAACCTAAAAGCTCATTCCACAGTGGCTGTGTTGGAAAGTGCTAGATAATAATAAATGGTGCAAGTAAGAAAGACGTCAGGAGGTCTGCATTCAAACTGCAAACATTCCAGCTTGGCAGCGGTTTGTTACCTTCTACTGCCAGATGAGATATTCAACCTGTGTCAACTCCCTTTTCTACATGAAATCCCTCCTAACATAACACACTAACAGCTTCTTCTGGAAACGAAACATGCAGGACCACAAGTGAAGCACCCCTAAATACAAACAAAGAAGCTGAACAATCAGCACACTAAAACAGAGTTAATCAGCTGAAACATTGAGGAACAACAAGAAAACAACATGAAATAACGTATAACATAACACAACACCAAAGACAGTTTCTAACAGCACACGTTCCACGTGTGTGTGTATCAAGGAAGATTGTGGGATAACAAATAATTATAGACACTGTGATTTTCAGGGGTTAAGTATGTTTGTTGCCACTTCTTTACAAATAATTAATCATAGAATGCATTGGGTAGGAAGGGACCTTCAAAGGTCATCTAGTCTAACCCCCCTGCAATCGGCAGGGACATCTCTAACTAGATCAGGTTGAAGTGAGACTAGGGAATAAATGGAGAAGTTAATGGGACGGAATTAATGGACTCTTAATATGGGACTTGAGAAGAGAAGCTAGATGTTCTCCGTTATGGATATGTGCCCAATATATTGCACCCTTTTTCCCTTATGGGAAGAAAATAAGTCCAAAATTACAAGTCCATTCATTCACTGATTTGTTTTAATTTTATGACTGGTAAGACATGAAGTTACTCCTAAGGAAAATGCCTAAATAATTCTAGTTGCTTTTGGCAAGAGTCTGGATTTTTGCTGAAAACAGTGGGAAGGCTCCCATCAAGCATAGAGGGTGCAATGCCAGACTGCTCAGCCCTGCACATCAGGGCTGACATCTGCTGTGTCCTGATGAGCTGCTCAGGTGCACAAATGTTAAGTCTTCTACTATCAGGTAGTAATAAATTATTTTCTACCAGCAAGTAATAAACAGCATTACCGCTATAACAACCTGATAGCTACTTGCCAGGCTGCAAGTTCTTCTGTTTCTTCATAACAGTTCTACTTTAGATAGAAATTGATTACAGAGCTTTGAGAGTAAGTAAAAATCTCTAGTATTAGACAAATAATTGCCAAAACTGGCAATTATTTGGTGGTAATAACAGTGCATTTAATAACAAAGCACTTAGGCCAGTGTAGACATTCCTTGCCCTGAGCCTATTGTACTTAAATATTTCTAATAAAATTAAATGGATACTGTAATTTTAGATTCTTCCTTGAATCATGCTGCAAATCACTTGGGCTACATTTGTCAGGGGGCAACAGGATCTGTGGAATATGTGTACAGAAAAAAGAATTTCATATGCATTTTGCATTATATTTGTATGTTATTCATCAAAAAAAAGACGACCATTATGTACCAAAATATATTTATGAAAATATTCAGTCATGATAAAACTGAATCCCAATGCCTGGTTGAATAAAGTTTCTAGAACTTGATATTTTTACAAAGATGCATTTGAAGCATTCTTAGTATCTGTCCTAGAGATCCTAGACACCCTCCCTCCAAATTTGGATGTTACAGTACCTTCAGAAGACACTTCCTGCACCAAGGACAGTGAAAGGATCACCAGGGATATGCAAAGTATGTTCCATCTGATCATTACTTTCAGGTATGACATCATCCCTAAGAAGATATAATCTCATATCACTACATGCAATTCAATTAATGACCAATAAAAAAAATAAATGCAGTGCATATCTTTATACATAATACTAGTTTAAGAACAACATAAAAATAATTCTAACATTCTTAAAGGACAAACTGGTAATTTAGAATTACTTAACAAATTATCTCTTTGTTATTGGTCTAGCTGTGAAACTTCGTAGTAAGTCTAGGAAAATTCGTTATTAATAAGTAACAGAAGTAATTTTTTGCAGAATTCTATTATTAGTCTATTATTATTCTAGTCTACAGTCACAGTCTTCTCCTTTTAATATGTGCATTTCAGTACAACGGTTTCTAAGGTTTTAATACTGATAAATAGAAATATAATGTAAAAAGAAATACTGTCAAAACACTAGTTACTAAGTAACATAATTTTATAAGCCCTAATCTATCATTGAAATATAATGTTTAAATATTTCAAACAGAAAAATGTAGGAGAAAAGTAAATCTCCTTTCAAAAGGAAAATTTTCTCTGGTGTTTCTGTTCCAGTTCATCACCTTCCTTTTGAAGGAGAGCACTTTGATCCAAACGCTCTGAGCAGAGATAGGTGTGACACTTACCTAACAGAGAATATGTCTGCTCTCGGGGATGTTTCAGATGCCTTATATATCGCTTTGGAACCTTGCTGGGGTTAACTAATTAGCTTGTTAAACAAAACCGCCAATGACAGCTTATGACAGCAAACTTTCCGCAGGAGCTGGAAGAGGTCCCAGATGACTAGACGAATGCAACATCTGGAAAATACTCCCATTAAGAGAAAATGATTACAGAAAAAACTAAATAGGGACTTCACTAGTCAAAACACATTTTGATTACTGAGGGAAATGAACAAATTGTCCTGCATGCATCTGGAAGGCATTAGATACTACTGCATAGTGATAAAAGAAAACATTATAGGCAAATGCCAAGTATATTTTCTCTCCCATCAAATGTGGCTTAGGTGACAGCAGCCCAAAATTATGCAGTATTGTCTGCTACTGATGGTGTGTCTTCTCCAAAAAGTTTTGAGATCTAATTCTTACAGTTGTAAGTAATTTACCAGTTCTGCACTGAATATATAAGCTTTTCCCTGTACTGAGTGGAAATTTTGCCAAGGTGTTGGCCAGAAATCAAAGAATTTAGTTGAATCTCAAATGTATTAAATATATTCTATATAAAGCATCAAAAATGAATGAATGATACCTAAATTGTTTCCATGGTCTTTGTGTTTATTTGTTCCAGATTCAGGATACTGGAAATGGTTTTTTGTGACTCTCCCGCAGAGCTAAAGAAGGTTTCCATTGAAACTTTTAATGCTCTTCACTCTCAGCGTTCAGGAAGGATTTTTCATTCGGAAACTCTCCTAAAGGTCAGGGAACCTTGAAAATTCTGTCTTATGATATTACTTGAGTCTTAAAGTAATACTGTTTTCCCAAAATCATAAATACGGTATAAAATATATTGATCCCAGTTGAGGAAAGAACTTAAAATGAGCTTGAGTCTCTTAAGGATAGTAATGTAGCTACCTCTGAAAAGGAGTGGGTTTAACTATGCGCTTGAACGTTTTCCTCACTTGGCCCAGTGATTATGCAGCTTTAGTATTTTTCTGCTATAATTTCTTTCTAATTTCTGTATTACCACAACAGAGGCAGTTTCATTCAATCTTTCTGCATTGTGGACACTTCTAATTGCTTTCATATCGCAGCCACACTTCAATTAACTGATTCCAGACAGTAAAAGAGTGCTTTTCCATTCCTCTAGGAACACATACAATCTTTGTAAAAGTTCCTGGAGTTATACAGACAAGTGTTAAGTGGGAGCACTTACATAGTGTTGATTTGCTATTCAAGGTTCTCTGCCCGCTGCCAACCTGCTTATGAAATAACTATTACTCCACTTTGTGTAAAAGGGAACCTGAGGATTTGAGATTTTATGAAGTTTATTCAAGGTAATATACAGAAGGAAATATGTAGTACATAAGCTTGATTAACTCTATGGTTTGAGAAGACAAGTACCTGTCTATGGGTGTTTAAAGCCTAGGGAAGAAGTAGTTGGGGTAGCTAAATAGGATCAACATGATAAGATAGGTTTTATAGAAAAGTACTAAAATCCTCATAACTTAACTAATTTATAACTTGATCAAGCAATACATTTAAGACTATATTACTGAGTATATGCTTGCCTTGCTATCCATGACAGAGAGGAGATTCGTTGACTTTTCCATCACTTTATAAGCAGCACAGCTGTGAGTCCCAGTTAATACTGGCTGGCTACCTGAAGTGAAAGAATATATATTAAGTGGTAAATAAAAAGTAACAAAAGATCAGAATTATTATCCTGCTGCTTTTAACATACCAGTACTCAGTTAAGTCCCATGAAGACAGTTAGGTACATACACGACTTGAAAATATGGGCAGCCATGACTGGCTGCTACATTTATTATGTGTTATAAAGTCATAGAATCATAAAATCATTTTGCTTGGAAGAGACCTTCAAGATCATCGAGTCCAACTGTTACACCAGCACTGCCAGGTCACCACTAAACCATGTCCAGCACCACATCTTCATGGCTTTGAAACCCCACCAGGGATGGGGACTCCACCACTGCCCTGGGCAGCTTGGGCCAGGCCTTCACAACCCTTTTGTTCAATAAATTTTTCCTCATGTCCAGCCTAAACCTCCCTTGGCACAACTTGAGGCTATTTCCTCTTGTCCTATTGCTTGTTCCTTGGGAGAAAAGACCACGCCCCCCCCAGGCTCCAACTTCCTGTCAGGAAGCTGGAAAGAGACAACATTTTTTAAAATCTGATATTTCATTGCTTCAGCTAGGTATCACTCAACCAGTCATTTAATTTGGCAAGGGTTTCAGGCAATGTAAAACCCTTTATTAAATCTTGTGCATCCAAAATCTTATCTGTATTTCCCAACTTCATTAGTTGATTGCATTTTTTTTTTTAAGTGCTGTGTGGGCTGGGGAGGAGCAGACTTTCCCTGCTAACCCTGCTTCACTTATATATTGAGATCTTCACAGTTACAGTAATATTATTTTACACACGCTTGATGTGTTTAAAAGCTGTGTAGATTTGGTGCTTAGGGACATGGTTTAACAGCAGACTTGGTAGAGTAGGGTTATGGTTGGACTCAATTGTGTTAAAGGTGTTTTCTAACCTAAATTATTCTATGATTCTATATTGTTATCTTTTATTTCTGGATTAATGGATTCCTTCTGTTGATGCCTGTGGCTCAGCTCTATTTTTAGGCCTTTTCAGGCCTTGGCTTTTTTAGAAGATCATCAGTCACATTTGCAATAGTCGTTGTGGGATATGTTCATAATCCACTGAGGATCATATGGAAAATGTAAACCAGAGAAATCCCAGGAAAGAGTTGCTGTGCTAATCTGGCTATAGCCTTATCGCTTTCTCAGTCCCACCATCCATCCTCATTGTTAACTCATCAGTATTCTCAAAATGTCATTTATCACATAAAAATGAAGTTACATTTGGAGTGATCTGAAGCCCTGTGAGAACTCAGTTGGCTGTAAGAGCAGCTGGGGTGTCCCAGCAGAAGTTATCATAGAATCATTAAGGCTGGACAAGACCTCTAAGATCATCAAATCCAACAGTCAACCCAACACTATCATAACCACTAAACAAGTTATATAGAGAAACTGAGATGAGCATGAGAAAAGAAAACAAAAGAACATGTATTGAGAGTAGTGTTGCTCTGTTAAGATTCACTGATTACTGCAACTCTTTTTCATCTTTAACTTAGAAGGAATCTAGTCGAAAGGTGACAGTGCTACAAGTCTCACTGAACAAGTTACCAAAAAAACCCATGAAGAATCACAGAAAGCTTTTGCTCTTGCAGGAAGGACTGACTGGAGTCCTGGAGGAGTAAGGAAGGAGAAAGATGTAGAGGAGACAGAAGCCCTGATGTGGGAAGGGCATGGAATTGCAATTAATTCTCCTGACTGAAGGGTGATTCCCTGTGTTGCCTTCTACAGTCACTTTCTTCCATGCCAGAACTGGCTACATTTTACTGGCATATTTTGATCATAGCAAAAAAAACCAAAAAAGTTTATGTTGAGGAGAACTTAACTGACTTTTAAGATAGATGAACATTACTACTGCTGCTTTTCTGTGATTTATGCTGTAGCAGTAGTATTGCAAGGAATTATGCTGTAGTAAGCTGCCGTAATAAGGGTCAGATGGTCACATGCATCATACAGTTGATGTAAGTATAGTTTTGTTACATTTCCAGTTTCTAAGAAGTTGAGAAAATTGTTTAAAAGTAAGAAGTAGAGAGAAAAGTATTACTTCAAAATTATATCTTTCTTCACAGAGGGAATGGATAAGCCCATAATGGTAGGTGGAAGATGAAGAATAGAATCTGCATGTTTGAGTTATTTTTATAGTACTACCAAAATCAGTAAGATAAATCTTTTTATTCCAAAAGAGCCTTTAAAATCAGTAGTGCTGTAGACATTACTGAGTATCTTGAAGAGCAGGAGGAGGAGCAGATCTTCTGGTTTTTACATCTATAGACATACATAACTTGACTTCCTCTAGAGCCCTGGCCCTAAGACCATCACTTTACAGCCATCATAATATTTCCCACTGAGAAAATTTCCTCTAAAAGAGTTGTAAAGGTTTTTATCCCAAAGCTAGAGCGTGGATTTATCTGAATTTCATTTTATGTGGAGTGCATGTGTTGATTCATACAACAGGGCAGACTTTTAGTGACAGAAAGTTACAGGGAAAAATCTTTCAGAGAAAAAAAAAAAGAGATTCAACTACAGGAAGAAAAAAAAATTCATGCCAGGTTTGATTAATATGAAGGATAGCATGTGATAAGAAGAGTAAGAAAAATTAACCTGAGAAAAACACGATGTTTCAGGTAGGAGAAAGAGGTAAAGTCTAGGAAAGAAAGAAGTTATACATGTCTGTTTATAACAGAAGAAATTACCGGTTAAACAAGGAATTCCCACTTAAGCAGCAGTAACTAAATTAACACTAGCTCCTGGTTAATTTGTGAATGAAAGATGCTGAAAATTCTTTCAGACCACAGATATTTCATTACCAGGACCGTTAATAAAGACTCACAGAAACAGTCAACACTTTTTATGTGACTTTTTGTGTGACACCCTTGCTTTGGCAAAATAGCAGTGAGAAGGTGTCAGATGGGGTTTTTTTCAGATGTAGTATGAAGTAATTTTCTTGTAACATGAAGAATCATATTTCTTAGACATCATACTTGGACTACTACAAATAATCCTTTTAACACCTTCTCAAGCTTCCACCTCTTATGTATTCAAGCGGAAATAATCTGTTTAAATGTGTATATCCAAGGAGGAATGACTTGCTGGATCAGCATAAGAGCGACAAGTAGTTGTTAATTTATATTCCTTAGAAAAGATGGGTTTTTTTCTTCTTTTTGGAACTTTTCTGCTGTTGATTGTCTTCAGAGTGAAAAATGAACAGCAACACTTCTGGTGTGTATTCAACAGGAAGGTCTTGAAGGTCAAATAATAAATTAATACACAAAAAAAGTCTCTTGACAGTGTTGAATACTGTATATTAATGCCAGTAGAGAAAGCTTTAGTTAAAGCTGCCAGAGGGTTGTGGAAGCTGCTTTTTTTTACTTTTTATTGTAAACACCTGGTTTTGGTCATTCATAGTTTTACAAGAACCTGAATCCTTCATCTGAAATGTTCAGTACTTTGCTTCTGCCTGTTAAAATTGGGTCTTAAGGGCTTGTAGTAATATGATGAGGGGTAAGGGGTTCAAACTGGAAGATTTAGATTAGAAATTAGGAAAAAGTTCTTCACTCTGAGGGTGGTGAGATACCGTCATGAAATGGAAATGAAAAAGTGCAGCATTACCTGTTGAAAATTACAAGGGCGTTGCCAGGGTATGCAGAGATGCAGTTAGGAAAGCAAAAGGCCAGCTTGAACTGAAATTGGCCAGAGATGTCAAAAACTTCAAGAAAGGGTTCTTCAGATACCTTTACAGCAAGCAGAAACAGAAGGAGAGTATTGGCCCACCATTAAACAGGAGAGGTGAACTAGTCACCAACAGCACTGAAAAGGCAGAGGGCCTCAATACCCTCTTCACCTCTGTCTTTACCAATGCTGTCGGATCCAGGCCAAGGGAACAAAAATGCAGATTGATGCAGATGCAGACTCACCATCAGTGAAGGAAGCATTGGTCTGTCAACTGCTTTAGGAGCTTGACCCATACAAATTGATGGGCCCGGATGCTATCCACCCAAGGGTGTTAAGAGAGCTGGCTGATGTCATTGTGAGGCCACTCTCCATAACCTTCAAGAAGTGGTGGAGATCAGGAGACATGCCTGAAGACTGGAAGAGGTCTAATGTCACCCCTATTCACAAGAAGGGTACCAAGGAGGACCCAGGTACTTATAGACCCATTAGTGTCACATCAATCCCTGGGAAAGTTGTGAAGCAAATCCTTCTGGGAACCATCACAAGTAAACTGAAGCGTGTGATTGGGAAAAGCCAACATGGCTTCACCAGGGGCAAATCGTGCTTGACAAACCTGATCGCTTTCTATGACAAAGTGACCTGCTTGATTGATGAAGGGCAAGCAGTGGACAGAGTTTACCTGGACTTCTCCAAGGCTTTTAACATGGTCCCCCACAGCCTTCTCCTTGAAAAACTGACACATTATGACCTAGATAAATGGTCTGTGTGGCAGATGGGGAACTGGCTGATGGGCCATGCCCAGAGGGTGGTGGTAAATGGTTAATTTTCAAAATGGCAACCTCACAAGTGAGGTCCCCCAGGGATCAATATTGGGCCCAGTGCTGTTTAATGTCTTTGTAAGCGACTTGGATGCTGGGATTAAGGGCACCCTGATGAAGTTTACAGACAACACTAAAATAAGTAGGGTAGTTGACACTCCAGAAGCAAGAGCCACCCTCCAGAAAGATCTGGACAGGCTGGAGGAGTAGGATAGCAAGAACCTTATGAAGTTCAGTGGGGACAAGTGTAAGGTCTTGCACCTGGGAACACGTAACCCAGGAATGCAGCTCAGACTGGGATCCACCTGGCTGGAAAGCAGCCTTATGGAGAGGGACCTGGGGGTCCTGGTGGACATCAGGCTCCACATGAGTGAGCAGCACACTGCAGCGGCAAAAAGGTCAGCAGGATGCTGGGTTGCATTAAGAGGGGCATCACCAGCAGAGATAAAGAAGTCATTCTCCTGCTTTACTCGGCGCTTGTCAGGCCATACCTTGAGTATTGCGTTCTGTTTTTGTCTCTGCTATACTAAAAAGGCGCAAACGTCCTGAGAGGGTCCAGAGGAGGGCCACAAGGATGATCAGGGGACTGGAAGACCTATCATATGAAGAAAGGCTGAGAAAACTGGGATTGTTCAAGCTTGAGAAAAGAAAGCTTAGGGGAGAGCTTATTACAATGTACTTGTACTTGAAGGGTGGCTACCAAGAGGAAGGAGACTCCCTTTTTACAAGGAGTCATGTGGAAAAAAAACAAGGGGGAATAGACGTAAGTTGCTCCTGGGGACATTCTG
>VZZY01000570.1:10902-32024 GCA_013400335.1 Eurystomus gularis | reverse complement strand
ATGATTCTATGATTCCATGAAGATTGCAGTGCTGTCCAGTCCACTCTGGATTTATTGGTTCCCCTTATCAAAGTTAGTAAAATCCACTTCAAGCGGTTGAAAATATGAATAGAACTAAGAGGAACTGTGAAGTTTAACAGGAGATATCTTAGGAGCAATGCTTCTCTCCTGACACAACACACTACTCCAAGCAATGTTTGTACAGTAGTCGTAGCCCACCTCCAGCCTCCATCGATCTTTCTTGTAAATGTTACCTTGTCCTGTTAAATGTAACTAACTTAAGTAGTTTTCATGAATGGATTATATTCAGGATCTGAACTACCTCTGTAAAAAAGGTCCTGTTAGGGATTTTCTTCTTTGTTAGCAGATGTTAAGGCAGAAGCTGTTATTTGGAAATGTATTTAATGTGAAGCATAAATATCTCTATAGCCTCAGAAAAACAACTACAGCAACTTATATAAAAAGCATTTTAATGCTTTGTATAGGCAAGTGCTATTGAATAAAGTATGGAATGTCTTTAAGTTGTTTAAGTTACTATTAAGCTTTATGTCTTTATTCAACAGATGGTAATATAGATTTCCTATTTTTGTGTCTCCCCCAATTCTTTCTTGGATCCAGTTGCCTTTTCCCCCTCCCCCATTGCAGTAAGGGAAGACTCATACAGCAGATGTGCAGCCAGCATTTGTTAGTCAAATACATGGCTTAACCCCAAATTTTTTGTTTGCTGCTGCTTGAGGTGCTCTTTTTTGACCATGAATGAATCAGATATAATGTCTGACATCCAGGAGTTCCTGTGTATTTCTCTATTTGGGAGTCTGTTGTTACTCCTCCACATACTTTCTCCAGTCTAATGAGCCAGCACAGATCACTTTGTCTTAGGAATCAAAGCAGGCTTCTCAAATGAGTTGTGATAAACAAAGAGGAAAGAGCGAGTGTTGAGAAACTCACTGGACTAAAAACAAGTGTACCTTGTACCAGAAAGCAGTGTGAACTGGAAGCAGAATAAAAAACATTAACATAATAAAAATACAGAAAAACAGTGGTCTCTGAAATAGTAAGATTAACTGAACAAGAAAAGCCAGAGCAGGAACAGAAATACTATAGAGTGGAAAAATACTTATCTTGGCCATATAACCATCACTTAAGAGAGATATGTGTAATGAAACTTAAAATCCTTGTTTAAGACAGTGATTTAGCACACAAGAATAGAAATAAAATCTTTCTAAGGAAGTTATTTTTTGACATTTTTTCAGTAGTAGTTATTTGTACAACCACAGCATCAGTCTTAGCTTATTACAGTTAAGAATAGTAAGCTTATGTTAAATACTGCATACATACAGAATGTAATACAGTTTGTCATTCCTACGAAAGTAGTGCCATAATGCTGACCTCCAGGGCTACCATCATGATTTGAGTGTTTACAAGGTCGTAGAAAAGCATAAAACTTTTTAATACCCCTTCCTTTCCCCAGACAAGTTCCATTTTGGTGTCCATGTATTATCCTACTCAGGATTAGTGTCTTCTCTTTCTCTACAATTCATGGTACTCCTTCATATGCAATCATCTCCATCCTTCCTGCCCAATGAAGTTGAAAAGTATTTCATGTCACTAATGACGGCCACTCCACAGGCTTAAAGAAACTCACTTCAAGCACTGAAGTGCACGCTATACTCCAACGCTGATTTATGCTCATTATAAAAGAGCACGTCAGATGGGCCTGTTGTTCCTGTATTTGACAGGGAGTACAGCCATAATGATTTTCACCATAAGAATAACATGCCTTTCACACTAGGATTTTAGAATTAAGCTGTTAGGCATGATCAGCCCACTATAAAACTCCTCCCCACTCAACAGCCCTGGAGATCAGTCTAATGCACATACTGAAAATTACTTGTACTTGGGGATTTTAATAAACCACCTGTTTAGCGTATTAATTTTCAGAGGAGTAACTATACATAAACGATATGTTCCAAGTTATGTGCAATAGATCTGTTCAACAGATACATTCTTGTTTGCAAACACGCACAAAGAATTTTCTGTCTTCTATTCAAGCAGAAGAGTTACAATGGTGCTTTTGCTACTAACTATGGTATGCATTTTGGGGTTATATACCATTCACATGCCTCCTTTAAGTCAGGAATGCTCTTCAGTGCTGCCACTGAAAGATCTGCTCCGGACATGATTTCTCAGTTGCTCTATGAGCTCAGGATTCTGCTGCTGTATCTGTTGTGCAAACTGCTGCCCCCTGTGTTGAACAGTTTTAAGTTAATCAAGAAGTGAGAAAAACTGACAAGCAGCGTTTGTAAGAAAACAGGATATCCCAGTAAAACTGAAAGATGCAGTATATGGAAGGTAAGACTAATGATAACTTCCTGTACAGTCTTAATCAAGATACTTGTAGTATTATGACTTTATCTAGTTGAAGTCTTTCCAAACAGGCCTTGTTTTCATTCTTTAGGACTATTACTTCTACTTGATAACACGGGGGGAAAAAGTATTACTGTATCTGGTAAAACTAAAACTTAGCAACAAATCTGCTCCAGTGATTTGCTCCCACCTTTTTAAGAGGATCCATTCTAGCTGGTTAGGGTAACTACTCTTGTAGTTGAAACGCAGTTGTATTAGTTGTTCCAGAAACATAGTGTGTGGCTGCCAACTTGCACTTGCGAGCAAGACATCATTAGTAGAAAGCAAGCACACAATTACACCTTATGTCTTGTATGACTGAAGTAATGACAGATAACATAACAGCTCTAGCTTAAGAGTTAAATTAATAGGTGAGATTAATTCCATGTAAAAGGTAAGCATAACACTGGTTTACTAGAAGAAGCAGGTAAGTAAAATGTTTTACTTCATGGATAGCCTGGCACGGCTTCTCTGTAACTACTGCATTTTGCCCAAGTAGCAAGAAAACCACCATTTTCATAGATCTAGATGCAGTACATGGGTTTTGTGAAGACAGCCCTTGATTTTGCAGGGGCACATTTCTGCCTGTGATGTGAACTGTAAATCAGTTTTGGCCTGAAGGGGCAAAACTGCAAAATAGTTTAAAAGAGGCTAGAATGCTGAAATAAAGTAAAATTGTATGCCCTTCAAGAGGTCTTGCCATATAAGCAAATGGCTTGGTTTTGCACAGACTCTTCCAGATGGTTTATCATTATTATACTATAAAAGACTTGGGCACTGGGTTTTGTAAAAGCTACTCCTCATTATACGGCATTACCTGAAGCCTTCCTGGTCTAAATGGAGAGAAACCAGAGCAGAATTTGTTGCAACCTGTACTAAATAAATCTGCGGCTTTTCTAACAACTAGTGTCAGGGATATCAGGTAGTAAATTTATCAACACAACTTGAAAGCACATGTAGGAGTACTTAAGGATTTAAAGGAGCATTTTTAGTAAGTGGCATATAGAAAGCAAACTGTATGAGAACCAGAAGGTGAAACTGAGCCCACGGTTCAGTCATTCCCGTTGATGGAAATGTACAAAGCAAACAAATAAGATAGTAGAAAATAAGTCTTCAATTCTCAGTTTTAGTAAGAATCAGGCATACTGTAACTGGCTTGACACTATCCCTTTAAATACAAGTTGCACAATGATGCTTCTAGAAATATAACAGTTAACACTATCCAATTCCTACTTACGCATGGATCAGGCTGGACAAATCCGACAAGCCACCAACACCCGCAGCAGGGCCACCAATGGCGTTTGACATCATCCCCGACATCCTGGAACAGCGAGCACAGTGTTGGTATTGGGATATGCAGGCACCTTTAGAGTAAGCAATAAACTGTAGTTCTTTTTTTAATTGCTGGGAGGAAATAATCTGCAAGAGGAAGAAACTGCAGTAGTTTTATTTACAGTAAGCAAAAATAAAATTGCATTTTCAGAAATACAGTGCTATCCACCTTTTCTGTTATTAATTCAAACCCTTAAAAAGACATTTGTGTTAATGCTATGCCATTTTAATACTTACAGTTGTTGAACTTGAGGATTCTGCATTAAGCTTGCTGCCTAGAATAGACAATATATAGCTGAAATTAGAACACATCTACTACTTAGGTATCACTGAGGAAAATGGAGGGGTGGAAGGCCCACATGCTGTGTCCTATGCTTTATTACAAAATTAAGCTAAGTTTATGTGCACAGAGAGGTAGGGTCATCAGCATAAAGAATCATTACAGGAATATATTTCAAAGATATGAAGCTGAAACAAAGTTACATGTTAAAAAATAATGGTTACAGATTCAGACATGAAAAATACAACAAGACAACATTAAACATAAAAACCCAGCACCAGAAAACTTAAAAAAAAAAAAAAAAAAAGTAAATAAACCCTTAACTTAAGGCTTCCAAGGACAAAGGTTTTCTATTGGGCCTTCTGCAGAAAGGTCTGTCATTTTGCTGATTCCCAGCCTAGATAAATAAGTTTTGCAACTACTATTACCACTGGGTATAAACTGTATAGATTACAGCCAAAACATACTGCAGACTAAACCAGAGCGTGGATTGACTTTGTATCACGGTTTTGTGGTAACATGTATCCTCTGTGGTAATTGCATATCTTCCTACTTTGTAGCAAGTGTGAGGTTATTTCAATTTCTCATTCATAAGATACCTCAAAAATTATTCTGTTTACCGTAGTGTCATGGATGGATATTACAGAGTAAATCCGGTGATGTTTTAAAGTTAGTAGCCTAATTCCCACAGAAGCCAGTGTCTGTATGAACACAAGATCCACAGACACAAAGCAGTACCTGGTTATTCACTCATTTGTTAAAGGTACTACAGACCCATATATATACAATACTCGTTTTATTGGTTGATGTATCTCCATATAGACAGATATCTCAAACATAAATCAACTGTTTTCTCTGATCTACAGTTGGATATAAAATGCCAAATTCAGGTCAATTCTATGGGTAATATAGGATTTTTTCCTTTCTTCTATCAGTACTAAGTCTCATCTAGTTATAGGGCCCAAAAATGGAGGCTAGAAGTAACTTTCTCAAGTCAGACAATGAGTCGATATTTTTTCCTTAAACCCCAAAACTACACCATTAGGAAAACAAGTCCTTTGTTCTTGGCTGAATGACCTGTGTTCTATCCACATGACCAGGCATTTTCTGGAAATGATGCAAAAAAATCCTTTCCCCATAGTTAGCTTCCTACTGAAGAGTCTACCTTTGACTCTAAACAGACGCAGACTGGTAAGTCAGTCAAGTGGCCAAGGAAGGGGTATGCAGACTTCCAGTGCTATTTCATCACTCATGCCATCGGAGAACTCGCTCTCTTCTTCCTTGCCTGCCTTCTCTATTTGGACCATACTATCAGACCAGATGTATTGATCTCTCTTGCATGCAGTGCATTTCCACACAAAAGCACTGGTTGAAATGTCCTGTCCTTATGAAGCTACCTGAGGGTCAGTAAAGTTGTAACTGAGGTCCCAAATGAAGTATTTTTTGCATTTTTTCTCAAAATTCCATTTTTCAAAGTTAATTAATAACCATTTAGCTAAGAAAGCCACATACGGAGAAAAAATGAGGGACAAAGCCACAATCTGGCATTGTACTGGAAGCAAAGGAATGCATTATATGTTATTTATAGTCATTGTTTGCACATCTCATGAAGTTTTGCATGCTTAAAGACGTCAGGGATAATTTGAAAGAGTAAGAACAGAAGGGTCTCTTGGGTAGTTCTCCCCAGGCAGAGTTACTTTAGTCTTGAGTAGACAGCATCTGAATCAACTGCTACTCACTAAAGATGTGATTTCTTTGTATTTATTGTTAACTGCTATGGGGACAATAAAAATTTTCATCATGCTGTTGACAAGTGTTTCACTATCGTGCCATCTATAAAAACAGCATAGCTAATCTATGCACGTTGTTCATACGATGGAATCAGTTGGAAATAAGACAGGCATTATGGACATTTATGCTTCACTTCTTGTTTTGAGTGTAAAACAACTCAGAAAAGTTGAAATTCGGCATAATGAAACACTGCCATTATAATAAGCATTAAAATCGCTCATGTTATTAAACAAGAGTTGTTCTCAAAACTTGAGTTTTAAAAAGAGTATAATGTAAAGCTTGAAATATACTCACCATGCTAATGAAGGCAGGATTGTTTATCAAGCTTGCCATGTCAAAACTCAGTCCTGTTCCAGTCTACAAACAAATTGCAATTGAAGATAGGTTTACCTATAAGATCCCAGTTAAAACTACTGTAAATAAATAGATGCAGAGCTAACTTACAGGACTGGACATGTCTCTTAGTTTCTGTTCTGCTATTTTCAAATTTGACTTATAAGAGTCATTCTCTGGATCAAGATCCAGTGCTTTTTGGTAACTGGTAACTGCTTCTTCATATTTATTCACTGAGGTGAGAGCCAACCTGATGTGAAATAAAGAAATCCTGGGTAGAACATAAATGACCATCAAAAGATAATGATACATTTTCTGTTCTAAGTAAAACATTATCTCACAACTAATTTTTAGCTTGAGCACTAAGTTAAAACAAGTTTTGCTATTGTGCTACTACTGCTTAGTGTAGGCACTTGTTTTTGCTGAAGAGATGATCCCTCAAGAACTCATCTTGCATTGTCCTTTCAATGTTCTGCAAGTTTCATTAAAAACTCCTTAGCATCATCCAGTGATTTAGTCTGTATTTGAGAGCACCAATTGGATCTGGCATCAGTGACATTCTGCAAAACCTCCCAGTGTTTCCCCCAGTCCCTTTGATCCAAGGAATTATTCAGAAGGGTACATGTGTAAGCAGGGCGAAGATACTCTTAACATGCTTTCTGCAGCTTCAAGAAACCAAATACAGGAACCACAAGTTTCAGCATAATAGATTTTTGTCTTAGGATAAGTGCAAGGTTCTCCCTTCAGATCTTCTACTTGAATAGCTTAACAAATGGGTTATACAGGATAGTAGCAACATCTGTAAGATGCTGTAAGAAACCTTGTATCAGGGAAGTCTGCTTAATGTTCTGAAAAATACTTTTCTCCAGCAGCTCGGGAAAGCACAGGGCAGATGCATGACTTTTGAAACAGGATTTGTTTTCAAATGCGATTAACTACTACATTTAAAACATCATCTTTCTTTGAGGTATTGAGCAGTCCATTTGTTTGCAGTCTCAATTCTATCTTCTACTGTATTTTCAGTTTATACTGACCACAGAACTAAACTGATCTTCTCCGCATTTTGTGAAAGAGCTGTGTAGCCTATATTCAGCTATTTAGTACTCCAGCCCCACTCGGTATGTGGCGAGCTACACAGACTGGGTTGATGAGCCTGTGCTATCGCCCACTAACAGACCTCCGTCTTCTATCTTGGGCAAGAGATCGCAGTGTGTTACATACATCAGTCACAATCATCACTCTTAGTGATGATGAACTCAGTAACAGTATGAAACACGAAGAGTTTCCAGTAATGCTCCTGGAGGAACCCACGCAATATTGATGTTTTCTCTCTTAACACCATTACTCCCATAAAAATACGTTATCCCTTTGGGCCCATTAATTTGTCAAAATAGTTTCTGACCAGACAAAAAATGCAGTCCAGGATTTCTGTGATGGAATTGGGTTGTTGTTTTGGTTTTTTTTTTTTCACAGAGAAAGTATGTAAAATTCTGCTTCTGAACACAGTACAAGTCAGAACAGTGGGTGACAGCTTCTTTGCTCACAATTCCTACCCAGAAAAGTGCTCTCTCAGGGTCATGCTGGAAGTATCATTTTAACTATCTACATGGCTCCCATCTGCGTATTTCTGTAGCACTTCTGCATCTTTCTGTGACATACAAAAAGTTTCAGTCAAATTCTGAGAAAAACTGATATGCCTGCATAATGCAGTTAGAAAACACAGCTTTCTCATAAGAACTTTTTGTTGAGAAGGTGGTTTCTGCACTTAACTTTTTTCCGTTATTGCTAAACAAGCACTGTTTCCTTATTCAGCCTATGGCAAATATATTGTCACATCCATCTGCTGAGTTAAGCAATGCCTTATAGCTCAAAATACACCCTCTATCAAAACAACCAGGCAATCAAAAAAGAGAAGCTTGATTGCCCAAGAATGATCCCACTTACATTGTGTATCAAAAGACATGGTGGTCTTATACCCAAAACTCTAAAAAAACCTCCAATATCCAATTACATCAGCCTGTAGCTTCCCTCCATCTCACTGAAATCAGGGGATTTTGGGTTATGCTCTATGAAGAAATCTAAAGAGCGTTAAATAGGACAAAAGCAATTCAACAGTCCCTAGAATTTAAAAGTGAATCAATAATCTCAAAAGCCAGTCACACTACATTTCTGTTAGTAAAATAAACTGTATTGTGGAAAGTTTTCAAGTGACAGAATTCAATCATATTTGATCTTAAGTAAATGCCCCCTGGCATGGTTTTGTCTCAGGCCAAGAAGCATTATCCCAGAGAATTTTGGGGCATGGTTCAGAAATTAACACAGGCCAACACAATTTAGCAATAGGCTGTTTGGATGTGGCCACTCCATATTTCAAACTAGATTTTAATACAGCCACGAGCCATTTTATGCCAGCTGTCCCAACGAACAATCCCAAGCGCCTTTTAATTTGCTGGTATAGATAGAACCTCAAAAGCCTTTTGGAACATTCAGCCACAATATGTTTGATTATTGAAAATGCAAAGCTACACATCTTGGAATAACAGCCCTAAACTGAAGTAGATATCCCATTCAAAACATTCCTGACATTTTTTTCAGATAGCACTTAAACAGACCTATGGCCTAGAGAGGCTGTACTGTTAATCTCTCAGACATGATTGAGAGAAACTACCAAAGGGACGTAGCTGAGTGTTGCTAAAATACCTGCTTCCAAAGAGCTATTGAACAGAAAAATTAAGCTTCTATTCCTGCTAGTGTGAAGCCCCAGTGCTTTTAGGATTCTGTTCTCTAGCAGCATCATTAACAGATTCACTGTTCCAACTGCAGAATTTTGATTACTCATACCAGGTAGGAGGTAGAAAAAACACATCATGACTTTCTAAACTAAATTTACGATGTTGGTGAAGTAAAATAGTGAACTGATGAAATTAGATACAAAAATGCAAGATCAGCCACATATATAAAGCTTAATGCTGAAAGCCTGATTAGGGTCACTTTCTTAAAATTGCTATGCTTTCAGGACAAGAATGTCAGCTAAGTAAAAGAAGCTAGCTCTACTTATTTCAGTAAGTCCGTGGTGATTTACACTTGGGTCTTCAGCGTTTATTCACATGTGTGTTAGCTTACCCCATTCTCCCATATGCTTTGCTGTACTTTGGATCTATTGCTATGGCTCTCTCACAATCCTTTATTGCTTCACTGTAGTTGTTAAGCTTACTTTGAGCAGCAGCCCTAAGAGGAAGATGGGAGGGAAGGGAGAAAGCTTTGTAAAAAAAAAAAAAAGAAATAAAAAACATTTTAAAAAGCACAACCAAGCATAGATATTCAGATGTCCAAGACTAACTTTTAGACTTGTTTAGTCTTACTCAGCTTTCCTCAATTAAGTAGGACAAGCAAATGCTCTGAATATGCTTAAGTGCGTTGCCAGACCAGGGCCTTGGAGAACACACACCCACCTTTGAGGAGACAAAGAGTAAATAATTCTAATAAGCTATTTTAGATCCAGCATGTGACTATGCACAAAATACATCGTAAATCCTATTACAAGATGTGAAACTCTGAAGTAGTAGTTTACACAAAATAAGCCCCTTCTGCTGAGGAAACTTTCAGTGATTTTGGGAGGCTTTTGAATCTGGTCTTATATTTCCATTTTATACCTAAAATAACTTATGTGATCAGTTTTCTCAAGAAAAATAAATTATTTACAGTTTGATCTGCTGTCTCAAAGAGATAACATATTAGTTAACTGCTATCCTTCTGGCAGCAGAGGCACTGAAGAGCGTACAGCAGAGTGGCTTTAGAGGCAGGCCAGTTGCAGTAGGGCTCAGACTGTACGGCCTTTGCTCTTACGCTGGTCTTCTGGGCAGTACCATGAAGGAGCATACTTCTGCTACTGGGTTAACAGGCCCGTCCACATCTGTCACTTGTCTTCACTGTGGTGAAGAATAGGTTATACAATGAAACTACAACAGCCTTGTTACTTTTCAACAGCTCATGCATAAAAATGCTAAGTATTTATACAATGCTTGAAATCTCCAAAATTACATTCCCACATTGATGATATTTTTTTCCAGGGAAAGTCACTACTAGGGAAGATAGAAATGCCAGCGAGTCACTAGAACATCAGAAAAAAAAGGCTCTTACTGTGCTCAACAGACTGGGAATCCCAGCCTGCGTAATGATTTTATACAACCTAACTCACACCCTTAACTGAAACGGACAAAACTCACAAAAAACAGATCTGAAGTGTTACAAGTAATTTTAAAGCCCATATTACACCCTTAACTGAAACAGATACGCTGAATGAGCTCACTTTCACTTTAGATCTTTTACAAATTCAACCTGATAAATTTCTGAACAGCGGGGTTTTAGCCTCATAGTGTTTTGATTTACTTCACAATTTAGCTCTAAAATAATGTTAATGATGTTTGGGAACAACAAGTGTGTATTATTTTGGTTTTACCTATTGCAGTAATAGACTGCATTGTTTGGATCCAGTTCTATAGCCCTAGTGTAACAATCCACTGCAGCACCATAGTTTTCTTCTTTCATATGATTATTACCTGAAATAAAATACAAAAAGCTCCTAAGTAGTTTAAAGATACAGTGCTATGTATGAAAGAAACAGGACAGCCACATTATAGCATCTGTATAAGGGAGTTATGACTGCACTTTTTGGAGATACATTCTGTTAAATAGAATTGGCACGGAAAAATGCAAAGAAAATATCGATTACATCTGTGAAGTTTATTAGGTGAATTGCAGACCAGCACATAAACTTTCCCCTTCTCATCTTGCTACTTCACAACTTCCAGCTAGTTTCTACTGTTAAGCAAAGATCACTTTTTTGAGAAGTGTAATTCTAATTGCAGTTCCACCCTAATATAGATTCATCAGTCATAACTATCTTTGCAAGCCTCATAATCCAACAGGCTATATGTTAATTATTTTTGGGTCTTATTTTCTCACATCCCAACAACTTGCTTGTAACTATCCATATAACATGGAAAAACCAAACAAAAGCAAAATTAAACATATAAGCCCCATGTTTGTGATGCCACAGTTAATTCATTAAGATAATGAAAAAATATGTAGAGCACAGGCATTCTCAGATGATTCAACAACAACATTTCTCACCAACACAGCTCAGAACTTCTGTTCTGTAACAAAGTTTCATATTTCATATTTTTTTAAGTCCAGTGGAAAAAAAAACTAAAAATACAACTTTTCTATAGAAAGAACATTCTGGAGTAAGGTCTTTCAAAACAAAAGATATCATTTGCATTCTTTCCTTCCCAACACAGGGAGTCCTGGTAGTTTCTTTCTTTCCTGAGAACAAAGTAGTAGAGAAAAAGTTGTAGTTCTGGGTGCCCAAGCTTAAAGTTGTCCCTAGTCCTGAGACTACAGATCTTTGGCCTCCCAAATCCTACAGAAGTCTGGGTTTCCCAGAAATGTCAAGAAGTTGTCATGAAAATTGACTTCCTTGTATTTTAGCAAAATATTTCAACCCCTCCCAAAAGAAGCAACGGAAGGGATAGGTCAACAGGTTACTACAGATGTAGATACAAGCAAAGGCTGGAAAGGTTCAGTCAGTACAACATTTTGTCTCTGATAGAAAGCGAAAGACTGTGGAGCAAGCATTTCTAGGTGCCTGGAGTAACTGAAAACAACACCACTTGCATTTACTTGTGAATGTGGAGGTCTTAATTAACAAAACCAGATTTAAGCAACTAAGTATCATCAAGGTACTACAAAATCACCTCTTCCCAGTTGTGATTTACAAGACTGCAATTAGAGCAATCCCTGCCAGTGAGAGGGTAGAATGCAACTGTAATTGTATGCTTACTTTCAAAATATACACAGAATGTAACAATATCTGTCTCATTTCTACAGGCCCACCATCTACACTTCTTCCCTTTGATCTAAGGTAAAGGCCTGTACACTAAATCCTGTTGTCAGATAAAAGACTTGCACGTTAGCTGCACTAAATGAGATTGCAGCAGTTAACATTTCTCTAAAACAAAACTGCCATCAAAGACTATCAAAGCTGGAATTTTTGATACTGCTCTGAACTCTCTCTCCCACTCCCTCCCTCTCTCTCCAGCTCAGAATTGGCTAAAGGAAAACAGAAAAATAGCTAGACCTACTATTTCTGCTGAGATTAAGCAATTCAGGACAAAAGGAAAAGCAACTGTAATATTTCATTTTAATGCCAGACAAAAATTCTTAAGACAAAAAATCCCACAAATGGCTATACTTCAGAATGTGCATCTTCTGTTACAAAAATACCTATTGTTGTAATTTATACTGGGGTAATACCTAGATCTTTTTAGGATCGGTTTGTTATACTATACAAACCTGCACATAATCTGTGCTCTTACATAGTTTACACTAAGCCAAAGTATCAAGAAATATACAATGGTAGACAAGTACATTCAAGTATTTACTAGGGGAAGTGGGGTAGTGGTATTTCTTCCTGGTTTTATAACAACCAAGAAAGAAAACTAAGCTATCTGATCTTGTTTTGCCATTCATTAGTCAATTTCAACAGGTACTAGGGCTGGTTTGAGAGCAGAGGAGGAGCAGACTGGAAGCTACAAAGGTGAGGGAACGTATTCCATGGGTAAGGACATACAGATAGAAATAAGGAAATTGCAGAGCTGAGAATTACAGTATTATAGAAAATATGAGCCAAATGGACTTCCCCAAGTTATGTAATTTATCTCCCTAACTCAGGGCAGAAAACACAACTGAAAAGCATGATAGTGGTGATAGATAGCACATGTGTGAAAATGAGGATTAATATGACAGAGCAGGTCAGGAAGTTTAAATTTTATTATAGGAAATTAACCAGAGGCATTTCAAGCAGTTCCAAAATGCTTAGTAATGCCCCTGCTACCTGACACTTTAAATGGCCCTTTGTCAAAGTTTAGAGCCTTTCAATTTTTTCCAGTAGAGGCACAGAATCCCTTTAGTAACACCACACAATGGCTAACACACAGCATGCATTAATTTCATTTCCTCTGTCAATTTCACAAACCCCTGTGGGCTGACAGATGATAAGACAGAAGTCACAGATTTAAAACAGGCATAGCTGTAACACCCACATCTGGAAAGTGCTGAGTATACGTACAGCCCAATAACCATCCTGAGTGCTACAGGTATTCTTCACCTCCCATGAGCTGGCAGTAACAGCAAAATGAAAAGCCAGCATGCACAGCAGGCATGCTGCAACTTACAAACTAATTTTCGTTTGTGGCCTAACCTTGCTTGAGCTCTTATCCTTAGAATTAAAGAGCTAAGGAGAAACTTCAATAACTAGGAAAACTGGCTTTCAGAGCTAGTAACAGACTGCATTCATGAGCACAGATGACCAGCTTTAAGGTAAGACAGACATGAAACTCAGTCTCAAAAACAGTAGAACTTCTCCCACATCTTTATCCTGAAATTTTTGAGAGGATTACAGCTGCCTTGCAATTAGAAACTTACTGATAACCATTCGTATCAGTTATCAGTGCTACGTGGCCTTTTTTTTTTCCAGCCTTCTTTTTTTGGGTGAAATAAAATGCATTCCTTCTTGGGTGACATTAGTGAAGACGTCTATGGCACAGCTGCTTTTCCTCACGTAACAGCAGTAACATCTACCAAAGGGAAAATAAACAACTGGCTTTTCTGCAGTTTTTACAGAGCACAGAAATTATTTCACATCTGTTAAATACTAACCCTACTAAGTTCACAAGAATTTTTCCGTTGGCTTCACCGGTGTCACCTTTTTACCAATGTTTTAATATTCAGCTAGCACATAATCCTTGATATCACATAACCTTTTCAATATAAAGTAGAAACCTGTATAGCAATTCCATGGACAAACAGAGACATGTATAACACACCAAACAGTAACTGTTCATGCTTTAAAGCTTCTGCTACTTAGGAATGTTGCCCAGGACATCACATGTTATCCCTTACTTTTTAAGCAACTTCCTGAGCAAAAGAGAGAATAGACTATATTTTCTTAAACCCCAGCTGGAAAAAATAACTTACTCCTCTTAAAATAAAATGATCACCAGAGAATATAAGCTTAAGTTTTTGTGAGGGATATGTGCTGCCCAGCTGCTATACTAAGACTATCCATGATAACCCAAAAATCTTAATTAAAGCATGAGATGTTTACTCCTATGTTTATTACAAACCTTCATCCTTCAGTTGGTCAGCCTTTTCAACATCCGCTGGTAAGGAATGTGAGAGAGGCAGCATGTCATTCTGTATGCAAAAAAAAACAATTTTTTTTTTCATTAGAATATAAGGCCTAATTTTATTAAAAACTTCTTTCATCCTAGGTAGTATTATATCAACAAGCAACCAGATTTTCTGTAGTGCACAGGAAGTATGAAAGAACTAAACATCACTAAAGGCTCCTTAGAAGAGAAAGCTTGACTTCTACCACTAAAAAACTTTATGGTTCACCATACATTTTAAGGAAGTCAAAGAGAAGAGAGCTGGTATGTGTCTACAGTCTTAGTTTTCTTAATTCTGACTCTCCTATTTGCCATCCTGGTGGCTCCTGTGCTTCCTGTACTGGGGATCTCAGATAACACTTGCCATTAGTACAGACATTTGAAGTTCCATGTTAAGGTTAGCGTTCTCGGAGATTTTTTTTTTTAAATCTGAACAACTAACTTGTTTCCAGAAGGGAATGAGAAGCATCAGCAAACTACAAATGACCTCGAGCACTTTGCAGACATTCTTCTCTGGGAATTACAAAATGCATAACTGAAGGATAAAATCCTTCAAGTGAGAATGAGACATCAGCTGTTTAGTAGTTTTCTACATGGAATTGTCTTTCTCTAGCTGAAATAAACTCCTCTCTCTGCCCCAAAAGATTCTCACTTTGCTAGCACTTATGGAAATCTCACTTCTTTCCTGTTTTCCTAAGTTTCCCCATTGCTTTGACCAATACAGCACTTCAAGATTGTAGATATCATATGAAATCCTAGCACATATTGGCAAAGCAGCTTTAGAATCTAAGTGAAATTCTTACCTTGTGAAAAGAATTTGTGAACATTTCTATCAAATGCTGCGGAGGTGCAAGGTGAGTATCATCCAGGTTGATCTTAAACACAGTCTCCAGACACTGAATTGCAACTTACAAGAAAAAAAAAAAGAAAGTCACCAGTTTCTCAATAGAAATTTCACTGATTTATTTATAAAGCTGTGACTCACTTCCTTATTCAGCTAGTAAAAGCAGCTCTTTGAAATATATCATAAAACACGGAGAGGCTACCTGATCCCCATAGAATTGACTTGCTAAAATTCAGCCATTATTAATAAACCAATTAAAAATTTCTATTTCAATTCTTCCAATCATTTAATGTTTTTTTTTTTTAATGTTAAAATGTGAAGATTTCACAAAAGAACCACAATTCGTAATGCAACTATGTATGTGTCACACACCCCACCTCAAAACACCACAACTGCCATATACAGTCTGAAGAAAATGGCTCATCATTACTGTAAAGAATGAATGCATGAAACTTAGTACTCTTATCTGGTTTTGGAATAAAATACATTCATTTGAAGACACTGTTCATTAATAAAATGCTCATTTGTCACAAGCCTTTATCCTATTAAACATAAATCTGGAGTATCCTTTCATGTGTTCTGTTGTGTAAGGATTAAATGGCCCTCCCAAACCTGCAATAATGAAAATACACTTGCAGTAAGCAATTGGAAAATACCTCACTGCAGTTTTAAATGTGCTCACATATTTGTGCAAAAGAAGATCAATGACAATTACTACATACAGTTCTGCATATACATGTGCTCTGTTAATTATAGTATCTCAAATTTTATCATTATTTTCCCTTTAGAATATAGTCTAGATTATTTTCTTCAGAATCTAGTAGAATGTTTTCATTAAGGTATATCATCTAAATGTTTTAAACTGAAAAGTGAGGAGGAACAAAGAAAAGTTTTTGTAAAACCTAGTTTGAACAGAAAAATTACTTTATAACTTGAACTATAGATAACCAAGTGTAGCTGAATTCAAATTAATTATCAATAAAAAACAAACCTTAGAATTTAAATTGAATGTTAACTTAATCATGTAATTTGAATTCTTATTTTCGTTATAATAAATCTGAACACTGACCCAAAATTAGAGAAGTAAAATTACTGCAAGTTAACAATATTCACACCAGTTTGATGAGCCTATTTTCTTCATCACAGCTGGGAGAAAAGGGGAAAAGGTAGATTTGTAAAATGAATAGTAAAGCCTGGAAGATGTAAATTTTTTTTAAACTGTGGTAACATACAATAGAAATTACCCAGAAAAAATCAACCATGATACAAAATTGATGTTGATAGCATGAAGCAATTGAATACATTGCTACATATGCATACAACTTGCTCCTATAACCTATACATGCCAAAAATCAATCAATTTTCCGGGTTCTAAATTACCCAGTAAAAGTGCTGAAGGATTTGGGTTAAATTCCTTTGTCTCCTGCTATATAGAAAGACTTGTAAAGTAAGCACAGATTATGCTGAATTCTGAATTACACATTAATAGTAGTTATTACCAGGCCTATCATAAACTCAGTGGAATTACACATCTCATTTTTTCTTACATGACTTAATAAGAAGCCACTTGCCATAATATACTTACCAATGAAAATGGTAAGCATACTCAAAGTTATTTTCACCTAAAGGTATTCCCTTTCCTGAATGCCTTGCCCCATTTGTAGTTTTGCATAAATTTAAAATATAACTCCCTCCTTTACCTTTCTCAAGGCATTAAGTCTGTGACACCAACTCTCTATCACACAGGAGATTTTTGCAAACTGCAGCAGTGTAAGTTATGCTTAAACAAAATAATTTTGAGTATAGTATTATTACTAGTAAGCATTTCAATGAAATAATCAGTTATTACAATGATGTCCCACATCTCTCTTTTAACTGAAAACGGAATTTATAATCCTTACAATGTATCTATCACAGATATAACAAAATTAGGAGCTCTTAGGGGACAAATCAGTAGGTTAGAATAATAACCTCTGGTTAACACGCAAGCTAACAGTACAAACCTGTACAAATGTAGCCAAACCAGAAAATGTACTAAGTCCTGACAAGATCAATAACTACCCTGCTTTAATATGACATAAAAACGTGACAACAAGGAGTTGAAGACTTAGTTTTGTCTGAAAAGTATCTCAAGAGACTGGACTGCCAGCACCTCACTATTCCGTTATCAAAGTCAGGCACCATCAACTGCCATAAGCTCAACATCATCTGTAAGTTCGGAGAGGCTTGCTGCACCGAAAAATCTAAGATTTTTCTCATGTCTAATTTCAAAGGCCGAGGTTACCTGTTCTCCCAATTATCTCCATCATCACACATACTTTCAGAGGCCTAAGCAGTTGCTGAAGCTTGTACTGACCACCTTGCAAACCAGTAGAGAAACCTACCTCTCTGCTGAAGAGCTAAGGCTCACACAAAGACCTGACAACAGGAGCATTTGGGCCATGCTGGAGCCCAGCTCAGCATCCCCAGTGCCACATAGCTCTGGGAATTTTTGCTGCCCTAGCAAGAGCTGCAAGCAACATCAAGGCATCACTGGCAGGCTATTCACCACTGAATAATGAATATTAGTTGGGCTTCTGAGGTCCCTTTAGTACTTGGTATCATCTTATTTCATCTTACATATAAACTTCCTCATCTCAAGTATTACATGCATCCCTTGCCTTAAGGCGTGCCTTCTACTGTTTTGGAAACACCGCCTTAGAGAAATTCATTGTGGCACACTGATTTTAGAGGTAAGAAAAAAAAAAAAAATCACAGCCTTGTGCACTTTGTGAGGGTTTCTGTTTTAATCCCACAGAAACAGGTGCTATAGATAAGAAAGAAGAAAAAAAAGAGAGAAGATAGATAACGGTCATTTAAGCACACTGTCCAAAATATAACTTCGAAGAAGCAAAGTTTCTAGTTCACACAATAGAGTTGAGCACTAGCCACTGGAGATGTGTATCACTGCTCTAGATTCTAGGGGAGCATATTTCTCCATCTACCTTCTGATTACTCTGCTTTCTCAAAAGAAGGCATTTTTATTCACCATGCAAGTACAAAATCCCTAGAGATTTACACTGTCATTGGCATTGCTGTATAATTCAAATATGCAGAACGTAGGCTACCAATATAAATGGAGTTTGAATACATGCTAGACTTCTATTTTGATCAAGTCTCAATTTTATTTGTCCTGCTCTAGCTCTTTTGGGGGTTTTTGTGGGAAATTGGAACTGTTTAAATTACTTCCTGACACAGACACTTAATTATATAGTGTTTTACCTTTTCATAGACACCAAGTAGGTACATAAGATACCAATGAAAAACATTAGTCCATTTTTTTCATCCCTTATGTCTTCACCTGACATTAACACTCCAACAGGCGGGACCTGGGCTACTCTGCCACTACATATGCACTAAAGACACTTTGCACAACTAAAATTAGTCAATTATTCAGAATGCCCACCTCCTATCCTCTAACACACACCATATGGCACCATGCTTTTGGCAGGGTACAGCTCTAAAATTAGGATTCCGTATCTGTATTAAAATGGTACATTTTACATCAGCATTTAAGTACAACTGAGATTTTATAATTTTTTTTTATTCAGAAAACAGAATCTTAGAATTGATTCTTTCATACAGACAGTAGGTAAGGCTGCTCTAAGACATGTCATCAGCTAAATTTTCAGTCATAACCCAATGTTAAGCAGCTTTGTTATAAAAACAAAAGGAACATTCTTTATCTCTCATTGTGTGATATCCAAAAACACTGCTTTCTTTCATCAGCTGAACTTCATCATAACCTGATTCAAGTTAAATTCATAGATGACTACCACATTTCAAATGTACAAATGTTTCTTGCTTACATTAACGAACAACCAGACTGTTAAACCAATAGATACTGGAAGAAACCATGCTGCAGGTTTGTAAGTTTATGCCTCTGAGAAACCAGACCTCAGGAAAGTCTACTCTCCATGCTTCACATTTCAGGTAACTCAGTGATCAACTGCCTGGATGTTGTTCATTGCACTGCTGCTCCTAGACTTAGGAGCAGAACCCTAAGAGTCTGTTTGTCTTAATTACTCACTGTCTTACAAACAGTAAGACTCCCCCTTTTACCTTCAAATTCCTCCTCTGGTTGGGTGGTACAACCAAAGACTGCCTGAAAGAGTGCAGAGATCTTTTAGATAGATGCTATGAAGAGCTCATTGTGGAATTCAGACTTTTAATTCTTCTCTTGCTTAATTCCACATTGTGACACCAGCTGCCACGAAGTCTCCAGGAATTAGGGAAAAGGAGTATGAAGGAGAAAGACAGATACTATGCAGATATACTAGGCAGATACTATGACAGAGACTTAATGAATGTCTGTCAAGAGAGGAATACACACCGAAGTCCATCATTTTGTAGGTATGTCTACTGATAGATGGACTAAGATGTATAATACAAACTACACCACACTAAAAATATTCACTACCGTGCACTCTTCGGAATCACTATTCAAGTGAAAAATAAATGCAAAGGATCTCTTAGACTTCCCTCATAAATTACGTGAAATTCTTGCAAGTATGAAACAGGAGTTCTTCCCATACACCAAAACCAATATATGGTAATTGTTTTACTTCCTCTGTGACCAGCACAGTTACTATCAGATACAAACACAAAAGCAGAGAGAAAAAGAATCAGCGGGCAAAAACTTGTGGGACACATACAGAAATCATTCCCATAGTCTGCATTACAGCACTGCTTAACTTGATGTGATTCAAAGTATCTGTTGCTCAAAATTAAGGTTATACACATTTGGTAACGTCAGAACATGTTTTAAGTGAGCCATGTTTTAAAACTAATAATCTCATAAACATTAAGGTCATTATCTTGTTCACAGATAATATCTGGTAGCAGTTTCTGTTAGGTCACTCCAGTTACTTTCTATGATAATCTACATCACACAATTTAACAACACATGGGTAGGTATTACACACACACACACATATAAGCACTTTTAGCACTCACCTTCCAAGCTTTCTTGTTCATCTGGAGTGAAAGTATCCATCTGGCTCTGTTCTCTCAAGAAATGGATGACTGCATAAACCAAGCGCTTGACCGATGACATTTTGAAACGGGTGAGTTTCTCCTATGTTTTTAAAAAAATAAGGGTCTCTTACTTCAGAAAAATGAATTCCTGGAGTATTCCCACCTCCCGCTGACCTCAGCAAGTACATCCACTACACAAAAAGCTACCCTGCACCAGAAAACCCAATAAAGCGACACCTTGAAACAAGGGGGTAAATTGTATGGATTAGGGAGAACTACAGTCCCCCAGTCTGTCACCAAAAGAGCCCAGATTTGAGTAGATTCCATCCTGTGGGAGAGTTCACCGAGGCTAAAATAATTTAGCAGCTTATTTTCCAGTTTCGTTTTTTAGATGCTGGATTTTATTTCTAAGACATACGCACTCAGAGGCAGGAGCACATGCGGAAGTAAACATCAATTAAAAGGCCACATTGATAAAGATCACATAAAGAAAGACACTTTAATACAAGGCGTTCAGTTCTCTGGCGTGCTGCTGCTGAACCACTTACACTGACTTCGGACACAGAACTGGAACCCCGTGACCTCGGTGCACTCTTATGACCGGTGACACTCCCGGCTCAGTCCCTTTTCCACCCAGCATCTGCTGGGAGTTACGTAACTTCGAGGAAAATTTTAGTTCCAACTCCCCGAGTTATTTCTCCTGAAACCACTCCGATTTAAGCGGGCACAACCACACCTACATCGCCAGGGGCAGCAGGTTAAAACCGGGCGTTAGCCCGACGTCCCCGCTGCAGCCCCCGAGCGAACCGATGCGCGGCCAAGCCCTTGCAGCAGCGACCGCGGCCGGCTCCCGGCCAGCGCGGCGGCTGCCGGGGGTGCTCGGGTGCGG
>VZZY01000566.1:0-25256 GCA_013400335.1 Eurystomus gularis | reverse complement strand
AAGCACATGATTGGGAAAAGCTAGCATGGATTGACCAAGGACAAATCGTGCTTGACAAATCTTATTGCCTTCTATGATGAAGTAACCTGCTCAGTTGATGTGGGGTGAGCCATGGACGTTGTCTACTTGGATTTCTCCACAGCATCCTCCTAGAGAAACCGATGTGTTAGAGTCTAGACAAGTGGTCTATGCAGTGGATGGGGAACTGACTGACAGACCGCACCCAGCGGGTGGTGGTAAATAGCTCTTTTTCAAACTGGCAACCTGTCACAAGTGGAGCTCCCCAGGGATCAGTATTGGGCCAAATGCTGTCTAATATCTTCAGAAGTGATCTGGATGATGGTATAAGCTACCTTGATGAAGTTTTCTGATGATAACAAACTGAATGAGGAAGTGGACAGTTTGGAAGGGAGAGCCACCCTGCATGATATGTTGGAAGAGTGGGCTAACAAGAACCTTATGAAGTTCAACAAGGACAAGTGTAAGGTCTTGTACTCCTGTCCAGGAGTGCAGCACAGACTGGGATCTACCTGGCTGGAAAGTAGCTCTGTGGAAAGGGACCTGGGGGTCCTGGTGGACAACAAGCTCAAGATGAGTGAACAGTAAGCTGCAGCAGCAAAGAAAGCCAACACGATGCTGGATTGCATCAACAAGGGCATCACCAGCAGAGATAAAGAAGTCACTATCCCACTTTACTTAGTGCTTCTCCTGGAATACTGTGTTCAAGTTTCGTCCCCACTATACAAAAAAAGATGTGGACAAGCTGGAGAAGGTCCAGATAAGGGCCACAAAGATGATCAGAGGACTGGGAAGCCTGCCATATGAGGAAAGCCTGAGAGAATTTGATTTGTTCAGCCTTGAGAAAAGAAAGGCTTAAGGGAGACCTTATCACCATGTTCCAGTATTTAAAGAGTAGCTACAAAGAAGATGGAGACTCCCTTTTTACAAGGAGTCACATGGAAAAGATGAGCAGTAATGGGTACAAATTATTCCAGGGGAGATTCTGACTGGACACAAAAGAAAAATTTTTTACAATGAGAACAATCAGCCATTGAAATAATCTCCCCATGGAAGCAGTGGATCCCCCAACATTGGACACTTTTAAGATTCAGCTGGACAGTGCTGGGCCATCTTGTATAGTAGTTTTGCCAAAAAAGGTTGGACCAGGTTATTCCTGAGGTCCCTTCCAAACTGTTATTCTATGATTCTACTCCCCCTGCCACTCTGTACCTCATATGTTGCTCTGATAGGTTGTTACCATAGTGTCAAGATTTCTCCAAATACTTGAGCACTCTTCTGTGGGAGTCCGAAGCTGGTCTGAGGACTCAGAGATGGACCTTAACCTTGAGCAGATAATGATGTATCCCTGAAAGAGCCTGGGAAGCTCTGAGGCTGAAAAGTCCCAGAGAGAGTAGGTGATAAGAGATTGAACGGCACATTCCATGAAGCCTAGCAAGAGATGAGCAAACACAGCAGGAGTCACAGCTTAATCATTAGCCAATTAGCATCTTCAAAGAAGCATACCGACAGAGCATTGAGTGAATTGCTTTAGCAGCTTTCTGATGGACAACACTAGGAGGTCCTACCTTAAGGCTTGGAGTGTATAAAACGCGGCCATTTCTGATAATAAACGTCTTCAGTTTTAACTCTCATAGAGTCATCCTGAAGTCCGTTTCTTTTCCCATTTGTTCAGCGCCAACACTCTTCTTTTATCAAAATTGAATATATCTATCACAGGCATCAATTCTGGAAGTTGCATCCCATCAGATAGTACAGTTTATTAAGAAAAAAATCTAAGGGAAGAGAACACTATACCTTGCAGAAGCTGAAGTTAGGTCCTTCTCCCTGCATTTTTGTGAAAGGTTTTTACTGCAAGAGGGGGAAGATGTTCATTTAATTTTTCAGCAGCCCAGTTTTCATGGGCTCAGTGATGCTTCAACTTACAGTCATCAATACACAGCTAATATCCAGATACATATTGCAAAGATGGAATAATCCCATCTAACAGTCATACAGAAACATGACTGGCTACATAGCTACGTGCAGAAAACCCCTGGAGTATTGGAGGATATCCAGTTGAGCATGAGTCAGAAGTGGACTTCATAATTGCAGCTATGCAGGCTAACTGCAAACCATGTTGCTTTCATGGAAGTACAGTGAGCAAGTCAAGAGAAGCGATTAGTCTCTTCTTGGCATTTGTGAGGTGGCATCTAGAATAAAGTGTTCAGCTGTGGACCCCCTGTACAAGAAAGACTGAAAGGAGACAGTCCAGCAGAAAGCCTTCAAGCTAATTAGCAGGCTGAGAGGCATTATGTATGAGAAAAGACAAAGGTCTGAGTTATTTCAGCCTGGAGAAAAGTGGCTTAGCATTCTCTTTTAACTAGGAGGGGAGCTAACTGCTTTCTTCAACTAATAGATGGTTACAGAGAAGATGAAGCCACTTTCTGAGGGGTGCATAGTGAAAGAATGGGAGGCATTGGTTTCAAGGTGAAGCAAGGGAAATTCCAATTGGATATACAGAAAAACAATCTTTATAGTGATGGTGATTAAGATTGTAACAGGTTTCCCAGAGAGCCAGTGGAATTCACATTCTTGGAGATATTTGAAACGCAGTTGGACAGGGCCCTGAGCAACTGATTTATATTTGAAGCCAGGCATGCATTTATTAGGAGGTTGAATTGCAGACATCCAGGCACTGCTTCCAACCTAAATTATTCTCTGAGTTTATGAAGCTGAAGTAGTCTGCTACACCAAGAGACTGCCCACAGTGTATCAGAGAAAGCCTCAGAGAGATTTAATCTCTATTTTCTCTTAAGAGTAAGGAGCTGTCTCACTGATCATCCCACACTATTCTTCAGGACACTGGAAGTGGGAAGCACTGGCAGAGAAAAGAACTGTTGAGAGATCAGATCTTGTATGATCTTATATGTCAGCAGACTCTGTTCACTGTGAAGGGAACAACTTCAGCAATTCTCCAAGGCCAATACGGCTTGGAGCGGTGGAATTTCTCCTTTCTGTCAGGGGACCATGCTGCATGGATCCTTGCTAGTCAGACTTAGTGCAAAGGGTGTAATTTGGCCTAGCTGGGAGAGCTTGGAACTTACTGTAAACTTGCATGTGTGTTAAGTGGCCGAGGACAGTATTACAGCTAACATGGGCAGGCATTCCTTAGAGCAGTATTTAGTTGAAAGTAATTATGTTTCAGCACTGCGTACACTAGAAAAAACCCAATACCTCTTACCCCTCCTTCCCCTGCCCTCTGTGAGAATATCTGATTTTAGCCTTTTCACTCAAATTCCACACAGTTCCTCTTTCTTGCGGCCAGAAGACAGCCTTTCACACAAAAGCAAAGATCTACAAAGAGTAGACAGGCACCATTGTATCAGTGTGTTCCATGGAACCTTTTTAGTACTGTAAGAATTTGCAACAATCCACATGATGTCCCTGTTCTTTATTAATGATATTTCCCAGCTGTTTCTAGTCTGGTCCTTCTTTGTTATAGGCTGTACGCTGTTACTACAGCAAGCGCCACAGGAGGAGTTCACAACGGGGTTCTTTGTAATTCACTCAGGCAGGACGAGCACAGTCCCAATGAGAAGATGCAGATACACAGAGTCTAAGCTTATGTATATCGATGTACTGTATGTGTGCATATGTCTTGTGCATATATAATAAAAAGTAAGCATATGTTTAAGCATACCTACGCACAAAATATTTGTCTACAGTGATGCAATCTAGAAGTACCTTAGGGTTCTGTCCTTTTGTAACAACTATAGCTCTTCATGCTTCCTCTCTTAGGACATTTTTCTTTTAGGACTTATTTTAAGTGCCCTCCAGTAAAGTTTTAATGTCATCTTTCTACTTCATGCACTCATTATCTCATTCTTATCCTGATAGGTACATTATGCAAACATGCTTCACATTCACATAAGCCTTATTCTGAATATATGACTGCCTTCTCTGCAATGATTTTAGTGGGGGTTGTGGTTAGTACAAGGCCTGCTGCTGCTCAGTGCTTACTCCTCTAACATAGCATTTCCTTTGGATCTTTAGCTCTGACTATGGGCTTGAACTTTGAATTGCTAATAGGAGTAGAACTTTCTGTAGGAGATTCTATCTGCATTTATTCTGTTTTAGATAAAACAACATGGATACAGGGATGGTAGTATTTTGAATTTAGGCTAAACTCAATATATTATGTTTCTTTTAACAAGCTTATTGAAGCAGCTCTGGCGCTTTCAATTTTCAAAGGGTAATGACACATGTCAGAGATAAACCAAATGCATATTTAAGAGCATCACTGGGCTGGACAGCCCTACTACTTTTCTGCAGTTTCACAGAGCTATGAGCAATTGGTTTACAGGAGAGAAACATTCAATGGCTAAGACAAGTAAGAGAAAGCACAGGAAGAGTCCTAATGTGATCCAGAACCACTGTTACCTCAGTAATGTGCTAGTATTTAGCTCAAACTGTTACCAGGATGTAGATTTTTTACTGAATTTATAATTCCAGCTGTAGGGGTGGTATTGGCCATAAAAATGGGTATGAAAAGAAGCAGCTCCAAGAGAAAGGGTATATTACTGCAAATAAAGACAAAGGAAAAATATGAGTGGTGTAGCTATCCAAGTTGTGACCTTCATGGATCTATGAGCAGGCATTCACCCCCCAGGTGATAATGCCATGATAGTGATGTTTCTCTTTCATGTGGATAATTGCTCTTGGAGCTGTATCAGAAGCAGAAGAGCCTCACAAGGAAATGAATAAAGAGGTTTAAATGTAGGGACATCAAGCATTGAGGCAGGAAATTGTTCTGATTATTTAATTATGTCATTTTTTGGAATCCTGCATATTCTAGGTCTTTAAAGCTCCACGCCTGTTCTTGTTTGAAAAAAAGGATCCCCAAGATGCAGATCTTTCTGCCTCACATCCTTCTCCAGAGAATAAGCAATAGGAGAGATGAGATGCCATTTCTCAAGGAATGCAAAATTTCAGAAAGAAAAGCAAGATTGAGCTTTTCCTTTCCAATAAGTGAAACGCACGGCACATTGTCTCCTGGAGTTACACATTTCTGTCTGACGCCAAAGGAATCCTTTCTTCTTAGCCCATAAATGTTCAGCAGTTTTTCTCACATGAAGAGGAAACAGCCACATACAGAGCTTACACTCTGTATTTCAGCACAGAAGGTGATCATACTTTGAATGTTGCTTTTCTTGGTGGAGTCTAAAATTTCCTGACATTTGAAGTGACCATAGCTTGCAGAACATTTAATAGCCACAGTGCCTTAGGTTCATTATGCCTACTAAGCTCCTTGATTATTAGGAATCTAGGATGTCAAGATAGATATGATGACATATCCATAAAAGGACAGTTTTAAAATAATTGAACTCTAAGTTATAGGTCATTTGTGTGTTTTACTATTATCAAAATGACATAAAAGGAGAAAAGTTCCATCTCGTATTACTGTGAACAAGATGCTTATACCTTGATGCAGTACATACATCTTTACTTAAAGGTACTTCATAAAGAAAGGGAAAAAGACAGCATTAAAAACTTCATTGCTTCTATAATTTGAAAGTGCTGTTTGTAGGTACAGAATTTTACCTAGTTTTAAATTTAAGCACCCTCACAAAATCTGAAGTGTTTCCATAAATCTTTCCATGTCATGCAGAGATGTAAGAGGTACATTTCAGAGTTCTACAGCCCAGGACATCAAGTAGGTCCTACAAGATGCAGTATGCTTTCTAGTCTAAAACCTAACAGAAAGTTTTGTTACTTTTTCCCATTTTAACTCTGCACAATCCCAGTAAGATCAAGCAAGACTTGCCCACTTATATGCAGCACTGCTCCATGTCCTCCACAGACCATAGACTCAGCTAGCTCAGCTGTCTCTGTACCACTCCATAGCACAAAAATGCCATCGGATAACAAATGATGCTAAGATTAAACAGTGGACAATGCATTGCTTTTCTCAGTAAGGCTCTGTGTATATACCCACTCACTGCAGAATGTAACTCTAGTCATCCATTTTCATCTGCATCAGGAATTTAACCAGAATATGAGAGCTGAAGTATCTGTGTGGTATTCATAAATATTGTGAACCACAAGCATTTTTAAGATCCTAAAGGATTTTTAAATGGTTTAATTTTGATTGAGCTCACCAATCAGACAAACAAAAGTTTCACATCATGCCAGCCTGGAAATAGACAATCCATTTCTGATTAGCAAATCTTTTCTTTAAATAGGCAAATTTGGAAATAAAATTAGAAACTGTTCATTAAGGAGGTATGGAAATAAAGCAGGATTTTTTACCCCTCTGCTTTTTTCCCTCCCTCTTTTACTGCAGAAGTCATTCAGTTGTATCAAGGCTAAATTCACACATAGTTCCAGACTAAGCCTTTTTGTCTGATCTTCAACTAACAAGTTTCACTTAGCCTTTGACATTATTCCAGTTATTTTACATATATGCCACTAGGTATCTGTTCCTCCTCTTTTTGAGATTTAAAGTCTATCCTTTCCTGTTAGACATTTGCTTTCCTCTGAAGGAATTCTGGTTAGAAGTATGGAATTTCAATTAATAGAGTGGTTTTATTTCTCAGTACAGATGGTTAAAGCTACAGGGTTGTAGAAAGCAGTTCATGCTTACATCAGTCACAGACCAGAAATGAAGGACACACTTTCCTGAATGCCCCAGGCAGTCCTTACTATCCAAGACTTCAGCCTTTTTCCATCTCAGCATTCCCTGATTAGGAATTACTTTATCTGTTACACAAGTTGTGAAGTATCTTGACCATGTATATGACCACAATTGTTTTTACAGTTTAGTTTTTAATTTAAAAAAATACCAAGCACTAATAATGACTTCAGCAATAATAGAAGGCATTCATTTACCCTATGACAGTGCAGGAGATGGCAGTTCCTGAAAAGGCATAGGTTAAAATTGATCCTAAGTTACAAAAAAAAATCCAGGCAGGCTGAGGCTTCTCCAGTAATATAGAGAAACCTCAATTCACATTTGAGACTTTTAAGATTCTTCGAGCAAAGTGAGACTATTGGAAGAAGATTGGGAAATCTTTTGTAAGAGCAACAGAAACTTCTGTGTGAGTTAGTGCTTCTCCTTTCTCGTAACACAAGTCAGCTTCTGTATACCAGGTTTCATGAAGGTGTTCAAATGTAATGGTTTAGTACACGTCTTGGAAACTAAACACACACTTTGACTAAGACAAACCTCTTGCAACCAACTAGCAGGAAAAAGAATGAAGATTCAGCAAAATTTGACTAGTCTGACTGCTGCAGTATTTTCCTGTCTCCACCCACCCCAGATCTAATAGTCCTTGACAGTCTAGTTCCTTCAGAGAATGGAAAGAGTCTGGCAGTAACAACAGATATGAAAACAATAGTGCTGCATCAGCACAGAATTTAGGCAGATGGTTAATTCCTAATTCTTTTGAGTTCCCCAGTGTACATTCTAAGCATAACTTAAAAGTTTTTATAATGATAACCACTATATTACACAGGAACTTGTATTACTGTGCTAGATAAACAATAATACTTGGAAAAAAGCAAAATAATATATTCGAATATATTGCAATGTAAATATAATGTAATGTAAAAAAACAGGTGTAAGGGCTTAGAAGCTTTATGTGAATATGTGATGTCTTTGAGCATAAAATCCAGGTTTTAAAAAGTCCCTCTACACTCTTGAGTTCTTTGAATTGCTGCCATTTTCTAAGAAAGTGAACATCACAAGAAGTAAATATTGCAAGGGTGGGGAAAGTATATATTAACAAAGTAAAATAATTTAACTGTTATATACTGGAAAACATAAAAGGCCATAACATTGTAGAAGACTGTAAACTTCCTCCCACACTTCCCTTTTTGCATCCAGCCTGAATTGCCACAATGCTGTCTACTCAGGCTTGGAGGTAGTCAGTGAAATCCCCACTAAGGACCACTGCAGTAGTGAATGAATGTATGAGAACATCGCAATGCATTTAAGTGCTATACATAACCCTTATCTGTGGAAGTGTACATATTTACAAGTTTATATTTTGTAAAATGTTTAGAGTTTGTAGTTACCTTTGCTGTACGCAGGAGGTAAACCTCCCTTGCATTATGCTGCCAGAGTTAAGTCACATTTAAGATAGAGGGCAAATAAAGATCTCAGTGGGGTTTATAAAGTTTTGGTGGTGATGAATCCAAAGAAACAGCTGTGTTGGCAAGTGAACTCAGTGTCTGCAGGAGATGAGACTGTCATCTAAAAGAGTTCACCAACTATTCTACAAGCATACAGCCAGTATGCTAAATGATGGTCATGTTTCTACCAGACTTTATTTCCCTTCCTGTTCTCTTTCCTCACTTACCCTTCTCACCCTAAATTGAGAATATCCTCTTTCTCTCTGTGTCACATTTTAGCTTGAAGATTGTCTTCCTCTCAAGGGTGTAAATAAAAGAAATATCTTACACAGTTCAGAACAAAAATAAGTTTTACGTTTCAAAACAATACATTGCCCTGGTGACCACTGATGTGGTGGCTGATGTCTCTTTTATATTGATGTTCATAGACCTGATTAGTTGTATTAATAAGTAGCGTAGTGGTTTAGTAAAGCCGCAGTGGCTCAGTCTTTGCAAGCAGCCGAGCCACATGGCTGTGGCCACTGCTGCTGCCCCCCCACCACGGACACAAGAAAAAAAAAGTTTTAAAGTGCCCTTTTGAGTTGAGATAAGGGAAGTTTAATACAGGAACACGTAAGAAGCAATCACAGTAACAAAAGCAATAACAACACTAGGAAAGAAGCAATACACAGAAAAAAACAATACCAGGGACAAAGGGAGGGAGCAGAGCGATCACACACCCCGAGCATCCCGCGGAACCCGGAACTGGCCCCTGAACTGGAACTGGCCCCGGGGCATGATGCCAGCATGGCATAGAATAGCCTGGCTGCACCAAATTAACCCTGTCCTGGCCGAACCAGGACAAGTGGATAGCCCACATTTCAGCTTTTCACATTCATAAACAATTCCATTTTTAATATCCAGTGCGTTTGTTGCATATAGTACAGTTAAACCCATTACAAGGCCTGGAGAGCAAAAAAAGCCCAAGAAAAACAAAGAGATTCAGATACTTTGTAGTATCTGATGCTACACAGTTACTGATTTGGAGAAGACTGACACCATCTTTTCAATGTTTCCACCTTCACAGAGGTGCATCTCATTCAACTGTTCATGGATGACCATAAAATATTCTTCCAAAATGGTCATTTCATTAAAATACAGATGTTGGTTTGATGTATGCTCAGTTGTACTCCAGTTTTTGTGATCCAGTTGCAGGAATCACTTTGATGTAATTATTAACAGAGTTGCTCATCTATCGCTATTTCAGTAGATATTTAGAGAAGGGGGATGCCTGCATAACTAATGTGCTGTGCTGAGCACGTAAAAAATCGACTGTGCTTTTGGTGATTTTGCACAGATCATTCATGGGGGCAAAAATCTGCCAGTATCCCCAGGCACATTCTCCTTTCTGGAGAATGCTGTGTATTTTTGAGACTGTATAAACATGGGAAAATAAAAGCAGGAAGAAGGCAAGGAAAGTTAATACTGGGATTAACTGATTTGATTACCCACAATTTAGGACTCTTGTCTAAGACAGACATTTTGGCTCCTTTGAGAGTTAACAGAGAGGAAAATGTACTTATGCAATTGTCCTCTGGAAGGCATACTTCTTTCTGTTGGGTATGTTCAGCTTTCGTGGTTACTTCAGGAGCAGCTAATAATATTTAGCTAGATAACATTAGTGAGATTATTTTCACCCTTAGAGACCTGGATTTGGTTTCAAATTTAATTTCCATGCTTTTTTTATGTCCTATGTGCTTTAAGTCCCATGTATATGATGAACAGCTTTATAGTCACTAATTATAAACACATTCATAAAATGCTAAGAATACTCAGATTAAATATTTGTGGAAGATATCTAAGCATGCAGATAGATATACTTACTAATGAAAGATAAAAAAGAAATTAAATTACAGCAAATAGGTGATAATCATCAGTAATGCATATCAGTAATTGGATGCTATGGTGATAAATGCCTAGAAAGATAAATAGGATGTCTTTCTTATTGTCACATTTTCCCATAAAAGAGACTCTCTGAACTGCAGATTTCTAGCATACACAAAAGACAAGTTTGTAGCTTCCTGGACTGATGCCACAACAGAGTAACAGCTGTATTGTTCGTGTAGTATGGGTATGCATTTATGTACGTTTTGTATCTATCACTTAGTAGGGTTAGTTTCTTTAAATGGTAGAGGATTTAGAAAAGCAGTAGAAAATACCAAGACCCCTTTCTTAAGTTAATAGAGCATTTGTGCAATAACTCAAATAATTAATCTAGTTGTAGTAAAAGAATTCCTCAAAATTTTAGGGGAAATTATGCATGAGAAAAGGGAAGCAAGAACTGCAGTGCTACTATGAAATATGACTTCTACAGTGGTCAGCCTCAGATACCAGAATACGCTGCCCAGGGTGGTGGCTGAGTCACCATCCCTGGATGTGTTTAAGGGTCATTTAGATGTGGTGTTGGGGGGATATGGTTTAGGGGAGAACTTTGTAGAGTAGTGTTGATGGTTGGACTTGATGATCCCAAGGGACTTGGGATCATGAATGATTCCATGATCCAAAATAATGAGTCAGTACCCAAGAAACCATTAATTAGTTAAAAGTCACGGTTTTCATCTTATTTTTATCAGATTTCCTCTAGAAGAACCACATACTTAATTCTCAAATTCAATTTCAATTACATTAAAAATTCAACTTCATTTCTTGCTTGCACAAGTCTTGATGTTTCCTTCTCATACTCTCCACAGAAAACTTTTCATTTTTTTCTTTACCATTTTATTTCCTATTGTGGTAGTTTAGTAAAGCTGCGGCACCCAAGCCCCATGGCTGCCACGTGGCCGCTGCCGCTGACCCCTGCTGTAGACAGAAAAGAATTACAAAATGCCTTTTTGAGTTGAGATAAGGAGGGTTTAATACAGTGACTCAAAAGAAACAATTGCACTAACAACAGCAATAACAACAGTAAGAAAGAAATCTACAAATAAGCGATACTGCATAGACAAAGAGATGCTCCCGAGCAGATCGATTGCAGACCGCGAGTTGCACCCACTCCCCCCTCCCCCCCCAGGAACCAGAATTGGCACTGGGCCATGATGTCAGCATGGTACAGAATAGCCTGGCTGCACCAAATTAACCCTGTCCTGGCCAAACCAGGACACTTATCAATGTTTTAAACTATAGTCTCTGCTGCACTTCTGTTACCCGATATTACATAAACTTAATCAGCTCAAGTAACAGAAATATTTTGCAGATATCCACCAATGCCTGTGCAAGGGCACTGGAAAAAAGAACAGGAATATTTGGCAACACAGTTCACTAGAATCAGTACTGTGTCACAAGATGGAATATGTTTTGAATAGTCAGGAGAAAGAAGTGTTTGGTTAGACAAACATGCCATTACAACCTGTTGACACATCCCATTGTGTCCTCTTTCATTTCCCTTTCTTTTCGGGATTCTCACTGCTTACCAAATTTCCCTTTACGTTCCTCATGATCTTTCCCAGACTTGATTCTTCTGTTTGCTCAACTTCTTGTCTTGCTGCATTTCCTGGTCTCTTTACCTGTTTGTTTACAGCATCATGTCATATTAACCTGCCTTTTTCTGGATAGTTGTATCTACACCCTCACATGATATGTTCCAAAATTATGTAGGACAGTAATCTTTTTTTCTATTAGCCTTGTTTCTACTACACCAGCAACAATGAGCATCATGTCTATTTGCACAAGTAACTGTCTTCTTACTGCATACACAAGACAAGACTTAAAGGAAATAGTGCTATTTTTAACTGAGAGCTCAAAAATCATGAGTGAAGAGCTAAAAACATGAAAGCGATTTTAAAAATAACAGTTTAATTCCTACTATTCAGAGTTAGTCTTCTGATTTATTTTTTAGCCTTTGATATTTAACTGTTTACATGGCTTGTATATATAATAACTTTCAGAAAGGCAACATGGCACTTCTCAAGGGAGATCAGTAGGGATCTGCTAACATCCTCTTTCCATTTCAGGTGTACAGCCAGGTGGACTAATGTATCCTACAACATTCTGAGATTTCCCATATGTGTGTTATAATGCCTCATACAGCATATAGTTTGAATGAAATTCTGTTTGATTGCTTTAAAAATGAAAAGGAATGTTCTTAATTACAGTAATGCAATTACATTGAATTGTTCATAACCCTGTCCTTTCAACCTGTACTACAGCTTTACAGTGTAAAGTTTAGACTAGGAGTAGAGGACTGCTATTACTATATTCTGAGAAGATATTTTGTATTCAGCTGTAGTCTCAAACACTTAGAATTACATTAACAATTTCAAATTCATTAAGTATTGTAGATCCTAGCCCTGCCAGACAGCTCTTGAATATAAATATATTAATTTGCAGAAAACAAATATTTTAAAAATGTGATCACAGTAGCTGTAGAGATATATGCATAAACAATATCAATAATTTAAATCTAAATCTAAATCTCATCAGGTTTGCTGATGATACAGAACTGGGAGGAGTGGTTAATACACTGGAACGCTATGCTGCCATTCAGTGAGACCTGGACAGAATGGAGAGCTGGGTGGAGGGGAAGCTCATAAAATTCAAGAGAGACAGGCAACTACCAGAGAGTCCAATGGAGGGCTATGAGGATGATTAAGTGACAGGAACATATCCCTTACAAGGAAAGGCAGAGAGCCCTGGGACTGTTTAGTGTGCAGAAGAGAAGGCTGAGAGGGGATCTTATCAATGTTTATAAATATCTGAAGGGTGGTTGTCAGGAAAATAGGACCAGTCTCATTTCAGTAGTGCCCAGTGGGGGCAATGGGCAGAAACTGGAACACAGGAAGTTCCACCTAAACATGAGGAGAAACTTCTTTACCATGAGGGTGATGGAGCACTGGAACAGGCTGCCCAGAGAAGTTGTGAAGTCTCCTTCTCTGGAGACTTTCAAGACCTGTATGGACACATTCCTGTGTGGCCTGCCCTAGGCAAACCTGTTTTGGCAGGGGGCTGGACTCCAGAGGTCCCTTCCAACCGCTACTATTCTGTAATTCTGTGATCAACACTGACTGAGATTTACAACTGGAATTCAACTTTGCCTTTTGGTTTTTCTTCTACCAGCTTTAGATCTTATCCTCTTAGGGTGTCCAGATCTAGGTAATGTACAGAGCCACAGAAATACTGAAATGATAATGAGAGAACAAGGAAATTGTGAGGGTATCCGTCATACACAAACTGGAGAAATTACATTAGAGAAGATTCTAACAGTCAGTATTCTTAGGGTATCAGTGGGCTTTGTGGTCCTTGTAGCTCTCAAGCAAATTCAATAATGTATTAAATTTGAACAAAATGAATGGCATCCATAATGCTGGGTTGATTCAGAATGTTCTCAAATGCTTTGTTCAGACAAAGACAATTGCTATCACTACATTATATTGCAAGAGTCAATACAGTGATTATATTATATTCTTCCTTCAGTAATACTAGATGTGCCAAAGACCCTCTATAAAACCCCCAGTGAATTAAAAATCTGGGAACACTTTAATATTTTAAGAAGTTTATCATTTATGAAATGCACTTTCTGTTCTTAATCATTATATAACATTTATTTCATGATAGAATTCAGGAGCCCAGATCACATTCTAATAGAAAAAATTCATTTTAAATAGATGTACTCTCCACTGATCCCCCTTCCAAACCAAAATCATGCTTTTGTAATGTATCTTCCAAAACATACTTTATAGCTCATTTAAATAAAAATCGAACACCTGGGAAATATAATTTGGATTTATCTACTATGAAAAAAAGATGAACAATTTCTGATTTCCTTGCAATCAGTGTGTGGCAGAGAAGCTAAATGTGAAAATTTTCTTACAAAGTTCTATGGACTTTTGTATATAAATCATGTATGGAAAACCATACCTTTTGTAAAAATAGTTCTGATTTCATAGTGGCACTCACAGAATGCCTGGCTTTACCATGTAAGTCTAGGAATTAGGCAGTTAAAGCTCCCTGAAAATGCATCAGAAAAACTGCTGCATGTTACCTGACATCACAAGTAGGTATTATACTAAGGTACTGGTCAGCATGAATGAAAAAGTTTCACATTTCATTACATTTAAGGATGTAGGTAATTGTGAATGCAAACTGTTATGCAAGGCAAAACTTGAGTGCATTTGCACAAAGCAGAGTACCTATCTTGTATTCCAGAAGTCCAAATCCAATTATAAATGTTTTTGGCTTCCCCTTAAGATATTTTCCTTCACAACTAGTACCAAGGCTTCAATTAATCCCTGTTTTAAGCACGTCTATTTAAATACAGGATTGAAACAGAAAAGGGTGTAACAAATGTTACAGATCCCTTTAAAAAAAGTCTCAATTGTCCTTTGAAGTAAGATCTTGCAGCAAAATACCACTCTAACTAGAGCTCGGTCATTTTTCAACTGAAGGCAATGCAGGTTTTCCAGCTTCTTCAGTCAAAGCAAGATAAAATCCTTAATCATAAATGAGAGCATTGGAAGAGATTTCTTCAGTTACTCATGCCAAACTCCTGAGCTAAACAGGACTGTTCTTTCCCCAGGACTTTATCTAGTCAGCTGTTAAATGCCTTTCCTAGTAATGACACTCAGAGATGAGTTTTACCCATTAGTTCACTTTCCCAAGTATTTGATAATTTCTTCCAAATTTGGCTCAAGAATGCTATTCCTCTCTTCACCTACTGACTACAAAACATCAGTTTCTGCCTTGTCCATGATTTTCCCATGCTTTCCTCTGAATCCCGATAATCCTTCATTATGAATGTTGTACGCAGGAAGACAATGAAGTACTTGACTATTGAGGGCCAGAGATTGCTCTGAGACTTGTTACATCCGTTGCTGCCTTTGAGAATTAGGGGTACTTGGAACATCCTCACAATCACAAGGAAATTGCAATTATTTCACACAAGAGGCATAATAGATTTAGGAGGTGTAAGAATCATATTGCCTAATCATTAGACACCTCCACCAATATTTAATTCAAAACTCTGTGCCTCGCTTCCAAACACGCTGCCTGGGATCCTCAGAAGAGGCTGAGGAAGGGCTACTGTTTCCCGTTGCACATCTGTCAAGAGCTGAACAATTGGAGGGAATTTAAAAAATAGAGTAGTAGACCTCGAATCTCACTCCTCCAAGCCTCTCAAAACTTCAGGAAGCATCTTTAACCACTACAACACATAGCCATTTCTTGTGAGTGCTACAATGACTATGTTCTTTCATTCATCTTTTTTATATTTTCCTTCCAGTCTGATCAAGTAGTCCCATAGCGCACAACTTTGAAGGCAGGTTCATCTTCAATTGGCCTCACCTCCACCCTAATGGGTATCACATATTCCCTAGGGGTGACAACTATTCAAGCTGAGAACAATTTCAATCAAGTGGCTAATTAACCTAGCAAATAAAAGGCACAGATTGTATTGGTAGGTTTGAGGTGGGTTTTTTTGTTTGTTCATTACTTTTTTGTTAAAAGTTTAATTCTGGATACCTAACTGCAGGAGTGCTTTGGCCTTTTAATGAGAGATAACTGGTGGCCCTTGTATGTAGCCCTGGTACCTAAATTATAGGGAGGATAAGAAATTTGGAGGATGAGAAATGATGCCCAGTTTTACATTGTGCTAACTCTGGGCTATTCCCCCACTAACGTGGAGGGCCATAACTTAAGTGTTATATGAGGAATTGGGCAGGTAACATTTTACGGCTGAGATATCTAAAGATACCAGACCCTGCATGAACTTGCTAATAGGCACTTAGGTCTTTTATTGTCTAGTACTAAGAGGCTATCTTCTGGGATCTGGTGCTAAGAGAGAGACCGTCTACTCTTACCTGCGAGAAGTGGCATTCAGTTTTCATTATTGCTTACGTAAATTATCTACCACACTAATTCTGACTAGGCTGTTGTATAGAAAATTCCACTCCTAATATATAAAGGATACCCTTTCTGGGTGGCACAAAGTTACTCTTTCCTATCCATCTGCCTCCTTGATACACAGAAATCAGGAAGGAAGTTGATTTTACTACTTGGGGTCTGTTTGTCAAACCAAGTTACAGTGTGCAGAAAAACTTGTTCTCGGTGATACTGGAAAACAAAGGAATAAATGAATAAACAGGTTAGTCTGTAATCTCCTTCACTGTTTGTGAATGATTTTTCAGTTTGGTGCCAAAACAAACAAAACAACTTGAGTTTTTAAATACTTTCAAGCTAAATGCCTTGGAATGTATATATACACACATCGAAATATTTTGTGAAATAATGGTGAATTCCTGTTGAATTAATTATTGTGAATTAATTCTAGGTTATGCTAACTGCTTTGTTTTTTGTTTCCTTTGCAACTGCATAAAGATTTTTACTTTAAATATAACTATATTTAGTGTGCAACCATTGCTTTGATAAAAAAAAACATCTTGTTTTTTAACGTTTCTAAATGGACAGTTTTCTAGTACAGGCTTTTTTTTTAGCTGGAACTATTCAGCCTAAAGCTGTATTTTCCTACAAAGCTTATGGAAAAAAAAAAACAAAAAACCAAACCAACACTTTTATTTTTTCTATAATTTAAATAGGACTTTCTATCAGGCTGTCCCTAGTGTTCAGTTCATGGCTGTTCAGCACTTTGCAGTAAAACTTCTTCCTGTTTTTATTTTTCTGTGCTGTTGTTGGTTTTGTATTTTCTTCCCCTGGTCTTCCTCATATTTCACTTTTCCTATCCTTCCCACTGCTATGCCCCTAATGGCACACTGTCTTGATAAGGAATACAGAGCCATCTAACATACTGTGGGACAAGGTCTGCAAATAAGTGGCCATATTCTTCTACCACTTGAAGCAAAATTATTGGCTACTTGTACTGCTATTCACATATCTAGCAAGTAGCTCAATAGGCTGGAGTAAAGCAAGCTGTAGGGCAGAGACTTTTTTTTTGTACAAAACAGGTATAAACCACAATTGTTCTGATAAAGAAGGCAAAAAATAAGTGAGGGCAGGATTTAGCTCACTGTGAGTGCTTGGTGTCATGAGGACTTTCTTCCAAAGTTGCTGCCTGTTGGTCTGACATGACCCTGAAGTTCCACTTTCTTTTCATTATTGCTATTCCACAATGCTTAAATGCTAAAACCATATCAAAAATTTCCAAGGATAAAAAGAACATAATCAGCTTTTTTGGAAGCTATGAATAAGCTTTTTTTCCTGTTGGAAGGTTGCCATAAATGTTGTAAGTTTATTTACAATCATGAGGAATGTTTCCTTTGTTCCTGAATGTTTTATTAATTCCAAACCTCTACCCTGCTGAAGCACTAATCTCTTAACTGATCAAAAGAATATAATGAGCTGGTTATCCTTATGATGTGCAGATTATGTTCTGGGCAGACAGCAAAACAGAACCAAAAGACAGATAAAACTCTAATTAAATACTGATTGGTGTAATGTTGTATTCCCCCATGCTTCATTTCTATTTTGATAGGCTTTTGTCTAAATCTTCAACAAATGTCAGCTGCACATGAGAAACAGCACAATAATGCAAAGGAAGCTACTAGAGAAGAGTCACTCCTGTACCACATGAATGAAGAAGGTTTTCACAAGGAAGATATTTTGAATATTATTTAACAGGCCAAAGACAGAGCCAAAATAAGTTAAAGTTTCTGTTGGAAAGGCAGTATGTCAAGTAATTATCATGATACCATGCTGTTACTACAAACAAACAAGAGGTGGTAGTCTTGCTTATTTTCCATATTCACCTTATCAACTCTATGAATTTCACAGAAAAATAATCCGGTGGCTGGGGAACTGGCTGACAGGCCGTACCCAGAAGATGGTGGTAAATGGTTCATTTTCAAAATGGCAACTGGTCACAATTGGGGTCCCCCAGGGATCAATATTGGGCCCAATGCTGTTTAATATCTTCATAAGTGACTTGGATGCTGGGATTAAGAGCACCCTGATGAAATTTGCAGATGACACAAAAATAAGTGGGGTAGTTGACACTTCAGAAGGGAGAACCCCCCTCCAGGAAGATCTGGACAGGCTGGAGGAGTGGGCTAGCAGTAACCTTATGAAGTTCAATGGGGACAAGTGTAAGATCTTGCACATGGGAACACATAACCCAGGAATGCAGCTCAGACTAGGATCCACTTGGCTGAAGAGCAGTGCTGTAGAAAGGGATCTGGACATCTTGGTGGACAGCAGGCTCAACATGAGTGAACAGTGTGCTGCAGTGGCAAAGAAAGCCAGCCTGATGCTGAGTTGCATTAACAAGGGCATCACCAGTAGAGATATTATCCCACTCTGCTCAGTGGTAGTCAGACCACACCTGGAGTACTGCATCCAGTTTTGATCCCCGCTATACAAAAAAGATGCAGACAGGCTGGAACGGGTCCAGACAAGGGCCACAAGGATGATCAGGGGACTAGAAGACCTGCCAGTCCCCTGAAGAAAAGGCTGAGAATGGCTCTCTAAAGAAAGGCTGATAAATCTGGGTTTGTTTGGCCTTGAGAAGAGAAGACTTAGGGGAGATCTTATTACCATGTACCAGTACTTGAAGGGTGGCTACTAAGAGGAAGGGGACTCCCTCTTTACAAGGAGTCATGTGGAGAAAACAAGGGGGAATGGTTGCAAGTTACTCCTGGCGAAATTCTGATTGGAGTCCAGAAGAAAATTCTTCACAAAGAAAGCAATTAAACACTGGAATAGTCTCCCCAGGGAAGTGGTGGATTCCCCTACATTAGACAGTTTTAAGACTCAGCTCGACAGGGTGCTGGGCCTTCTCACTTAAACTATATATTTTTTTTTACCTTGAAAGGTTGGACTGCATTATCCTTGAGGTCCCTTCCAACCTGGCGTTCTATGACCTGGATGAGGGGATCAAATGCAATCTCAGTAAATTTGCAGATGACACAAAATTAAGCACAAGTGTCGATCTGCTTGAGGGTAGGAAGGCTCTGCAGCGGGATCTGGACAGGCTGGAGCGATGGGCTGAGGCCAACTGTACGAGGTTTAACAAGGCCAAGTGCCGGGTCGCGCACTTCATCACAATAACCCCCTGCAACGGTACAGGCTTGGGGAGGATTGGCTGGAAAGTTGCCTGGCAGAAAATGACCTGGGGTGTCGGTCAACAGCTGGCTGAATGTGAGCCAGCAGCGTGCCCAGGTGGCCAAGAGGGCCAACGGCATCCTGTCCTGTATCAGAAATGGTGTGACCAGCAGGAGTAGGGAGGTGATTGTGCCCTGGTACTCAGCACTTGTGAAACCACACCTTGAGAAGTGTGTCCAGTTTTGGGCACCACAGTACAAGAAGGACACTGAGGTGCTGAAGCAGGTCCAGAGAAGGGCAATGAAGCTGGAGAGGGGTCTGGAAAGCATGCCTTATGAAGAGCGGCTGGGGGAACTGGGGCTCTTTAGTCTGGAGAAGAGGAGACTGAGAGGAGACCTTATTGCTCTCTACACCTACCTAAAAGGAGGTTGTAGCAAGGCTGGTGTTGGTCTCTTCTCCCAAATTACTAATGATAGAACGAGAGGAAATGGCCTCAAGTTGTGTCAGGGGAGGTTTAGATTAGGTATTAGGAAGAAATTCTTTACTGAGAGAGTGGTTAGGCACTGGAACAGACTGCCCAGGGAGGTGGTGGACTTACCATCCCTAGAGGTGTTTAAAAAATGAGTAGATGTAGCACTTGAGGCTATGGTCTAGTGGCTAGAGAGATGTTAGGATGAAAGTTGGACTTGATGATCCTGGCGGTCCTTTCCAAGCAAAATGATTCTATGATTCTATGATTCCTTTCCTCCCTTAGCTTGGCAGATGTAGAAGTCTGCTATTAAATAAAGGAAGAGGAACCTTGTAAATCAGTAGAGATTCTCATCTTCAAAAATATAAAGTCAGAAAAGGAGCACAATGTAAAAATGTAATTAATTATAGTTAGTTGGAATTCCAAGCAAAGAGACAATGCTTTAGCAACATTGGCAATTATGCAAGCTTAGGAAAAGCACAGCCAAAAGTAAAAACAAACATTGAAATCAAGTGCATCTATACATATAAATAAAAAAACAAGCAAAATCAACTCTGAAACTGAGAAATAAACCACATTGCCGGTGCACAGATAACAAATGTTCTGTCCCAGCCCACTTGCCTAAAATCCCCAGACAGACTGGAACAGGATTAGTGGGATCACAACTGGTTATCCTTCTCTAATCCATTACAGCCAAGAAGATCTGCCTTGCTAGCTGCTGTTCTGATACACAGCTGCCCACAAAATACTGTGGGCTAAGGCCACTAAGCCCACAATGGTGGGCTAAGTGTCAGTTTTTAACTGCTGGGACTCAATGTATTTTGAAATCTGTTCTTCTCCTGCTTAGAAGAGCCTTCCTATTAAATCAGTTTATTTACTGATTCCTATTGATCTTGTCCTCTCTTTTTTTACTGAGGTCAGAGTCTGGTTTTATTATTACTTATTCAGTGTTACTAGTATTCTATCTACATGGGTCACAGAGTCTCTAGTGACAGAAATAAATCCACATAATCTATATATCTAGTATGTTATAGCTATTACTCTTAGCTGAAAAATAGCTTTAAAAATAATTTCTGCTTACTGGAATACATCTGTCTATCCAGAAGGCAAAGTCTTTTTTTTTTTTTTCTTCTTCCCTCCTTGTTTTGGAGCCTATTTTACTGCCTAATCAAAATACTATACCAATTATGTGAATATACATTGAGTTGAGTGGAATTGGGACTTTTAATTTCCCAAGAGTTGTGATATTTCTGTTCATACATCACTGTCTGCAGACATTGTATCAACAAAGGAAAATATTTTCTCCCTTTTGAGCACCAATTAATTCAACATACCCTGTGATGTAATGACCAGCTCAACATACTGGAAACAACCTTTACAGACCAATTTCAATTAAGATAGAGCTGAAATGCTAAATGTGTAATTTTCTCTCTGAGAAGAGAGAAATGCCAGCACTTCCAGAGAAATTATACTTCTGAAAAAGAGAACACTTTGTTTCTATAAGTTATCAAAGTACAGTTGATCTGCTCTGTTTTAGACAGTTTTAGCCAACAGGTTCAGAAGGTTAACTTTTATGAAATTCTGATAAACTGATATTACCTATCTATACAGTTTAAATTAATCCACTGTTAACTGTCATGATCATGGAGGAGATATTTCCAAATTTACTTCTGTTCATTTTCAGCTTGCACTGCTGCTCTGTGGCATTTTTCTTTTCCATATTTTAATAAACTGAAAAACAGGCTAGACAGGATGATTTAACTGAAAAATGCCAATTGTACAGACAATTTTAAAATTATAGTTTCCTGGTGGGAGACTACTGTAGGGAGCTAAAAAAGGGAGACAAGTTCACTATGAAATGTAACGTTAATCCACTGAAATCTCAGCACACATAGAGGTTGATTTGCTTGTCTCAGGCAGTCCATTTTTGGAAGGACACTGCTGACTCATGTTCAACTTGTGGAAACACGGACTTGTGCATATCCAGTGGTTTAAGTTTAGTTTCCTATGTGCCTAGTTTCCTGTGATGCCTAATGCATGAGTCCCACAGAGACTCTGCTGCAGTCTGGGATGTGTAGAAGGCAAAAACCTGACCAGTAAAAACTGATGCAAAAATGTCACTGAATACCCTTGTCTTCTCCGTGTCCTTTGTCACTAGTTTCTCTGCCCTACTGAGCCATGGGTCTACATTTTCAATAGCCACTTCTGCTGCAAATGTATTAATAGAAGCATTTTTCTTTATATCCCTAGTGAGTTTCAGCTCGAACTTTTTAAGCATTTCTCTGTATGCTCAGGCAAGTTCTTTATACTCCTCCTGGATTGCCCATTCCTGATTCTACCTTCTTTGTACTTTCTTTTCCCATTTCAGCTCAGCTAGGTGTTCTTTCTTCATCCACACGGGCCTTCTGCTGTGCTTGCTTTACTTTCTATATGTTGGGCATCCTTGTGCTTTGAAGAAGCTACCTTTAAAGATCAATAAGCTCTCCCAGGCTATTGACATTAATAATACCACATCACTGATTCCATTCTGTTGAGTATACAGCAGCTACAGAAATGCAACTGAATCCATGACTGCCACAGTGCAGCAGCAAAAATCTTGACTGGTTGACATTGTCAAAGTATATTGCTACAGTGCTTTTTCTTTTCTCTGGTAGGTTGTTTAACAGCATGTCATTTAGTGATTTCTGTTTCAGATACAAATTATTTTACATTGTACTGTGTTGCAACAAAATGCCACTAAGGAAAGTGGGGAAAATAGCAGATTTAACTGATTTACATGATAGAGACTGTTCTTTTTCATGTTTGAACTGGAAAGTATATTCCACTGGAGGGCTCTCTTTACACATGAAATGAAAATCTGACTTTTGGCAGTACTGGATCTTCTATCAGTTCTTCAGGTTAAAGACACGAGTTTTGGTTTATGTAAAAATTATGCATTGGTATACTGGATAGGACCTCATTTGGAATATACGGTTAGTTTTGCGACTTCATTTTCAGAGGAAGCATGCTGGTCCAGCTGAATTATTCTTAGTTTGAACATGAATATTTTGGATAACTCCCACCCAAATTCTTATCTCCCTGAGGTAAGTAGGAATTGGATTAGACCAAAATTGTTATTTTATGGGTTCCACCAACATCATGAAAGTATTTTTTTTGCGAGGGCTTGTGTTTACATACACTGGCCTTTCTTATGTGAAGATAACCCGGCTATCTTCCTATCTGAAAGCCTAAAAACATATTTTACTAAAATAGACCTGTGATGAGCAATGCTGTTTTCATCTCTATCAGTATCCACACAGCAGATGTTCCTTTTTTTCACTGGAATGCTGTTTAAAAACTTGTAAATAAGAAACATAAAGAACAGCTAACCAACGTTTCTACATAATTGCACTGTGCTGTCATCATCAGCAGTTCAAGAACACAGGCTGCATTCTTCCATACTGAAGAGGACCATGTTTTTAAAAGAAATGTAGGCATGAGAAATGCACATAGGTGCTTTTGGAAGTCCCAGTGGATTTAAACTCCTATGGCAGACAAGATTTAGCCCTGCTTCTCTCCTGTAGTAACCAATCTTTCTTTAAGAGAATTATGTCCAAAACATAACTAATTTAGATCTGGGAATATCTGCCTAGAGTGCCATATTGGGAAAGTATAAACTACTCCCTCTCTCATCTCCAATCTAGCCCTTGGCCTGTGCTCTCTGTTCCTTTGCCATTGTCTGCATACGTTCCGGACAATCAATTCCTCTTCACTCTGAGCCATGTTTTACCCTTATGTTGCTTTCAGTTCCAACCTTCTTATTCACAGACCTCTTTTCTTCCAACTGACAGTTTTCAAATATTTTTCTCTTGTTCTCTGGAAACTCTAGTTGCTATAGAGACACCTGATGATTATAGAGACAGTGACAACCTTTGTTAGAACCTCAGTTGCTATAGCAATGACTGTTGGCTATGGGTTCAATGAAATCTGCTACATGGTTCATGCCCTTTTACACAGCAATACAGCTTGTAAAGGCTACTTTTAATTGTTATGCTCAGTAATAAGACTGTGAGCCAAATTCTGTTCTAATTGAAGTCAGTGAGAGTGTTGCCATTAACTTCAGTGAGACCACAGTTTGGTCCTAAACTCCCATGTGCATAAATAACAAAAAGCATCTACTTTCAGCACAGCAGCAAACACAGCATAGTTTCATTTGGTTAGTAACACCTGAACCCAGTAACAAAACTTGGATGTCTGTGACTATATTTTAGTAAAGACTGATTTAAATGATAATCTCTTTTGGAGTATTATAGAAATAGTAAATTCTCAGATCAGAAATATCATGGTCCTTGGGGTGTGTGTGTGTGTTCTTCTAACGAGAGTAACTGTGAAACAAATGTAATCTATACAGTTCTTAGATCATTTGCTTTTCTTCAAGGATAAATGTTTCCCTATTGTTGCTCTGTGGAAATAGTGACAAGGGAGCAAACATTTTCACGGAAATGTCTTCCCATCACAGAAGGGGTATCACTACTGGAAAAGCAGATGCTGTTCTTCCAAAGGCCATTGGCAGTCTCCCTGAACTTTTTTTGACATTATGGGAGTGACCTCTGAAGAATGTCTTAATGGCAACTTTGTCTTTAAGCTATTTCTGTTCTATTTAAGGTATCCTAGAGATACTTTTAAAGTTGTGGGAATCCAATTCAAGTATAAACTGAGTACTATATTTCATGTGTCCTTCCACTTCTGTTTGTTTTGTTAGGTTATACACAAATTATCCTACATTATGACTGTTCTAGTCACTTCACCACAGTTCCTTCACCTGGTGGCCTTTTCAGGAACTCAGTATTCAAGGACCACTTCCTCCAAGCCCAGGAGCGATGTGTCCCAGAAAAGAGGAAGGCAGGCAAGAATGCTAGGAGGCCTGCATGGATGAACAAGGAGCTCCTGGACACACTTACAGGCGAATTCTACATGTATGTCAGTGATAAAAGGAGGGCTAGGGAAGATGTGGGCACTCTCCAGAAGGAAACAGGTGACCTGGCCACAAGAGATATGGAGAAGGCTGAGATACTCAATGACTTCTTTGCTTCAGTCTTCACTGGCAAGTACTCTAGCTGCACCACCCAAGTTGCAGAAGGCAAAGGCAGGGACTGGGAGAAGGAAGATCTGCCCACTGTAAGTGAAGACCAGGTTCCAGACCATGTAAAGAACCTGAAGGTGCACAAGTCCATGGGACCTGACGAGATCCATTCATGGGTCCTGAGGGAGATGGAAGACCAAGTTGCCAAGCCGCTTTCCATCATATTTGAAAAGTCATGGCTGTCTGGTGAAGTGCCCACTGACTGAAGAAGGGGAAACATCACTCCCATTTTAAAAAAGGGAAAAAAGGAAGACCCAGGCAATGACAGGTTGTTCAGTCACACCTCTGTGCCTGGCAAGATCATGGAACAGATCTTCCTGAAGGCTCTGCTAAGGAACATGGAAAATGAGGAGGTGACTGATTGTAACCAACATGGCTTCAGCAAGGCCAAATCATGCCTGACAAATCTGGTAGCCTTTTATGATGGAGTGGATAAGGGAAGAGCAACTGATGTCTGCCACGATTAAGAGACGGGATAAAGTTTGACGCAAGCAAGTGTCATTTTATTGT
>VZZY01000564.1:749-104943 GCA_013400335.1 Eurystomus gularis | reverse complement strand
GATTCCCATGCAAGGCTGTTTAAAGGTAAGATTGCAATATGGAACTACTGAAATGAGAAAAACAAACAAACAAACAAAAAACCAGCAAAACAACAACAAAACCAACATAAACTGTTAGGAATTTCTTTTACATCAGAATGATTTAATCTCCCACAGAAAATTAATTTCTGAATTTCTTCTGTTAGGAGCTACATGGCATTCCAAGTATTTGAGAAATAGATCAGCTGAATCTATTTTTCTGAAAATGTTTACATTTTCTGGAAGAGGGAAAAGGGTACAGCTCCTGTCTGGTGAGAAGGAGAAAGCAGAAAAGCTTCAGATTATAGTGGGTTTCTCTGTTTTGTTTGTTGTTGTTTTTAAAAAAAGACTATAGCATTTCAAGTGTTAAGTGATTTTTCTATCATCCAACAAATAAATTGTGCTGAAACAGTAGACTCTAATCCTGTCATGATTAGATGTTACAGTACATATGGTATGGAAACATTAAGCCATGTTTGAAGACCTCACAACGCCTAAACACAGCATGCCTGCCAACTGTTGACCATACGCTATAGCTGACAAACACAGAATTACCTCCTGCCATCCTGCAACTGGATTCACTACGGAGATAAATCTTAGATGTTATGCAGAGGAAGGCCTAGCAAGGACTTCAGGTACTTTCTCTCCACAATAGCTGCAGCAAGCAGACAATACATCCCCACCTATAAAAACAGGTGTAATATTCTGTCTGTTTCAAATTAGTTTGTCACATCATGCAAGATTTGTTGTCACCCTGTCCAAAAATTGCAGTACTTCTGTTTTTCTCTTAGTGAAACTAGACAACGTTATATCTTTTATGTTATACTGACTGCATCTAAAATTTGAAAATATTTAGAACTGATGGGTCATGGTGAAAGGTGCAGCAACAGAATAAATGCTGTATGCAATGACTTTGGTTGGTTTGGACAGTATGTCAACTTCAATAGTCATGTCCTACAACTTTGTATTCAATATCTGGCATTTAAGTCTTAGAAAAACAAACCAAAAATTCTGGGTTTATTTTTACTGATATTAAACACTAGCTTCTTTAGTGAAGTTTTCTACTGAAACTTCAGCTCAAATAAAATTTACAGCATTTTAGAAGATTATCTGAACCAAATTAACTCCTGGCAATATTAATTATTCACAAGTTTCCCCTCCTTTCATTTTATAGCTTAAATGCTATGTAGAATTATTTACTTATGAATAAATAGCCTTGATTTTTTAGACCTCTGTAATATCTGATATATGTAAAAGCTCTACAGAAATAACTGAAAATGTGCTACCAGTGGGCAATTTCTTTATTTTGTGGCACAGAGCCATACTGATTTAGTAGTGTACATATCTTATTCCCATGTTATTTCACAGTGAATATCATCTGACATTTTATTCTGAAAGTACTGATCAATGTGGAAAGTGGATGCTGCCTAAAACCCAAAGAATTAATTTCTCCTTTTACCTACATATTCTATATAGTTTGTGTGAATAACAATATTCTCTGAGTTATGCAAGATATCTGTAGCTGGGATGAAGCATAAAGCAAGCTGTGATACACATCTACTGTAACGACTCTATTGATCTCTACCCACCCTTCCAGAGCACTTAATCTACATTTTCTACAGCATGTCTGGTCTTTTAGTATGGGTCTCTGTACTTTTCAGACCCAATAGTATTGCGTAGTTTGACCAAGAGTCCATTAAACTGATCACTTGTTATTCCCCTACTGATGCTCTCTTTCTAGTCCTGCATAGGCACCCCTGTCTCAACCCAAAGCAGTTCCTTGTTTTCCTGATTGTGGGATCCCAATGCACTTTCTGTCAAGCTATTTTAAGGCTAACCATCAGTAGACCCTGCTACTCCAGTTTTGAATGAAATCTTTCAGTCAAACCAAGTTGTAGCAAATAGTGACTAAGACAATAGACAAACAGACTGAGTCAGAGAAGTGTTTGCTAGATTTAAACACCCACAATACAACTCTATTTGTGACTACATAAGAAAGTACCGTAAGAGACCCATTACTTCATTCCCAAATGCTTCCACTTTCCCCTTTTTCTAAAACCTATAGTTTTTACTTTTTCCATTGTATGGATTTTTAACATTTATTTTTAACAGATAGGAATTTTTTAGCGTGGAAAGCATTTTCATTTTTAATCAACTAAGGCTTTAGCACATATATTCGTAAGATTTAAGCTTGAGCTCTTTAGGTTGAAGTTTTTTCTGAACCAGGTAATTCTGGCAGGAGCTGAGAGAAATACAAAGTTGTTGAACACCCTTTGATAGTAACCATCTTAGGGGACAGCATACTATAGGAGATACAACATCTAGTTATGTTTTAGTTGTCTTGATACCTGTTTGTCATACTACTTCTTCTGATGCTGTCAGGAACCATAGGAAATATAAGGCAGATTCTTCCTGGTTTTTGGCATGCTGAGCAGAGATCTTAACATAGGCTACAGAGTGCCTCAAGAGACAGGTTGCAGACACTGAAAGACCTCTGGCTTCCTTCTCTTTTAGAATTATAAACCTGAATATTTAGTACTAAGATCTCCTTCTCTGTGTATTACTTGTTCTGTTTCATTCCTTGTCTCTGTTGTTGATAAGTTTTTCAAGCACTGAATCTGATCATGCCATTAGTCTCCCTTTAGTGTTACAGTGATGAATTCTGCTTGAGGTTGCCCTAAATAGAGTGATCTGATGGAAAAATTAATTGGAGTTGCAGGTGGTAGTTACTTCTGATCGTTGATGAGTACAGGGCTTTCAAATTGCCTTTCAGAGGGCTTTTGAAGTTGACACAGTGCACTCTACAAATGGATGGAGTAAGACTGCATATATTGTCAGTTATCAAATCTCAGGTGAAGGGCAATAGCTAGTTAAGACAGTGACACACCTCTTAGAACTGAGTGACCAAATGTTAGTTGGTTTTTCTGACTTATTCTGAAACCACATTAAACCACATACTACTTTTCAACTTAAGCAGTGATGAAGTGGAAGCGCATGCCGTCTTTTGCTGAGAGAGGAAAAAAGGGCATTGAAATGCAAATTCTCATGGTACAGTTAGTGTTTGCCTTAGTCTAATCTTATAGCCCTCAGATTTTTGTACAATCATTAAACAGTCTTGAATTTATCTCATCTATCAGTATAAAATCAAGCAAAATCATTATGCACAGCTGTACTATAGAAGCATCACAATGCAGTTATTTCACTGCACAGAACAGATGTATGTTGCTGGCACCTGAGAGCCAGCAGGAGCTGCATGGAGCTTGAATTAGCAGGAATTCACTTTCACATACATCACTTGGGGACATGAATGTTCAATGTGACAGCCCCATCACTACCAATCATTCATCTAATTTACTATGGCAAGGTGGATACTTGGTTGTTTCTGAAAGCCAACAGGTCAGTGGCTTCATCTAGCAGCTCATGCTGTTCCCAGCAGTGCTATATTCCTACTAATAATTTAATCTTGTATTTGAAGTTCAGTTCCTAGCAGTTTACCTTCCCTTTCTCATTTTCTTTCACTTCTACTTAAAAAATATAATGGTCCATTTCAGAAAAATTAACTGCAATTTCATGGATCACTACAGCAGGAATAAGTTTTATACACGATACTGTAATCCATCTATTTGTTCCCTAGAATACAAATTGCCTTGATGAGCAATTTTGTGTCCTATGTAAATAAACCTAGTTCTAATTGAGAGTGCTGTATTTTCAGTGAAGAAGGGGGAGGGAAGATTGCTTCTCTGGCTTTGACTTTCTAATGATTGTTCCAGGATATTTCATTTAATTTTTCTAAAGTCTATCATAAAGAAAACACGGACAACAGCCAACTTGATTTCTTTTTGAGTGAAAACTGTGGTGCTCTGCTTGTACTTAATTCTTTCTTTTGCTTAGAAAAAGTAGTTTTCAAAATTTGGATCCTCATATAATATGCCATATAACTGTATCTAAAATACACAAGTCCTCTATTTAATAGATATGGGCAAGGATAGAACACAACTCTTGTTATTCCATCAGCGTGTCAGCAATATGCAAGAAGAAACACTCTACAATAGGATGAACAATAGGAAGTTCACTTTCTATGGCCCCTCTTACATTCAGATTCTGTGCAGGGATTGGCAGCAGGCAGAATAATTTATATGAAACGGATAACTGTCTTTAGTGTGGATACTTTTCTGCTACCATTTCTCTTTACTATAAAAATGTCAGTAATTATCAAGAACTTCTTGTAAGTTCAGAGCTAAAAACAGTGTCTAGAGATCGTATTGATGGTCTTTTACTGTTTTCCTAAACTACAAAGTTTCTCAACCAGTGTGATTAATTATGAAATAGAAAACATTACTTAAATGTCAATGGTAAAGATGTTTGAGTGGTAAGCACTGAGTCTTGTCTTTAACTGTAAACTTCATTGGTCTACTGACTTGAAGTCCATTAAGTTAGTGTAACCTAGCTTCTCCAGGAGAAACAAACCCATGTTATTGAAATTACCAGGTAGTAATTTTAAACAAAAAGAAGCAAGTATTCTTCCATAATGTGCATTAAATAAATTGTGGCATTTATTGCCACAAAGTGTACTGAAAAAAACAGACAAATTTACAGAAAATAACTGGCTCTTAAACATAATTGTTCAAATATAATCTCTGGCTCAACAAGTCCCTAGATCGTTGCAGGGAACAATTCCTGGAAGGGATGTCAAGAGAAGGCTCACTTTCTTTTCTTCCTGCCCATTTTCTGTAAATAGATCTTATTGGCACTCTCAGCTAGAGGACACTGGGCCACATGGGCCTCTTGCCTGACCCTATACACGATTGTAGTGCTCTTATGTGCATTATGGCTTTTTTAGTATGAGCTCCTGGCAAAGTAACATTTGCTTCAAAACCAACTTGTTTCTACCAGTAGCATCTGTCAGAACTGCAGAATGAGCAAACCTTGCTGGCTGAAACCGCTGAAGCACTCACTTCCTAACAGACATACCTGGAGCGCTACTTGGTAACTTAAGCTGTCTGGGCTATCATCGCATTGAGCAGCCACGTTAATTAGCCTGTTCTCGTATTAGTACTCATATAACTAGGAATTTGTATACACAAATTGTATCTAATTGTCTTCTCAGGTGAAATTCTATTCATTAAATGTAGCAAAATATAGCTATGAGAGAGCAATAAAACTCCAAATCTATTGTAGTATGTATTTTAGAGCCAGGAAATACTAGTTTTGTCTTACTTGTTTTCAAGCCACTGATTTTCAGAAATGCCAAATGGATGCTAATTTCTTTTCAATTTTCAGCATTTCAGCTCATCTGTCTTTACATTCAAAAATATTTCCACTGGTATGTAAGCCTGAAGCCAGCGGTAATGTCATTCTTCCTAAGTTCTTACTTGTAAAGGTGTTGGCATTTTAAAGTTGTTTTTTTTTTCTGAAAATAACATGGGAAAGTTGGATTTCCTTACTCTTTTTCTGATTTCTTTGTACAGCTGTAATTACTTGCTATATTTCCTTGAGTAATTAGTTTAATGCCCCCCAGACTTCCTAATTTTAATTGACAGGCCTTCTCCAGTCATCCTTGATTCCTTTCAGTGTTATCCATAAAATGAAGTCTTCAATGTCTCCCTGTCGAGGAAGCCCTGTTGACAATGGTGTCTGACCTTTTCTGATCCATTATTTATAAAATAACCATGTGAGACACTTACACACATGCCTCCAGTTCATCCCACAGTCACTGATCCTGTGGCATACCATAATCTCAGAAAGAGAAACTGCTCTCTGTTAGTTCACTGATCTCTCTCATTAGTGAACCTGGAGGGCAAGAATTGCTAGAGGTTGCTTCTCTGACTTTCTCTTTGGCCTCAGAGTAATTTTTCATAGTTCTTCATGTGCCTCCTGAGTGCCATAGGTAAAAAGTTATTTTGCATCTAGAGTCAGTAAGTGATGCCAGGCGTTTCTCGTGGTGCTTATTCTATTCTCCAAATGAGAAAACTCAAACCAGTTCTGCAAATGTAACAGCTCAAACACAGTATCGTTCACTTAAAATTCTGGAGAAATAAGCAGAGACAGAAATAATTTCATTCTCCATTTCTCATTTGCATAAGACGGCCAACATTGGGATTCCATGGTAGCAAAATTAATGAACAGGAAGATAGGAGAGACCGCTTTCTGCAATAATCTCTTGGTCCCATTCAACTGTTCTTAACCAAAACCACAGCAACCATGACAGACCCAAGGAGAAAACACAGAGAACACACATAGCCTCTCCTTTTGGCGAGACTACAGTTTGACACCAAACTAGAAGGAAACTGGCTTTGTTCTACTCAATGTATGCCATAATAATTAAGTGCCTTGAAACCACCATACTCAGGTGTTTCACAATGAAAAGTCTACCAAGAACATGGAGAGCACTAGCAAGTAAAAAAAGCAATAGACAATTTTGTTGTCCAGTAAGTTTATTTAAATGTAGCTTAACACCTTCCGCTATTAAACCACAGCTTCAGTTGACTGATGGTGCTACCATAGCTAGCATTTGATCACACCTATAACAAGATCCAAATGCAAATGTCAGATCTAGTGAAGTTACGTTACAGCAAAAAGACAATATCTGCAACTAGGGAGGAGGGAAGGCAATGTCTCGTGTCAAGCTATTGCAGCTCTTCTGTCTACAGAATTGTTGAAGGGCTCTAAACAAGAGAAGAGAGGTGAAGGAATTAAGCTTTCATTTGTCTGTGAATTGCTCTGCTAAACTGTAACAACGGTGTTTCTAGACTGATAGGTTTGGACCTGTCGGCTTTCACAGCTGGTATACTCAATAGGAGGTGCATTTTAGTCAATGCAGTAATAGCATAAAAAGGGAATGCAGCCTCCAAATGATTTAAATTATGTTTGTGCATTGTCATTTCACAGCTTTATGAGATGTTCCTGTTCCCTTCCCTTCCTTTTATTAGTTAGCATTAGGCTGGGTAGATTTCTGTGCAATTCCGAGCTGAGTCACCAGAGAAGGGTCCGCCTTCATCATGTATCAATTTGATTTCAAGCCCTGACAAACACCCAGCCTCACCAACAGAGACAATCAGTAATACAATTTATGAGAAAAAAAAAAAGTTAAAATATTAATATTAATAATAAATTTGTTTTCCATCTAAGCCCCCTCCTCACAGCCCCACCTATAAGCATGCTTCTCCTGTCTGCCAGATATCACTGTCCAGACTGAGGAATATTTTAAATGCAAGGCTAGGCATGAATTTGAAGCAAAAGATCAAAATGATACCTTTTTAATTTTTTAAAGAATAGAGCTAATTAACCTTTTTATCAAACTACACACATCTTCAAATGACTTAGATGGGTAATATATTGGTTTAATTAAGATTTCACACAGAGAGACAGTTGCAAACACTTGGAACTGAGAGCAAGTGGGATCTTTATGAGGAGGGTGCTGTACGTTTTACAACCCTCTGCCTCTCTGTTGTTTGCACTTCAAATGGAGTCCATTTTTAGCTGTCTCTCTCCTGCTGAGAGAAACTGATTTTATTGTATGTTTCAATGAAACTATTGAAAACTTCAGTCATGAGATTCCTCTTTCTGCTTGGTATGTTTCCTCTTTCTGCTTGGTGTGTATCTCTCTGTGTGTCAGATTTGCACTGTGACATTGGTTATACAGCAGCATACATTGATTTGCTTTGCTTTGCTTTACAAGTGGATTAGATAATCCTCCTGCAATTATAACTTGCTTTAACAGAAAACTTAGTACGTGTGTTTTTCTTAGCAGGGTCCCCACTCAATTCGATTTTTGTAGGTCTAGGATTTTGATGGGTATGCTATGTTTTCTTCTATTTCTTTGTTTCTAGTGAGTGTTGAAAATTTCAGGAGTGACAGCTTGAAATTCTACACATATACAAAAAGAACAATGTGAACGATGCCAGCATATACTTCCGCCTCACTTCAGGAGCTCAGGAATGTTTCAGAGGTGTAAAAAGAATCTACCACAGTGATGTGGCATTACCATGCAAGTGTTTTGGAGGCAATACCACATAGGACTTCTACATTGATAAATCATATTGTTTTAATGCTCAGATCTAGTTATTTTTCTAGTACTCTAAGGCACCAAAATGTTAGGATGTGTGGATGACATAAAATATGTCAAAATAGTTGAATCATAACTAAAACAAGTCATTAGCCTAAAAGATCCTCCTATGATCAAAGAAAACAAAACAAAACAAAAACCCCAACAACCCCAAACTAACAAAAAAAACGCCCCCAAAAATCCTGTTCACATTTAAATAATATTAAAATTGAGCCATTGATACTATAAAGGCCTGAAGCCTGAATATAGCCATGCATTAATTTCCTGTCTTTTGCTTTTGTTTGTCAGTTTATGTCAGACAAATCATGTCATGTAAATGAAGCTGAACATTGTTTAGGTCTTAGTGTTAGCAGACAAGACATCAACATTTGATTCTTGCATTCTGTGCCTCTGTTCTTGAGCCAGCTCTGTGTGATTAGTGCTACAATGCTGCATATATAAGACATCTCTAATGCCAAACAAAATAGTTCAGAGGCTGAATAGTTCAGAGTATTTTATCTTGTGCCAAACAGAAACTTGTATTTTGTCCAAAAATATTTTTTAAGGTGTTTTAAACTTTTTATTCAAATCAAAGTAAATTTTGAGATAGAGAACTGTTTTAAGCTGATAAAAAATTAGAAAATTTCATATTGGAAGTACTTAAACCATTAAAAATGCCAAAAGAGTCATTTCATAGAAATTTACAAAATGGCTTAATCCCACTCTGTAATTTTTTGGACAAGAGATTATTACAAATACTTTTTTCAATATTGGATTTTTCAATACTATCAACAAAATTTTGGCCATTTCTCTTTTTAACACTTGTGCACTTTTGAGGGGCACAGATGGAACCTGAGCAATCTCACTGCTTGTTCTTCAAAGTCAACAATAATTAGGAGTTAAAACTTCTTTTTTTTTTTTTTTCTTCTCAAAAGCAGAAGGCTGAAAAAAGCACAGAACTTTTGGCCAGGCTCTGAACTCAAGGAAACTGAATCCCATCCAGATCCTCAAACAGGTACCAAGTCAAGAAAAGACTTCATGAAATCAGGGCATGTGGATCTCACTGACTCAAGAGCTCAATAATTTATTAATCTATTTCAGCTGCAGCAAACGGTCCTTTCCAGTCTACCAGACAGAATTTAGATCATGCTTTTAGGCTATGATTTGAAGTGGTCTTAGAGTGATAGCATCAGGGAGAAATTTCGCTTGATGTCAATTCTTTTTTACTTTTCTCTGAAATGCCCGTTGCTAATGGCTGCAGGCATGGTACCAGGCAGCCCATGGGCCAGGGTTAGGTCTTCATTTCCAGGGGCTTTCTGCTCTCCAGTTTCCTATCATCCATGTCCCTTCTCCTACAGGGGCCCCATTGGCCCCTGGCAGCCCTTAGGCAGGAGGAGGGACTGGAGCTCTGAGGGCAGGGAAGAAAAGGTGGGAGAAAAACAGCCTTTCTGGAGGCCAAGCCCCATCAGGGACAGGATGAGTGTAGGGCAAGGGTAACTCTTGCGCCAGTGTAATCCATGTGTGGAGTTAATTACCAATGCGGTTGGCAGAGATGAGGACATAGGTGGGCTCACGCTGCCAGGACCAGGCTTCTCCTTATTCACCATGTGTAACCTTTTCCCTGGGAGAGTCAAGCTGCTGCCAATCATCTGCAAACACCCACCCCTTTTCTCTCCTAATCCAGTCAGAATGCCTTCAACCAGCCCTCCCTTCCCCCCATAGGGTCCTTGCATTTAGAGGAGCTGTCAATCACTCATCAAGCCCCACCCTTCCCTGGCTTCCAGGCCCTGCTGTGAGGGATGGGAGACCCCTTCCTTTTTCTGTGGGGGTGGTTAGAATAGGAGCTGACAGAGGTGTGAGGGGGACAGCTTAGTTTGGTAGCCTGACGCGACGAGCAGTAATTGGACTTCAAGACAACTCTATGAGAGTTATAACTGAAGAAGACCTTTATTCGTAAAAGTGGCTGCGTTTTATACACTCCAAGCCTTAAAGCACACACCCTAGACACAAGCCATTGGTTACCTTCCCTTTCCATGCACTGTTCACACTATTCATCAGAAAGCTGCTAAAACAATTCACTCAATGCTCTGTCCATACGCCTCTGTTTACATGCTTATTGGCTGGGGCTCCTGCTGTGTCTCCCGCCTTGTCTGCTGATCTCTTGCCAGGTTTCTGCTCTGTGGCATTTGCTCATTCAGCCTCTTATCTCCTTCTCTCTTTGGGACTTTCCAGCCTCAGGGCTTCCCAAGCTCTTCACACTTCTATCATTATCTGTTCAAGGTCAACGTCCATCGTCCATCGTTCTCATCTCTGAGTCCTCAGACCAGCTGTGGACTCCCACAGTAGCCCACCAGTGTCTTTTCAGCCTTTAATCACCTGAGGAGAAAGCCTTAATTACAGTTTTATTTTATGGCATTTATGCCACTGTCACCCCATATTAGAGAAGAGGAGACATTTTAGGAGGCCTTTGCTGGTTTGCTCCTGGGGGGTCACTACTTATGTCCAAAAAGGCCAGTGCTTCCAGACAGATGCATTAAATAACAACATTGAGCAAGTTATGAGGTGCCCCAGTGCATAACATGCAACTGGAGCAGCAAACAGCTCTAGCATTCAGAGAAACTTCTCTAGAGCAGCTGTTACACTCAAAGTAAGAGAATAAAACCACACTAAGCTAAGTCCCACACCCAGCTCCGTAAGCTACCATGCCTGTGAGTTCCTGCCTGGTTTGTGGTTTGCACCCTGCTAGCTTGATTGGCTGCGCTTCATGAGGGAGAAGTAAAGATGTCATGGTGCAGATTTGTGTGTCCCACATGGCTCTACAGACTTTGGCCCTTGCTGAGCATTGCACTGAAGACAGGAGGCAAGTTGGTTATCTTATGACATTTGTGCCGTTCTTCACTGCTTTGTCTCGACACAGATCCTGAAACAGCTGAGTGCAACCACCTACCTCAAAGGTACAGATCTGCTAGGCTGCTTGCTTCTTTCACTATGAGGTTTTAAGGGTAGATGCATTGGCTAAATTAGCATCACATTTTCTGCAGAGTTAAACAAGTAAGGTCTTAGCTGCAAGGCTCAAGATTTAGTGTGTTTTCATTCCCACTGCAGGTGCATCATGTTTTTCTCCTTGTCAATGTGGAATCAGGACTGTGCTCAGAAGGAGGGTATTTATTGGAACAGAACAAAGAAAATAATAAATGGGGATTTTTTTCTTTTTTTTTTCAGTCAGAAGCACAAAGCAAAGAGATATCCAGATTTTCCAGAAACTTTAAGGTTGCTCTGACAGACATCAGATTATTGTGTCTCTGAGACAGCCAGTGTGGTCATACCGACTGGGGCAAGATGCCTAGAAAGAAAACTGCTTCTGGCAACTGTAGGTCTGGCATCATTGCCCCTCCTTTTGATGTCTCCTGTGGAGTGTAGTGGGGTCTTGAGGGGCCAGCTGTGAAAGTCATTTCTCATCAGTTGCTTTTCAATGTTCTTGTAAAGCTTTTTTATGCATTGTAAGCATAATATGCAGTATTGTTACACGACAATTCTTTAGAATGGAGTGCATTAGATCTGTATGGCAAGGTCTGTGTTTGTTTCATGTGTGTGTGTGCAAAGAGAAAGTTGATAATACTTGGCTTGTCTTGTAGTTAACCTGTGAGCAAAAGGGCATCAGTCTCCAAGACATGATTTAGTAGCACCCTATCAGCACAAAAATTTCTTAGAAAAAATTATAATCTAAACTGTCTTCAGCACAAGGAGAAGCTGACACATTTATATTTGTCAGGAGAAGAAAGGCTCTATAATGACTGAGATTTTAGTAAACGAGCATGGCAGGAGGAGCTGGGTTTTGGGATGAGAAAGTTGCCTAGTACTTATGTTTTAGCATGGAAGATTGTAGCTGATGAAGCTAGCAGTGCCAGTCATCCACTTGGAAGTCGAAGGAGAGAGAGACCTATGCTTTAGCCCTTGCTCCCAGGTTTCTGAAGAGGACATAAACCCTGGCTATGATGTGATGGTGAAATGAGTTGTGGAAAAGATATGGATAAAACACATTCCTGTAGTAGCAGCTCATTGAAAAAATACAGTTGATGTCCCAGAGAAGCAATTTCCCCTTACTTTCCTATCTAGTAACATTTACTTCTGTTTCTTTCTTACATCCAAACTTGACAATCCTACAGATCAAGAGATTAAACACAAAACAGCACTGTGTGTCATTCCCATTTTTATCAAGAAAGCAGAATAACCTGGGGATGGATGGATGGATGGATGGATGGGCAGTGTGAAATGTACACATTTAAACTTAGTTTAGTTTTGTTGTCTGTATTTTGAAATTGTTTTCATCTCTACCACCCCCTTCCGCACACATCTCCTAAAACTAAGCCTGGGCAAAAATTGGTCTTTCACAACATATAATTTTGTACAACTCCCAGATAACCATAGCTGTGCTGCTCAAGTTAACTGTCTGTCCTGATCTCTCATACGTTCTTACATTAGTTTGCAGAAATTATAGCATGTCTGCAAGCTCGTATAAATTATAGCCATTACTCTATGAAGACATCACATAGAGTCTAAAGACTCTATAAAAGTCATCGCTTTTCCCTTCAAACTCTGTGTGATTAGGTAAAAGAAGACAAATTCTGCCCCTCTCCCCCCCTTCCTCCCAACTTACCTTCTACTCTTGCAACCATACACTATTGCCCTCCATTTTTGGGCAACAGCAGCAAGGATGTAATGGCCTCTGTACAATTATATACTTTGCCCTCCCCATCAATTTTCAGCTTGACAGCAGGTCGCTATGGCCACAAGCAATATCTGAAAGTTTGGCAGGCAAGAGGTTGCTATTAAGCCACAGGTCTGGAACTACTGCTGTAGGCAGTCTCTTTTGGTTTATGTTTACTGCCTCACATAATGAAAATGATCTTCATTCCCTTCACTACGTTTCTTCCCTTAACAGTATTTTCACTTGAAATTCTCCTGAGTGGAGCTGTAAGACATAAACCATGAAATACGCTCACTGGCAAGTTCAGTCTCTGCTATTAGTCAAAAGGGCCTACCTACTGTGGCTGAGAAAATGCCCTATGTTTTATCAGTAATGAATTATTGCTATCAACACTTGATATCCTATGTCTTTGGGACTTACTTTAGTTTCTTCAGTTTTTACAAAATAATAAGGCTTTATCTTCCTCTACCTTTCTCCCTTCTCTCCAGAGTCTGGTTTTGGTTTAAGAAAAACATAACTATTTTGTCTTCTTCTTCCAGTTCCTCAAATTGCTATACACAATATAAAGATTGTCACATACCTGATCTGAAGCTCAGGGCAGGCTGCAAGTCAGTCAGCACAAATGATATCCGTACATCCCATAATATCTTCCAAAAGTCTTTATTTTGCAGCTCCCTTGAAGGAGACTTCTTAGTCTCTTCAGCTTAGTTTTTCATATTCTTTGTATGTTTGGGCAGCAGCAAAAGAAGTATATTACCATCAGGGGTTACAGGGCAGTAACTTTGCCCTCCCTGTATAAGCCTTTCATCTTAATGCCTGCACATATTTTTGCCTATTGATGGGTTTTTTGCCCATTTGCCCTTAAGACAGGTGAATAGGAATGCTCTCACTTTATAGCTATAATCAGGCCCCTGTATGAATGTGATGACATTGAGATGACAGAAGCACTAAAGCCACACCAGCTTAACAAGTTAGTTAAGACTGTCAAATTAGACAATCTGCAAAAATGAGCAGGCCTCCTGAGAAAGTGGCTTTATTGCTTTCAGTACCCCATTCCATTTAAATATCTCCATGTATGGATACGCTGTACTTCTTAGATGTGTCCTACAGTACAGAGAGGTGAAGTGACTTGCCTGGGAATGCACAGCAAATCTTTAGCTCAACTGGGCTTGGAAACTGGATACTTGATCTTACTTCATTGCTAGACAAGGCTGCCTTGTTTCTGCATTTTATAGTGACAGATTAATTTTAAATGTGATTTCAAATAGGCACTTTTTTAAAGAGAAGTGCTGAGGGGTGAGAGAGACTTGCACAAACATGAGTAGAATTAGCTAATGTAATATTAGCTAGGCTAGCTAGATATGAGCCAGATATTAGCTAGACTAACAAGTGTATGTACTTCATGCTCCAAGGTACAAAGTTATTCCCACGATATAGCCATTCTATTGGATTGAATTAGAAGAGTTTGTGTCTCAAAGCCAAGGTATCAAATTGAGTTAGCCATTCTATCGGGCTGATGCTTTACTGAAATGCTGCTGAAGTTTGGCCACTACTGTCCCACAGACATCAAACTTATGCAGCTGGGTAATCTGCATAAGAGGAAGGGCACCTTTCTTTTATTTTGGCTTTAGTCCTGAATGCTATCTATGAAGTCTAGTTGCTGTAAATACTGTTTCTAGAAGAATTTCAAATAGATGAGAATGAAAAAAAGTGATCTTGGAAGGGTCTGAATTCTTCCTGTAGACTTAATTTTTTTTTAAGTATTCTGCTGATTAGAGAACCATGCTAAAGTACCATTTAAATAACTTCTAAGCAAGGGAGACTAACCTTTTGAGGAAGAAGCTTACTAAGAATGGACACATTATCCTGGCACTAAGATCACAGTTCAGTACTTCAAAATATAATGAGATGAAAGAAAATTTCTTGAATGCCTAAATGAACAGTGTGTACCAATACATTATGAAGCTGTTTTTTCCCTCTCTTGGAGCTCCAAGATCCATCCCCTCTCCCTCTCCCCAGCTCTATAACCTTTTTTACATACGACTTTATCTTGTTGGAGCTGTGTACAGTACTCATTACATGCCATTTTTTTACCCTAAGGCACTGTATGCCTTCATTCTCTGGACTTTCCTTTCTAGTTCTCCAATTATTATTTTTTCACCTCATCATGACAAATCCACCAGTAACCCTTGGAGTACAAACTCTAACCCTCAGAGCTCTGGCATTCCTTTTTTATTTTTAAAAACCTAGCTACCTAAATAACACCATGTTTCCAGGTTATAGCCACTCCAGGCTACAGCTGAGTTCTGGCACAGGAGAAACATTCCCTAACCCTGCAATCTAAACAGGGATTATTTTAGGATGTGGACAAGCTTCTAGCATTGTGCATGAATGAGCCTTGCTAATTGTTTTTCATGCAGAAGTGTATAGCATGTAAAGATAGGATACTGGAAGCATTCTGTTTGTACACAGCATTTGCTGTACCAGATCAGACTATTTGTTTGTCATTGTCGAGCATGCTCCCCAAATAGTGGTCAAGACATAATGATTCTGAGAAAGAAGACCAAACTCTCCATCAGTCAAGTGTGCAGAGCTCTGTGTGGGGATGGAACAAACATTTTCTAACTCTAACAGGGCAATTAGTTTACAGTTTGAAGCTGTATTATCATTACACAGACAAACAGAAATAATGCCATTGTTGAATCATTGTGTGCTTGGATTCTCCTCTCTGGATAACACTAATAGTGTAACACATCTCTGAGATCTGAAGCAAACACGAATTCTCTCAATTTATTCTACTGTCAAAGAGAATTGAATCTAGTCTGAAAACACTTTCCCATCTTGAACAGAAGGTGAATCTTAATTCATTGAAGCCATCAACTACTTCGACATTGTTAGTAGAAGGGCATGAATAGTTTGCAATATTACATTGCTGAAAATCATTTAGGTGTTGTCATAATCATGTCATTACCTTCAGTGGAGGCCGTGTACGGCACCTGCATCCTTTGCCTGCTAATTTGATAGAGCGTATATTGCTATCTCCTGTATCCCAAGTAATTACACCTGTACTACATCACCAAATGGTTTAATGCTATCTTCTTGTGCTGTAATGAGCCCATTCAATAATCAAAGCCTCCAAATGTTTGTATTGTCAGATTAGCTTTAAATGATGTTCAAGAAAATATTTTTTTCTTTCCCACAACATCACAACAAGGCAGTTCTCAGTGGGGCTGATACCACTGCTTATGGTTTCATCATTCAGAGCAGCAGCTGCTTCCATCTGTTTCCAACAGAAGTGAAGCCAAGTGTCCCTGTTGAAAGATGCTGGAGGCTCTGCTGTCTACCAAGAATCCCTGGTGTGAAGTGATGAATGTTTTGAAAGGGCCATTCTAGCTGTAGGCAGCTCAGGTATCTTGAAAGTTCCATTTGTAGCATTGTCTGGAGGAATAAATTAAACACCACAGGGGTTTTTTAAGGGAATTTTTAAAAATAAGTGTTATAGAGGTAAAAAAAAACTTGAAAAAATCTTCATATGTTATCAATGCAAGGGTTTTATGATCTTTAGGTAGAATAAAAATATAGATTAATCCATCCATTATCAAGGCTATAGAAACAAACAAAAGATCAAACCCAGAGTGCCAAGTTTCTTAAAGAACCATATTCAAGAGTAATTGTACTTAATAAATTAGTTAACAGGTTTACTTGTAATTTCTCAGAAAATTCATTATGTGCCCTTACAGTTAGTACTGTAATTCTTAAGGTACACTGTGCTACTCATACATAGCAAATACTTATTTTAAATGTAAAACTCAGATCAGCTCTAAGTACACAGACATGACAAGTACCTCCACATTATATACTAATTAATTAATTAATATACTAATTAATTTTATTTTTATTTTTTTAACTGTTTTTCAACACTGTTCTGATTTGCTCCCCTTGACTGTTGAGGTCTCTACGGGTAACGGGGTTGAAGCAACCACAAGATGATGTCTGTAGAAATTACTCATTCATTCATAATTGCAACTGCAGAATGGATTTAGAAATATTTTCTTAAGTCTCCAGGGCTTCCAGGGGTCATCTCCTTAAGCATCCTGAGCTTTATTATTAATTAGTTCTTTTACAGAAAGGCTTCAACTGACTTTCAGACACTCTTGACACTGGATGCTCTGCACTGACAGAGGTTATGTCTTCATTGTTAAAAACAAGCAGTGCTTTAATATTCAAGTGGTTTGCTCCAGGTATATTCCTCAGTGTGGAATCTCAGGAAAGAGAAAGCACAAGTGATTTTATGGCAATCTGCTCGCTGTGGTCACTACTATACACCTGCCTGGAAGGTACCTCAAACAGCATGTAGCTGTAAGGTAATAATTCCACTGGGAATTTACTATGCAGTTGCTGTCTTGATTAAAAAAGAACAGTAACAACTAAACATATCACTTCTTGAGGTGTAGGCAAAGTCACAGCAGAAAACCCAGGCCTCAGCAAGCTCTCATTCTAAAGAGAAAGGTAAATGAAGAATGAGAAGTAGAAGGCAGGAAAGATGAAGGGCTTGTTTGAATGAGAAGCTCTCCCAGTGTTGCTGTACCAGGGCAGATGTTTCAGGACAGTTCTTTGGGTATCTGGTACTCCAGAATAAGAGTTCCCTTTTCTGGCTTTATTTATATCTCTTTGGTAGTGCCTCAAAGCTCCCCACACCTGTGTTTACCTGTTTTATTACTGTCTCACGGTAATAAATCATTAGGGGTACCCACTCTCAACTGAAGAATTCCTTTCCTCTATGCAGCCAGCTGAAGAGCTTTTACCATTTTTGTATACCATAATTTACAGAGACATTGGGGAAGGTAGAACGCTTGTAGCCACTGCTTTGAGTCTTCTAAGCACTTTGTGATTTCATCTGGTAATTTATGGGCGATTACTAAGGAAACCCTCAGCACTTCAGGAGATGCTGTTAGGGACTCAGAGAGAATCAAGCCCTTCCTCTGAGTCAATACTGAATGATTTGCCCTAGCACATTCCTTGCACATGAGACCCGCAAGTGTAGGTTGATTGCCTGTGGTCATCAATTATCCTTCAGCTAATTGCATAAGTCTAAAGGCATTTGCCCTGATAGCCCAGGCAGATTTCAGTTTGCCTTCTGCACATCTGACATTTTAATTGGGCAGTTGTTGCTTCTGCTCCTAACCTGCTGTGCACTGCTGAAAAGCACTGGAGGATGGATTTCATTGTTAGGTGAAGCGATAGATAGTCAGGGAAAGCAGCAGCCAAATGAGGTACCCTCCAGGGTAAAGCTGGGGTCAAAGGACATAGTCATCATATTTTAACACTCAGGCTTACCAGCTCAGCTAACCCATACTAGAGGTGTCCATAAAAGTGTTATTCTCAGTGAGGCTGTGGCAAAAAATGATCTCATAATAGAGCTTCTTAATTAAAGTGCTGGGTAGTTTTAGCAAGAGAAGCCAAAGGAGCAGCTGTAATCCCGTAAAACACCCTAGGGAGAAACTACAGCAGTGTATGGCCTCTACCCGGCACTGCTGCATCCCCTGCACATGAAGCCTATCAGGATACCAGAAATAGAAAGTGGGTCTGAATTTAATCCATTATTTGTGAAATGCATTGGGAATCTCTTGGGGTGAACAGTGGTTATTTTCTTAATGAATCACTGTTGTTTTGAATAGTTTGTTTGGTATGTTTAGCTTTGTTTTATTGTTTGAAATTTTTTTTAGTTTTTGAGTAGGGTGCTCTTCTGAGCATTGACATCTGCTATGCAATCTCAGATGCCTAATTGACTTGATCTTTGGAAGGGATCAGCATCTACCTCTTCCCTTGACCAGCTGCAGAGATGAGCAAAGCCCAACCACTTTCAGACAAAGCAATCAAGAAAACAGTATTCCAAAATTCAGTGAATGCTTTGGGGATATTTAGGGACTAGCTTCTTTTACAAAGATGATGGCTTTATTAATTATAACAATTTTTGTAAAGCTGAACTAAAAAGCAAGGCTGATAGAGAACAGAATAGAAAATGGAAGTGCAGTGAGCATCATAGGGTTTTTTTTAATCTGGAAGCAGAATTGCAGTGTTGATGATGTTTTCAGATGTATTCAATTTGGATATAATTCACCCTGTTCATCACAGAATTAATCACACTTGTCCCTATTTTGAGGGGTTAAATCTCCTTGTAACAGTGCAGGGGCTTGTTTAAGTCTTGTGACCTGGCTCTTTCTCAGTGCAGAGCTCTTACCACATTTGCAGTGCATCTTGAAGTGTGAGAGGTACACAGTTTCTACAGTTTGCAGCTCTCAAAACTTTCTTCTGCAGACTTTCTAAGGTTTGTAGAAGAGGAGCACCGTCTTGAAGGCTGCATAAGGTACATGACATACAGTGTTTTCCACAGTGCCTTGAAATTTTTTTTGCATTCTGGAATTTTCTCCTTCTCTCCTCTTTAGCCTTTTCTGAATTCTATCTAGGACTAATTTTATTTTTTTTTTTTTTTTTACAGTTACATAATGAATGCTAAACACACAGAAGTCAGGGAGGAATGGCTGTCATGCTAGCCTCATTTTAGTGTGTGTTTTGATAATATGCAGCTGTATAATTGGAGTCTGGCACTGAAGACAGTATCATCTTACGAATGCATATTGAAAGGAAATCTCAAATCATTTAATGCAGATCTTCTACCTAAATGATTTTCATATGTCTTTCATCTAGACATGCACATCATTTATATCATTGCCTGAATGAGACTGGTGTTCTATTAGAGTAGTCATTGTAGAAAAATCAGGTTCATTCTCATCTTGTAAAATTGCAAACTTAACCCTGCTCTGGGCAAGGGCTTGAACTGGATGATCTCCACAGATCCCTTTTAATCTAATTATTGTATGATTCTATAAACAGCCCTGATCCCTTGGTTGTTAAGTTGCACTATATGGAAGAAAAGCATTTACTTCAAGCAGTTTGCCTTATGAATAGGAAAGACAGTGAAAGGGTAAGGAAAAGAGATCTAATATAGAAACACAATAACCAATCCAATACTTGATGTTTGTTTTCTTCTTCTTTTTTTTTTTTTTCTTTTCCTTTAAACTCTTCTTCATGGGATGATTCTTAGATGGCAACACTGCTGTCAGCACAGTGTATTATGGAGTATAACTGTAGGAACAACTGTGCATGATATTTTATTTTGTTGTGGAAGAAATAGCACATTGTCTTCCCCTCATAAACCGTTGAATGCAACATCTGGCTTCTTTCAACACATGCACGCCCATTTCTCAGCCTAAGAACAAAGTTGAGGTAAAACAATTGTGCTCTCACTGTTAAGTGAGCTGGTGGGACCAACGCCAATTCTCAAGGGATCTGTGAACTTGTTTGTAGCTGTTGTAGATCATGTTGTGCCCTGATTACCTATACTGTGGTATCCTCAGCACATGCAGAATTCCCGCTGCTACTCAAAACCCTCATGGGTTATACAGTGTCTTCATGTGTGGAGTCTCCCCTCATTTCTTCACCGATTCTAATGGCTGCTTTATGTAGCTCAATATGTGTGTTTAGGCTTTCAGATAATGAAACATATGACACTTAATATTAATACAAATGTGCATTTTTGTTTCCATTAAAGCAATTTTACTTGGAGATTTAAGTACCGCTGTTCAATGGTTTGAATGCAAACTGTGGCACTGAGCAAAAATGACTGAAACAGAGAGAGACAATGTCCATCCTCTATTCACCCACCAAGTTTAATTGAGTGTGGTTTCAATAACTTGCAGAATAGAGGTGGGAGGGAGGATCTGCTGTGCTTTGTGCATTAAGCAGATCTTAATAATTTAAAGGACACAACACTTTGGACATTAGCAAAAGAATAAGAATAACAGAGCAGATCTTGGCAGTGCCCTTTACCTGTTTGACATGCTGCAAGTCTGTTGCTCTGGATGCAAATACGTTATTAGCTCTGTGCAAAACCAGACCTGACTGTGTGTTGCTTGAGGTGAGATACCAGAGCTCTGCTTGCCCCACCCAACTGGTACTTCATCTCCTCATGAATTAGTTTGTGTTTGGCCCACTGATTCCATATTCACAGTGAGATTCTCCATCTTCTGTTCAAAAGCACTGAGTCCTAGTGACATAGCATTGAGTATCTCATGAAGTATCTTACGTTTGCATCTTCACCCTTGGAAAATATTTCCTGTGAGGCATTTTGCCAGATCTTTGTTTCCATAGTAATAACTTTTTTTTTTTTCTTGAATGAGAGTTAAGTCAGTGTCTTTGCCCAGAGTTTCAAACCCAAGTGCTTGAACTGAGGCTCCTGAGCCATGTACTTTAAAATGGCTTAATGCTTAAAGTTGCTAAACATCCATGGGTCAAACAGGCTTCAAGATGAGCTGTAAGAAGTCAGACTCTCTGCAAACTCATGCTTTCAACTGAAAGTGTGACAAGGAGTGAAGGAGCATAGTGTTAGGCCAGATCATACTTTGAGAGGTTGCCATGTACTCTGTCCATGGAAATCTTTAAGTAATCTTAAGTTAAGAAATCTTTAAGTCCACTGTCGCTGATGATTGACTTATGTATAAATTCCAGCTTCAACTGACACCTTCTCATGGGTGCTCCTTGTCACCCACATGCACACAACACACATATCTACCCTCCAAGTGTACACAGACCAGCTCATTCACGGCTGCTTGGATTTGTATTTGCCAAAGAAAACATAACACGCATGTCACCTGAAGTATGCTCATGGGACCTCTGTTCCTCCATTCAGGCATACTGCAAATGAACATCTTTCATTTATAATCCGATCCCTAGGGATACACATGTTCAAACATATTTTTCTTCAGATGTGTTCAGGCTTGCATGCAGAATGTCTGCTCCTGTGTGAGGGTAGGAAAGGTACTTCACATGATGCTGCGTTCACCCAGTCATGCATGTAATCCCACATTCTCACATACATGCAGAGTCTGCTGTTTTCCATGTGTGTATTGTAGCAAATAATTTCAATTTCTTTCTTCCCATCCTGCCTAACATGCAAATGTGGATAGCACATCAAGATTAGAAATAAATGTAGCAGAATGACTTCAGTCAACCTGAAATGTCGAATGACTCATTCACACCCTTTGCACAGTGTTCCCTTTTTGCCACATGCAATCTATTGAATAGTCAGAAGGCTGTGCGGTTCCCTGCTGCAGAGCAGCAATCGATCACTTGCTCACTGAAGGAGTGGGACTGTCATTATTTTTGCAGGGCATGCAGGGGTTATGCAGTGAGTTTCCAGTTAGCCTCATTGCTATGAAAGTGGCCAGGCTGTATGAATGGGAAATGTAGGATGTCAGGCCTGATCTACCTATAAGGAACTTCGGGTTTAATTAAGTCTTCGTCTGCATGTTAGTTCAGTAGCTGATATTCCTACATCAAGGTATGACCTGGGTATTCCAGATGATGAGAACCTATTCCAATTTGATATAACCCTGTTTTGGGTTAAGATAAAAGAGACTGAGTTGTTCCTACTTTGGAGTAAAAATGCCTGCATGTTAAATCATTCAGGAACTGCTGCTGCACTTTAATTTCAAAGGTATCATAATCCAAGTGAACTAAAAAATGCATATACAAACATGAAATATGTTCCACACTTCTACTTAAAATGGTATGATTGCTGTGCAGAGACAAACCCCAGGAATAGAAACAAGCTGGCATTCACTTTTACCTTATAATGAGAAGAAAAGTTGGATTGACTGTTGAAGTTGCATCTTTAAATGTATGAATTATTGTAATTGATTACTTAAAAACCCTTTCAGAAACATTCCCCAAATGCAAATGCACTTTTGCTGACTTTAATTTTAAAGAAAGGCTGTTTTGTAGCACTTGGGCCTTGTAAAAGGGGCTCTGTGTTTAAATGGAAGTTGAGCTGTGAAGATCCGTTAAGCAGAAAAACCATAGCTAATACAGCACAGGAGCTTAGAAGGTAAATATGCAAGTACTGACATTATGAAGTGAGGCTACCACAGCAGTGCTCATTATACCACATAGCAGATACCATTAGTAGCATTTCAGTTTCTCTGTCCTTACGTAAATGTGAAGCTTTGTTTATAAAATGTATTGGATCATCCTCTCAGAATAAAGGTGGCTGTGAACTGAAATTATGTATAACCCAGACAAGCTTCATAAGTGGGCCCATGTGAATCTCATGAGGTTCAACAAGGCCAAGTGCAAGGTCCTGCACCCAGGTAGGGGAAGCTCCCAATATCAATACAGTCTGTGGGATGAAGGGATTGAGAGCAGCCCCATGGAGGACTTAGAGGTACTGGTGGATGAAAAGGTGGACATGAGTCAGCAATGTGCAGTCACAGCCCAGAAGACCAACTGTGTCCTGATCCACATCAAAAGACGCGGTGGCCAGCAGGTTGAGGGAGGTGATTCTGCTTCTCTGCTCTGCTGAGACTTCACCTGGAGTACTGTGTCCAGTTCTGGAGTCCTCAGCACAATAAAGATGAGGACCTGTTGGAGCTGGTCCAGAGGAGGGCCACAAAAATTATCAGAGAGCTGGAACACCTCTCCTGTGAAGAAAGGCTGAGAGAATTGGGGACCTTATTGTGGCCTTTCAGCACTTAAAGGAGGCCTATAAGAAGAAGGGGATGATCTTTTTGCAGGGCCTGGTGCAAGAGGACAAGGGGTAATGGTTTTAAACTAAGAGAGGGTAGATTTAGACTAGACATAAGGAAGAAATTGTTTACACCGAGGGTGGTGAAACCCTGGCACAGGTTGCCCAGAGAGGTGGTAGATGCCCCATCCCTGGAAACATTCAAGGTCAAGTTGGACATGGCTCTGAGCAACCCGATGTAGTTGAAGATGTACCTGCTCACTTCATGGGGCTTAGACTAGATGACCTCTAAAGGTGTCTTCCAACTCAAAGCATTCTATGATTCTATATCCAAGATAGGAGGGCTTTGAGAACCTAATTATCAGATTTCCTATGTTTGTGTTTAGATCATCATAGCTAAGTGTATGTTGAACTAGACTTTTATATTTCATTCTTTCATAAAAGCACAAGAGGAGAGGAAAGGAAAAATATATAAAAGAGATGAGGCAAACTTTTCAGTAAAAGAAACACAGCTCATGCAGTCAGATGTGATTTTGTATAAAAATAGATTTATGATTAAAAGGACAAAGAAATATTACCTTTTCTTAGTTACCTGAGCTAAGCTACTTCTGTGCAAAATCATATCCATTGGCCCACAATGTAATTTTAGTACTAGAGGTCCAGATTTTGCACAATTATCTGTGCTGCCAGGATTAATCTTACACCAAAAACCAGCAGTTTCATCACTCATCCTGCTCCTCTTCCTGTTTTACCCAAAATTTTATCAGCTGGCCTGATCAAAGAAATGTGCAGTCACTGACTTGAAACATAATACTATGTACCCAGCCACATATACTAGCAGATTCTCATACCATTTTGTTCACATATCCCACTCAAATGTACCACTATAAAGTACAGTTCAATATAAGATTAAAAACTATTTTTACCAGACTGGATTAGTGCCTTAGTATAATGAATTCTCTAGGTTGTGCTATGCCCAGAAATCAAGAAATTATAGCTGTCTGTTGCATCCTTCTTCTATTATATATGAAAACAGGAGTTTCTTAACTGCTGTGGAAATGAACCAAAGACATAAGGTGAACTTACTCCTACTTTAGCACAAATATTTACAGATTTTTTTTCCTAGATTTCCATTTCACATTGTGAAATGCATGATCACACATAGACAAAGGGAATTTACCATTCATATATACACATTCATACATGCACATCCAGTGTGTGTTCCTATGCAGACCTGCAAAAGCACTGGAATTGCTCAGCTCTTAGTTACAGTACAAGAGCTCAGGTTTACAGAACAGCATGTTGGATATCATACCATTTTTGGAAATCTCTCTCTGATGATCAAAGCTGGAGAAAATGAATCTTGAGTATTCTTTCCCATGTTTAGATACCCAAATACAAGGAAATCACTTTGGAGTATCTGGATCGAATTGTAGGGGGTTTTATTGTGGTTGGTTGGTTGTTTTAAATGAAGTCTCATACTGCCAGATTCTTGATTCTCTTTTGACTCCTTTGCTTTTGGACTTTTGGAAAGTCCTTCCTGATAGGAAGCATATCTGAAATATAACATCACTCCTCATCCCAGTATCTTGCATGATCAGTTTGAGAAGTACAATTCTCCATCCAACTTGCTGCTAGCAGAATGATTACCTGGAGCTGTTCACAGCTGGTGTGGTTCAGAAAGACTTTGAAGGTACTTGTATTTGCATCAAAGACTAGTTTTAGGATAAGTAGTCCCAGGCTACCCAGAGAGGTTGTCTGTCCTCTCCAGAGTCTCTGTCTCTGGAGACATTTAAAACCTGTCTGGAAGTGTTCCTGGGTGATCTACTCTAGGATCCTGCTCCAGGAGGGGGGGTTGGACTAGATGATCTTCAGAGGTCCCTTCCAACCTCTACCACTCTGTGATTCTGTGATTTCCCAAAGTGCAAATATGGTCTGACATCCCCTTGATCCTTCTCAACTGCACTCTTTTACTAAGAGAAGATCTCCTCAGACGATAAAGATTGTAGAGGGCTACACCTGCATGAAAGCAGATGTATGTATATGTGCATAGATTCCAGAACAAACCCAGAGGAGTACATTTTTGCACTTCTTGGGATCTATATCCATTTATCCTTTAATGAAACTTCAGTACTAGTGCAAATATGCTAAGCACACACGGTATGTTGATATATTGATATGGCATGTCAATACAGTGGTCTGTCACAGCCCTAAATTCTGTAAAACCAGAAAGTGCAAGCTCCGCCTGTACTCAAAAGCAGATCCCTTGCATACATATGCACATGCACAGTGGTAACTGGATTGTTATTCTGATAACCACACACTTGCAGTACAACACATATCAGCCAGTGCTGAAGCTTACCAAGAAAAGAAGAGAAAAATTGAGAGGCAGTTAGCTAGATAAGGTATGAGGAGATTTTTTAAAAACTAGCATAGAAGAAAGTGGCTACACTTTTCAGACTTTAGTTGTTTGTCTGGAGGGCTTGAGAAGGAGCTGCTTGATGATTGTGCCAGAAGAGTCTGTTCGAAGCAACTTCCCATCAGGCAGCATCCCTCAAGTGTCTGCTCTTTAGGAGCAGTCAGGGAAAATTCATTCTGTGGGAAGCAGTTAATGGAGCTGCATTACCGACCTCTTATTGCTCTGGCTGATAGAGAGACAGCAGGTTCACTTTGGCAGTTCCAGAGCCCTGATCAGTTCAGATTAGGGGCTCATTGTCTGTCTGGCTTAATCAGGCATGTTTGGATATATTTATCATGATTAGAGGGGTGTAGCACAGGGAGGGGGAAGAAATAGAGTGAGATTACTCTTCTCTAGCTTCAAATGGAAGCTCGGCAAATCCCACTGAGTCACTAGGTGCTCATCAAAGGGAGAATTTAAATCCTGGAAAGGAATGTTTTGTTGAACACTTCAGCACTGGATTCAAATCACTGGAGTCTCTTTTTCCTTCTCTCGCTTCCTTTCTTCCTCTACCGCTTGCATGCAGCAAAGAAGAAAACCAGCAGCTCATGCAGCCCATATTGATTTTGGCTTGATAGGCATGCAGGCCCTGCTGTAGTTCAAATTCTAATAATGTGATAACAAAATTGGCTATCGCCATAATGGCCTAGATGTCTGGCTCCTGTATTTTTGTCATGTTTATCTTTCAGGGATGCACAGGGTACCATTGCAACAGCCTCTTGGACTTACTTTGCTACTTGTTAGTGTTCAGAAGGGATGGTAATAAACAAATTGTAAAGACTTGCAAGAGGCTCCTTTTCTTATCAGTAGCAGCACTTCTCTCTTGTCTTCACCTGGCTGATTTTTTGAATTTGAACACTGTAGAGAAGAATTAACCCAATATATTATGAAGTCAGATGTGCAAAATTTGTTGCTCATGTAACTTGGTATAGTTCATAGATGATGGTGGCGATCAATTCACTCATAAGAGTCTCTGGAAGAGGTGGTGTTGGCTCCCAAGAGAGCAGTAAGGAGAAGAAAGTTTTCTTAGCACTTAGTGCTGAGTGTGTTCAGAAATGAGTCCTGCTGGGGAAGGGCTCCAGAACAGAGGTCAGGCTGCAGGATCCATGGTTTCTTCCTCTGAGTAACTAGCCCTCTTTAGCTTTTACATGAGATAAATGTAGGACAGGCTTGGAAAACTGCTGTTATGAGAAGCATATTCTCTTCATCTTTTCCTGTGGTCTCCAACCTTCTGTCGTCTTGCAGATTCATCCACATTTCCCAGTGAAGGCACAAATTGCTGTGTGGTGAACAGAGGCTTCCTCAACAGTGAGACAGATCTTATTTGGTCTCATCTGCTGATCCTTAAAAAATAGTTCATGGGGCCAAGCTGAAAACCTCTGACACAAAGCACTACACAGCACAGCAGGCCTGCTTTGCCTATGTGTCCTCAGAGCAGCTGGCAACAGAGAAGCTGTAAGGCAGTGGCTTCTGTCTGGACAGTGATGCAGCAGTTAAAGAAAGTCTATGGAAATCCAAAAGAATTGTTTGGTAGTAAAGGAAAAGGAGTTAAAACTTCCCTTTGTTGCAGTCCTCTCCTTCCTCCTCTGCTAATCCAGTCAATTCTGTGACAATTCAGTTCTTGTGATCTTGTAATTGCTGTCAAGATAATAATCTGGGATGTCACAAGCATAGCTCAGTGTAATCACCCTACAAATGCAGAAGGTAGAGAACCTAACTGATTAAATACAAAAAGCTGCTGCTGACACACTAATAATTCAGTAATCAGGATTTATGGTGTGGGGAACATAGAAGAGAAAGTTGGCAGGTTTGGAGGGGTTTGGAGAAAATATTTAATATCATTAAGTTTGCCAGTACTTCTTTAGAATAAGAAACTAGAGGATCATAGCAATATATTCCCAAAGAAAAATCCCTCAGAAGTATAGAGATGCTCATCAGACAGAATGATAGGGGGTATCTTTGCAGATGAATTAGCAGAATGATAGGAAGTGTGGCATGAATCAAATAGCAAATTAACACCATTGTTCAGGATTAAAGACACATCTCCTTGCAATAAATGGTGCTCCACTGATGGTACCAGACAGTGAAAGTTGTACATTCTCCTCGTGCATCCACAACTACAGAATTAGAAGTAATCTTACAGTTAAAGCTTATTCCTTTAAAGAAATGTTTTCACACCTTTAATTGAAATACTAGTACCACATGTGCAAGCACAGTAGGCCATAGTCATACCAGCTAAACTGAATGTAGTTTGTGAGGGTAATGGTGACAAGACCAGCACTAGAATAGCAATAGCTATGCAGCTGATGCTGTTGACCAAGCAGTTTGAAACTCATAGGACGTGATCAAACAGGACTGCTGCAGGTGAGCAACAAGGTGCAGAGCTTTCAAGACAATCTTTGCTAACAGAAAGCATAGGAAATTGGGATAGAGCTCTGCCCAAATCAATTCATGGAGCTCTGCAGAGAAGCTTTTATAGCACTGCCACCCCTGTGCACTCAGTCCTGAAAAAAATAACTGCCCACTAATGACCTGTCAGTGTGGGCAGCCTGAGCAGCTGTTTGCAGAAAACAAAGTGGCAAGAGAGGATGAATTGTAGTGTGTGGAGCATATCTGAATGTGGGGACAGGAATAGATGGGAGATCAGGAAAGACCAGACAGCTTCCATTCATAACTTTCAGCTTTATGTGGATTTACAGCCCTGATGCTCCTGAATCCACAGATGCTGTGTTATTGCTTACAACAAAATATAGCAATTGAAATTTCCCTTGTTTCTACACCTTGACTTCTGCTTCCATTGTTGGCAATGTTACTTTCTGGAGGCAAACTAATTAAGAACATAGCAAAGTAGCTCACATTGAGGACAAACAAAACCTAGCCACTTAATCTTTCATATATTATCAACCCCCAAAATTTGGAGTAGGCGAAATATTTTATTTGTATGTTTTATTTGAAATAACCTTTTTTTCCTTTTCTTCCCTTTTTTAAATTTCACTTTTGTTTTCTTTTCTTTCTGGCTGCTTCCATGCTTCCCAGATAAACTAAAGTGAATAAAATGCCTTGGAAAAACTTTTTCTTTTGAAAATTCCAGCTCAGCAAGAAATTACTAAAATTTTTGTGAGACAATTTATTCTCAGGCAGTTTTCAGATGTGTTTGCAGACACATGGGTCATTCACCTAAGTGTAAAAGCAGCTGTAAGTTTATCTGCATCCAGCTTTTTAAAATCCCAGTCTTCCCAGACTGTATCATGGCCATGGTTCAGCTATCCTATCTGGATTGTGCCAGTAGCAAAATGATGACATAAGAAGTCTGCAGCAGGTACTTGTGGAAAAACCTGTCTGCCTGTGTTGGTCTTACCCAGCTGTCTAATAGACATTGGCTAAAACATGGAAGCATGGAGCCTAACACTCCTCCCATGAGGACTGTTTCCATCAATTATAGCTGAAGTATCTGGATGTTTCTTCATATTTTTCAACATAGCTGTCATGCATATATTCCACGTGGTGAAGAGGTTAACATGCTACCATAACTGTGACAGGGGAGGAGTATATAGAACTGGAGAAGAAAGAAGAGAGTTATTTCCTAGCCTAGTCTAGCCTAGCCTAGCCTGTCCTCTCCTCTCCTGTCCTATCCTATCCTATTTCCTGTTCTTTCTCATTGTTGGGGGCTTGCCACTATTGACTGTTTTGTTTATGGTATAGAAAGCCATATCTTTTATGGCTTGACATGATATACGTTTAATATTATCACGGAATAGTTCCGGATACCTAACAGGAATCCAGACAGTGTTTTGAGACATCATCAGGCAGCAAACATGAGTGACAGCTCACAGCAGCACTCTTGCTGGGGGGCCCATTAGATCACATCATGGTAGAACCAGAGAAAATAGGTTGTTCTAATGTATAACATAATGTAAACTGTCAGGCCTTTCACAGAGTGTGAGAATGAACATAGCTTAAAGCCAAGAAGACTGTGAAGACTGGTGTCCCACCTGCCTGTTTATATTCCTGATGTGTATGGTGATAGCCACACGTAAAACTTTTCACAGCATAAGAGCTAGTGGCTGTGCTCATCTTATGGCCTCCTGCTTTCTGCACCTGTGTATTTTTTCAGCAAAATATATTGGGAATTATCCTCTTCGGAGGGAATTCTCATTGTTTCCACCCCTCACTGGTTTGAGTGCTTCATCATTTACAGCCTGCCTGTTTTAACTAATAGGAATTCCAGGGAAATTGTTGCCTCCCCAAAAGGGTGGTGTGTGTGGGGACTGCCACTGCCTGCTGCAGGACTGATTGTCTTAGGCTAGCACATTGTGGTGTTTTTTGTGAAGTACCATGGCTCATAAGAAAGGATGAATCAGGTCAGGTTACAGTTCTACACAGCCCGTGATGCCGTGCCCAGCAACAGCAGTTTGGGGAAAGAGGGTAAGAACAGGGCAAGCACCCGGCAAAGCTTCTCTCTCTAGGGCCTCCCAGATCCTGACACTCTTGAGAATGAACTCCTGGTGCTTATGTGTATGAGAAACAATGTATAAAAATTTCCTATTTGCCTTTTCCATGATTCTCATTATTTTCTCCATTGCTTTTGCATTTATCCCTCTGTCAACTTTTTTTTGAATATGAAGGATCCTAGTCTATTCAATTTAGTCCTTCCTTTTTAAGGAACTTTCCATTGTTTTGGCCATTCCTATTTACTTTCTCTCTACCATTTCTAATGGTACTGTCTCCATTTTTCAGGTGGAGGGATGAGAACTAGCTGCTGCATTCAAGTTACAAATATTTAAACAAGTGCTGCAGGGATTTGTGTAGTGATGTGATGTTGCTTTCTGTTTTGTTCTTGATCACTTTCCTGACATTTCCTAATCTGCCTTTTTGACTTCCACTGAGCTAACATTTTGATAGAACTATCCACAGCACCTCAAAGGTATCTTTCCTGAGTTGTAATTGCTAATTTTAAGTTCATTGCTGTGTTCATATAGTTTATGGTTCTTTATTCCCACGTCCATTGCTCTGCAGTCATTCACACAGAGATTCATCTTGCATTTCAACAGTATTTTGAAAACCATCTGCAAGTCTTTGTGATCAGATTTAGTTTGTATTACACTGATTTTATTTTTTCTCACCAGTAAGCTTTGTCACTTCGTTTTTTTCCAGATCAGTTATAAATATGTTGAACAGCTCATTCAGGTGGTTTCCTAACTTTTAATCAGTTGTTAATCCTCTCTAGGACATTCCTTCTTATACTTTGAGAGCTTAGGAGGCTTTTAAAGAGTCTTCTGTGAGAGACTTAATCAAAAAGGATTTAGAAATGCACGTTTTGTATCAAGTGATCACCCATATCCACATGCTCATCAACTCCTTCAAAGAACTCCATGAGATTCGTGCAATATGACTTCCTTCTACAAAAGCCATGTGAGGTGCAATTGCTATGTCATTACTCTCTTATGCCCAGTAATTCCTTTCTTCATTATTATTTGACCCATTTCAGGCATACAGACATTAGATCTCCTGCCCCTTGCATCCCCTCAAAACACTCTTCAAACATTGGCATTGTGTTTGCTGCTTTTTCTCCTAGTACGGAGGCTGGGTTAGGTCTTACATTGTATCCCACAGTTTAATTGCTCAGCCTTTACTCTTTCATGTTCAGTTTAGATTTCAGTCAAGATTTCTAAAATACCAGATCCTTGGATTTACTCTTGTGCACGTACTGATTTGTGCTAAAACTTTTTCTTCCGATTCTTCAGCTTCAGACTGTTCCCCTGCCTCTGCAAAGAAAACCCCAGTGTTGGGACCTCCTTACATCCCTACAGAAGATGCATGGATACAAAGAATTCTTTTGGCTTTTGTGCTTCATCCTTATCTCCTTTGAGCACTCTGTTTACGTCTCAATCATCTGTCAGCCTTACAGACATTCTGGCAGGCTTTCTGCTTCAGTTGTCTTTGAAAATAATTTTATTACATGTTTTTATGTCTCCAGCTACTTGTTCCTCAAGATACGCTTTTCAACGGACTTATTATGGTTTCTCATTTTACTTACCAGATCTATGCTCTTTTCTGTTTTCCTTATTTGGGTAGAACTTGCACTTTTTGAGGGACAATGTCCTCCTTTATTCAGCTGTTAAACCAGCCTAGGCTGAGGCACCAGCAAAGGGCAGGTCCGTTTGAACTGACACCACCATTTTTAAAATGCAGTGTACCAAGTATTTCCAACATCAGAGACTGATAACTGTCCGTGCCACACTCTGTCCTGTGACAGACACTATTCTGTGCTCTGCTTCTGTCCCCCATGCCCACTCCTGACTGTCCTCGTCCACACATGTGGACCCGTTACTGATGTGGCATACTGCCACTGCAGGGAGGAGCCTGACACAGGCTGAGTTCTCCTTCTCTTCCTTCCCTTCGATGGTAACGTGCCTCCTGCTTTCTAGCAAAGTGCCAGAGGAGAGGAGAGCTGCTACAAGGTATGTCATGAATGTGGCTCTGATACTTGAGTGGGGGGAGCTGTGTGCGGAAGGTACTAAGAAGGAAAAGGGGGCTTTTGGAAGGAGAGGTAGCGTACTGCGTGGTAGGGGAAGAGCATGGGATCCCAGTGCCATCTTGTTCACTAGCTTCTGCAACAGCGCAGTGCTTTTGCCAGACAAATCCTTGTGCCTCAGCCAAATCTGACCAGCTGGAATCTGAGGGACAAGGTGGCAAACAGACGGAGGTGCTTCTCCCCACCCTAGTCCTCCACACCAACCCTTCCAGCACAACAAAGATTGAGGATTTTATACTCTCACAATATTGTGCGGTACTGTGCTACACTCTTTGGGGCTGCTGTGACACAGGCGTCCCATGGTACTGCACAGCTCTGCTCTGTCATGACTGGAAGTAGCGCAGAAGACCCAGGTTCCCCAGGGAGATTAAGCACCATCCTTGTCTGGGGCATTTCTTACCAACTGCTGTTGGTTACAGAGTCCTGAAAGTACATTTGTTCTGTGAATCTGGTTCCTAGGAGGTCTATTTTGTCTGCGCACAGAGGCTCAGCCCAAGTGCTATGCATTGCTCTGGATAGCTGGATAGCAAAGACTTAAATGCGAACATGCTGAGTGTTTTAGTGACTTGTTCTCCCTTATAAATTTTACCCCCTTATCACTGACAGTCAGTGTAGCTGCACTGTTAACGCCGTAGCACAAGGTTTGTGTTTCTGGAACTAAATATTCCCATACCACTTGTATGTGGCTTAGCTGGTGAAAACAAAGCTTTTATCTATCACAGCTCTTCTAGATAATGGGTCCCTTCTCCATTGTTTCTGCTGAAATGTCATCTGGAGCTTCTGTACAGATGTTCAGGGTTGAATTCTGTCCCTGGTTGCTCGTTAGTCTGATAGGTTGTTCTTGCAGGGCTGAACAAAGACACAGTAGCTCACACTGTAGATCTCAGTGCAAAACCTCACTGGATGGAGCTGCGGGCTGGAGACATGTGTGCTGCAGGCATAAAAATAAAAATTTCAGTTCTTATGGCTCCTTTAAGTGGGTACATTGTCACAACTATGCCCTCCTTCTGTGATGTTAATATGTGAGATTGAGCAGGGCTGAGCCTGGGCAGTCCCTGAGTAGTAAACTCTTCACAGGTGGTGACCTTCCCTGGCATTGTTATTGCTGAATATTGACCCAGCTAACGGTGTTAAGCTCTTTGGGATGCTGCTGTCAGACTATGTTGCTTGCTGACATGATTTAAGCCTTGGCTCTTTTCATCAACAGAGATGTGCTGATGTTCTTGCTCAGGGAATGGCATTCTGCCAAACTAAAATACCTATCTAGTGCTCTCAAAGCCATGCTGCTTTTGACTTCTCCTTTTATGAGTCTTTTGCTGCACTGGTCCCACAGAACTGCAGTAGCCCTATGCCCCTGGGATACACCTTGTTACAATGGGGAACCACAGAGAAAATTCACCTCCATGCAGAGAACCAGTACAAAATGGAGGGTACTGGTCAAGTCACACTCAGAACTGAAAAATCTTCCTTTGAACATTGCATGGGCTTCATGCTAAACTCTGTACAAAGGTGATTTTCACACAGAACATTATGCACAGTCTAAAATTGTCCTTGGTTACTGGAAAGCTTAAAGGAGTTGCACCAAGCAGTTAAAAGCGGAATCTGACTCTCTGTCTGCAAACTGCAGTGCTGTCCTTTGTGGGATAAAAGGTGCTTGAGAAACATAAGTTACAACAATAAAAAAAATTTGCTGTCTCTCTGTGTCATGGAGTGGTGCTCAAAGTCACACACATGCAGAGCGGGAAAGAATGGGCCCCTGGCAGGGGAGTTTTCATGAGGGCCCAACACTGACCCATGCAGAGTGAGGATTCTCGAGTTACAGATGGAGGGAGGAACAGCATCAGAAAACAGAACTGGTTTGAAGTTCAGGTGATGAAAAGTGGTAGGCTGGAGTTCAAAGCCAGGATTATTGGCTAGTGTTGCTTTAGTAGTTGGTGGGGGAAGAGCTTAAGGCCACAGCATTACTGCATTGCTGATTTATCAACACAGCCAACACTGTGTATGGTATTTGAATCACTTCTAAATCCAGCCACTGGCAATGAAAAGCACATTTAATCCATGTGTTAGATTGTTTGAAGAGGTATCTGTCTCCTGGTCTCTCCCCAAGTTTGGGATTGCTGAAATTTAAAAGGAGGTGAGAGAGGAGATTTTAACTGTTTCATAAACACTTCCCCTTTTGAGGCGGTCATATCTCCAATAGCATCTTTAATGTTTGGGATATTGCGAAAAAAAAGCATCACTGACAACTCAACCCAGTGACCCTAATGATTCAAGACTGGTTCTGAATATTCCAACTAAACCTTCTGTGGTTTTATTTTTCCTCTGAGATTTTATATCTTTCTGTGTTGGTGTTTTTCTTCTTCAATCCCTGGGCTACTGCTGGTGCCCTCTCAACAGCCCTACCTCTGTCTGTAATATTTGCTCTGCAGACTTTCTCCCAGCTCATTCTCAGCCATTTGAGCCAAGTTGCGTTGTATCAGAGCCGGGCCCTGGATCCTTGGTACACAGGTAGTTAAATCCCTAGTTTGTGTGTCAAAGGAGGAGGTTTACAGCAGGTATTGCAGAGAAGGAGGGTTGCAGAAACCTGTTGATTTTTAAGTGGCCTAATTTTGAGGCTCAGCACTTTATATTTTGGGGATCTTCTCTCAGTTCTAACAGGAGACAAGAAATAGCCCCCTAACTAGGCTTGTTCATATGGTTTCTTTCTCAGGCTTTCTGGTCAAGAATATTTTGCATCAGTCAGGTTGGTGTGTCTCAAGCCATAAAGTCTGGGTGTTGTTGTGAGAGGTGAGGTTAGGTAATGGAAGCTTTCAGCTTTAGGATCATTGTTCCCAGGCAAACCTAGCTTAGTAACCATAAATATTACTTCTATATTGAAACTGTCTAATGGTCTTCACAAAAGCAAAAGCATCTACCAGCAGCATACTTGCTTAATGTGGCACTGCCTAGCTATTTCTCATCTTGTCACTGGCAAGCTCACCATTGGGCTGCGGGGTCCATGAGCCAGCCATGGGAAATGAGTAACTCTCTTGATTATAGAAGTGGTCCTGCTGGGGTACATCTGAGTTATATGAGCAGGAAGTGGTGAAGAAGCGAAGCTCATGTTGCTACTTCCCCTGCCACATCTGCTCTGCTGATGAAAAGCGGGCTTTGGTTTATAGGCTGTCTGGTACATCTTGCACTCCTTGGTTACCAACACTGAGGTAGGGTAAATGCATGCCTTAAATTTTTCAGTGCTAGTTTCACTCTCTACCTGCTCCAAAATAGGGAATACAGCCTTTCTGCAAACAGTTTTTCCTAGTTGAATGTTATGGTCACCCATGTTAAGCCATCACAGAGAAAAGACTCTTTCAACCTTCAGTACTGTGGACTCTGTCTGAGAAAAAAAAAAACTTCAATGCAGGCTCTTTGTTTTGTCTGCAATTTGTCTCACTCTTGAGATAAAGAGTAAGTTACTCCAGAGGGCAAATGCATTATTCTATTGCATGATAGGAGTCACTTGCTTTATTGGGAATTGTGACAAAGTAATGGCTGGTCTATACAGAAGGTTTGTCCCTGCTACCAGCATATTCAGATGATGTGTGCAAACTTCTCCATGAGATTGCTGCAGAGAAAGATCTGTTGGAATAAACATACACAACTACTGACTTGAGCTAATTATAGGCTCTGGGCCATGACATTTCTTCTACCTGCTAATGTCTTTCCACGTCTAGTAACTAATGTCTGCCAATGGGCAGTGCATGCTCATCCATGTACAAATCACAGCATTGCCTATAAGCTTTCTAGAGGCTAAACTCAGAAGTTCCAGTAGCTCATAGATGTTGACAAGCATATTCTTCTTCCAGCTTTGCTCTGCCAGCAAGACACACTATGGAAGCCATTGCCAAGTTTGATTTCAGTGCTTCTGGAGAGGATGAGTTGAGCTTCCAGGCTGGGGATACGCTGAAGGTAAGTAAGTGCAGCCCCAGGCTTGACTGAACAGCATTTCTGAGAGTCCTGCCAGATCTTTCTAATGCTCCCATTTGCCTTGACAAAACAGATGAAGACAGATGTCTATAAACTGAGATACAAGTGCAGGATACTCATCTCCCATAAGGCTTGCTACAGGTCAACCAGCAATTCCCAAGTTGCTCGAATCTGTGTCCACTTCACTTGATTTTAGGTCCATGAACTATGGATTTAGTTGACCTACATCCTCCAGTAGTCAGCAGGGAAGGATAAGTACCTTTGCTGGGGCAGAGATCCAGTTCTCTGGTAGACAGATTTTGAGGGTCCTGTCTGTTTTCATTGACTATGTAGGTAGTCTAGGTTGACTACATTTGGGATTACTATGTCTAAAGACAGGCAGGATGAATGTGGTCCAGAAAGATTGGTGTCTTCCTTATTTCCAGCTCTCAAGAGATAAAAGACAGTTTAAAAGTTTAAAAGATAGTTGTCATACTTTATAGAACTTATATCTAATCTTCCACTGTAAGCAACTGTTAGTTGCCACAGGGGTTTTAGGCAATTGCAAATAGAAGAGGAGAAATCCATGAGACTGTTACATACATAATGGAAGAGTTTAAGAGGTCCTTGGCTAATAATATTATATACAACCTTGCAGGGAGGTAGCAGTGGGGGAATAGTAGAAGTAGAGTTGATCCTATACAATACAGAGCATGTAAGAGCCTCTTTAAAGTTGACTTACATGTGTTGTGATAGAAGAGTTCATGTTAACCTCACCAGAGTTCCACAGATGAAGTCACATGCTGCTCTGCCCTAATAATTTATCCACTTCTCACCCTCTAGCATAGCTGTTCTGTTTCAGTTGAAAATGCTTGAGTGTAACTCCTCTCCAAGGTCTTAACCACTCCACTGTCCATAGGGATGATGTACAACAATAGGATCTAAGCCCTTGTTTGGCCAGGGAGCCTGAGCTACCTCCCTGTACAGTCCCAGCTATTCCAGTTAATCACCAGATATTGGGTCTCAGCCTTGCCTCTTCCATCACCACCATTTTATACATTATAGGCCTTTTAATTCTTGAAGTTTAGACAAAGCTGATACCATCCAGAACTCCTTAAAATTGAATACCAGGTTTTTCCAGTATGGTAAGGTTCTGGAGAAATCACTGCCTCTCTTCAGCACAGATGAACACACTCATTCCTAATTCTTCCTTAGGTCAAAAGTAATGCCCACATCCCTACTGTCCCATGATCTTTTACCTGATATCTTTTTCTTCAGGAGACTATGATTTCATCAAGTCCCTGGTTGGAGTGATGACGTTGGCCAGATCACTTTTCCTTCTGTTCCTCAGCTTCCCTTCCTTAAAATCATTATCAGCTAGAGCTTCCTTTCAAAGTATGTTGGAAGCTACCGATGAAAAGTGTCAAATAACACTACACATCAGTATTATTACTAGTTGTCACAGAGACTTCACTACCAGAAAATTCAGACTGCCTCTTGCTTTAACATCCTTGGGGTAAACAAAATAACACCTTAGCTGCCCAAGACATAGTAACAGTAAATTAGCCTGAGTAACATCTCTCTTCTGGAATAGACACGAAAACATTCAGACCCTGCCATGAGCCCCCTCCTGCTGCCTGCACAACCTGCTGGCTGTCTTTTCTGATTTATAAGGGAGATAAGATGAACAGTATTGATGTAGAGATTAGAAAACAGGAAACATGAGGCCGTCAAACAGCAGTGACAGGAGGAAATCCACCCTCTCACACCCCCCCACATCCTTCTCTGAGAGGATGACACTGAGAGAAACCTGCCAGCCCTGCACCAAGAAGCAGCAGGTGGGTCTTTCTGGAAGCCTTGCTGCCAACAGAGCAGGGCCTGAGCATGAGCAGGGAGTAGCTATCGTCCCCTTTGGCCACAGCAGCAAAAGAAAACCTTAATCCAGCACCTGGGGATGGAGGAAGCAGTGACTTTATAAGTAGGGAACTCCACAGCTTTTTATTCCCCAACCTTTCTGCATTCAAATGTGTAAAAAAGGCCTACGTGGCAGGCAAGGCAATGGAGAATTGGCCCCAGATACAGTAACATCCTGTTGCCAACACCAAGCAGTTAGAATGCGCTCTAGGCTCCAAAAAACATGAGATTGGATTACAAAACAAGTATTATTATTGTTAACAATAGCTTTTAAATTAAGCCTTTTCCACTTGCTTTCTCCTTATATAACTGTCATGGCTCATACTTTCAGGCTTCTCTCCAAAACCTGAGAGAACAGAAACATGTTCTATTTTACAAAGTGGAGTTCTGTCCCAGGAGTTGGAATGTCAAATAAAATGCCAAAGACCACAACATTTGCAGTAAAATCACAATGTGGTTGTATCCCTGTTCTCCCTCCAGTAGCTTAGGGCTACATCAGGGGCCACCAGACAGGGAGCAGTGAATTTGAGCAGTCCCTGGTCAGCAGTGCAGTTGCTAAGGACCATTACAGTCAACATTAATGTGAGCACACTTGAAGCTGCTCCAGTGTGCACTGTGGACTGGGTTCCTGCTGTCCGACAATCTCTTAGGTGTAACAGTGGCTTTAAAATAATTTCTGCCTCCTCCTTTTATCTGCCTTGGCAAAGCTCAGGGCAGCTGAAGACTCAAGCCACTAAATAATTTCTTGCAAAATGACACATGAGAGCACATGGTAACATCTCTGCAGTCATAATGCACACGCACAGAGATAGATCCCCCCATACCCATACATGTCAGAGGAGTTTTCAGAGATTTTTTTTTCCTCCCTTATGAAACCAAGATGCTCCTGTACCAACTATTAAAAGTGGTGCAGAGAATTCCTTAAAACCCTATTAAGTCCTTCAGAGCTAAATTTCTCCATTTCACAGACATCAGAGACATGCAGATGGCATCCCCAGCCACCTAGACAGGCATTCAGATGAAGGGATAAAGTTAACAAGCAATCCCTCAAATTCTACTTGGCCTTATTCATTGCTTGCTTTGGTCTGACATGGTCATTAGCCACTGACCTTGCTGCACAGTGGGTGGGAAGTGGAGCATATGTGGAGTTCTCTTCTATTCTTACAAGAATTTCTATGTTTCTGCCAGAATCTTAGTTACCTTTGGCTGCCCCAGGAGACACATTTATTCCATCCATCTCTCCATTGCAGGTTTTGAGCTCCCAGGAAGAATGGTACAAGGCTGAGCTCAGAAGTCAAGAGGGCTATGTTCCCAAGAACTTCATTGATTTTCACGTTCCCCCGTAAGTGTCACGGGAACCGGGGGCACCACTATTGCACAAGTCCACAGAGTGCTGTCAGGCGCGTGTGTGTGTGCGTGAACCAAGGAAGACACGGCAGAGGAAGCACTGGTTATAACATAGTGCAATTTAGGGCTGGCAAGGATTGCCATCATGCTATATGCAATTTTGCCAGCGCACCTTATTTCTACCCTGAAGCCTCTGTTCTTTCAGAGTGGAATGGTTCTCGGCACTCTCTATCACTCCTAAGTGACTCCTTTGTCACTGTTGCTCAGAGGGATGTCACTGGGATGTGGCAGGAGCTGCATTTAGATCTCCTCGGACAGAAGGAGAACACTCATGATGCGAAGTCTTGGCAACAGAGACAGAGGCTGAGTACAAAAGGAAGAGCAAGAGACCTCCCTGAGAATGGATTATAACAATGTAATTCCCTCCCTGCCCCCGAACTCTTAACTACATTCGCTCCCTTTCCCCCTGAGACCCGCTCAGCATGTGGTGTGCCGTGGCTACACTGGAGGTCGGTGCAGGCTACACAGAGCATGGCAGCAGGGCGTCCTCCTCCCCNCACCCACCCACCCTTCTCCACGATTCGTGACCACACACCCAAACACAGCTCTGTCAGAGGACAGGCACACCTTCACGCCCCGCTCCCTGGAGCTCCTGGCCACTGCGCGGTCAGACAGCGCTGGTGGGTGTTTCTTTACACGTGTGACAGACGCGCTCCCCGGCCCCGTGCCATGAATATGACGATGCGTGGCATTTTTACAGCCTCTTCCTTCCAGTTGGCTGAAATGCTCCCTGAAGCCCCTCTAATTGTCCGCTTTTGAAAAAGTGCTGCAGCGTTTCAGGAGTGAACAGGCAGAGCATGCACCAAGCCCAGCACTGCTAGCTGTAACGTGCTGGTGGCCTGAGCAGGCAAACTGGAGGTGTACAGGGATTTTGAGGGTTCAAAGAAGTGCCACTGTCCCCTCTGGAGGTGGCACTTACCGGCCTTTTTTACACATAAGCCTGCTTGGCTGAGATGAAGGACATTATTAGTTTGCTGTGCAAATATGGGCTTGTATTTTTGGGCCTCTGAGGGACAAGATCTCCCAGACAGTTGTTCTTGTTCGCTCTTTCACTGGGCTGTGGCATCACACAGGATCACCAGCAGCTCCTTTCACACACATTTTTCTCTCGATGCTTTCTCTGTGCAAAAGCTGTGAAGAAATATTTCCACTTTGACGCTTTTCTAAGAGTAGCAGGTCTACACTTAGAGGCATTTCAAGCCAGATTCAAGAACCAGATGTGGGGAAGAAAGTTGTCTCATATTTTTGATCGACCGTTTTTTCCCATCTTTATCTTGTCAAGTAATCATTGAGACTGGTTGTTAATGCTAATTAAAGTCTGATTTCCCTTTGTGAATGATACAGGTAAACAGTGATGATAGTAAGGACAAGTATCATTAAACTCAAAAGTGGAAATGACAGAGTTTATGAAACAATCAGTCCCTAACTTTAATGCAATAGAAGTAATTAACCATTACATAGAAGCAGAAGACTGCAGATTGTAGATATTATTAGCCATGGAGTGGACATACATAAGTGTACAGAGGACTTTTTTCTCTACTGAAAAATTCTTATTGACACTGTATTATCTGTATTATTTTACTGTTTATGGTGACTTTCTCATTATTTGTCCAGTGCCACATACTGTCGGTTGTTATGCCTGGCTAAATTTACATAAGTGTGCTTATGTATTCTGTGTTTCTGCTATTTTGTGGCATTATAACTCTTGCAGGAACCAATTTATTAGTACTAAAACTTTCATGGCTTGCTTCCACTAAATATTTATGTGTGTCCCTTGCTATATATTTATCACAGTCCAGTAATTTTCAATCAGTTTACCAAAAGCAATTTCATGTATATGTCTGAGAACTATTTGTGTGTGTATATATACATACACATTTGTAATTTAATATTTATTTGACTAACACCTTACTGTACTCTGCCTGTAATTACAGTTTCAGCTGAGTGTTTCTTCTTAGTAGGCGAAAGCTTACATTGTTCTTTTTGCATCTACATGCTTTTACTGCTCAAAGAAAATGGTCTGCACCCATCAAAACCCTGTACCTTAGCATGGATGTGGACACTGGGAGTAGTCATGTGGGCTCCTCTTATCCTTTTGTTTTGTCTTTCCTCCACCCTGCTTATTCACCTTCTTCTTACCTTCAATTTTTTTGTCCCTCACCTTAATTCACATGCCTTAGTCACGTCTCCATGATTTTTTCCCATTTGACAGCTGGTTTGATGAGAGGATATCCCGCCACGAAGCAGAGAACATCCTCATGAGCAAAGGAGTTGGCTCCTTCATTGTTCGAGCCAGTCAGAACTCTCATGGTGATTTCTCCATCTCTGTCAGGTATCTGCTTTTCACAGCATTTTCCTGCTTCTTTTCCTGTTTAATAGTGTCCCTTGCCTCTTCTTGACAGGATTTCTAATGTGATGTAGCCTCTTGGGAAGTTTGCATGCTGCCAGTCACTGGCAGTGCTGCTGTGTTGTGAATGAGAACAAATTAGGCATCTGATTCCCAAATGTTTCTGCTTCTTTTCAAGTGATACAGTGAATGCCCCATTTCAAAGCTCCATCCCCCGGTGACCTGCTTCTCTGAAAGAGCTGCAGCAAACCAGATTGGTACATGGGATGTCTCCCACAGTGCAAAACATATGCCTTCCATTTGCTTCAATTCCCTGGCAGCTCTGGTTACAGAATCCAAGAATTCCACTACTACCCATTAAGAGATGTTAACTTATTTCCCCCAGGTCACTAAACAGCCATTGGACAGTAATGGCTTTTCGTTGCTTACAGCCCAGCTGCATTTCAGTAACTCATTGTCGCCCAGCCCTTCTCAGAGTGCTTGCTTCAAAGCAGAGCTCTTAAATGATGGTTCATTTCCCAATTTTCAGTCAAACAATTGATAACCAGTTTTAAATTAGAGTAGTGGTTAGCAAGGTCTTTTCCAAGCAGCATGCACTTTCTAGTTCAAGGAGCTCAAAAAGGATCTGGAAGGAATACAGGAAAACATTCTGGTTACATCTACACCAATAAACTAAGTACAGTTGGGCTCTTTCTCTGGCCCTGAGGTCAAGCAGTGGGGCTCAGCTCAGATCCATATGGCTAAACCCTCTTCACACCACAGAACAGAACAGCTGTATTTAAGCAGCTCAGTGCAAACAGTTCCTGGTCCACTCTGTCTCCCTAAACATGGCCCTAGGGGAGGCCTTTTTGCTTTAGACCAAAACCATGCTAGTGTGACCACACCATAGCTTGTGTGACTGCAGCACTCCAGGATAGCACTCATTCCCTACCTGGTCCCACACCATAGCTTGTGTGACTGCAGCACTCCAGGATAGCACTCATTCCCTACCTGGTCCCTGTTTAGTTCATTCGTGCAGATGTAGCCTCTGAGACAAGTTTTGAATTCATGGATACAGGCACAGAGCAAGGAAGTGGCTACCAAAACCAGATCACATCTGGCGCAAAGAGGAATCATCCAAATCAGACAAGAGGTAGGAGGAGGGAAGTTTCAGGAGGGAAGCAGGGGCAGAAGGTTGAGACTGTTGATTTGGCTTATAACAGCAACTAATAGTTCCTTCTTTTTTTTTTCTTTCCTCTCTTGGATAGGGAGAATGACCAGTAGTAATGATATTACACTAGATATTATACAATTATAAAACTTATTGTATGGCTTCATGTGACTATGTCTACATGTTGTGGTGATGCCTGTGGTATGTAAAGGCACAATACATCTCTACTGGTCAACGCAGACTGGATGTTAACAGGAACCTGCAGAGGCTAGTGAGCAGATCACAACTGAACCTTTGTCTCCCGTACAAAGTATGGAATAAAGCTATTAGCTATTTGTGGACCTGAAAGCTCCTCTAGCCTTTATTTCAAAGGAGACGTTTTAAAACCCTATGCTTTGTTCTGATAGTGCTTTGTGACTGGGCAGCCCTGCAGCACTCCATATTTGTAGGTTGATGAGTCTTTTGAAATACAGAGCCACATTTAGGTCCAGTAAACACAAGAGCCACCACTGCTTTACTTTCCAGAAGTCTAGATTTGGACAAGCAACAAGCTTTGGTACCCTTCTGGAAAAGACTTTTTCAGAAAAGATGAAAGTGCAATCTAGTTGATGATCTCTTATTTTTCCAATTGCATCTAGGCATGAAGATGATGTGCAACACTTCAAAGTGATGAGGGATTCTAAGGGTAACTATTACTTGTGGACAGAAAAATTCCACTCACTAAACAAGCTGGTGGACTACTACAAGACAACTTCCATTTCCAGGCAGAAGCAGATCTTCCTGAGGGACAACAGCCGAGAAGAGAAGGTAAACACGAACTCTTCTTAGGAGTTTCTCAGTAAGAAACCTTTCACTGGAAGAAACTCAGCCCATGAGAATGTCTCAAGGTGTGGTGGGGGAGAGTCTGTCCTTAGAAACCCAGTCACATCACTACACCTGTGGGCCCTGCAACATAGATTTTTAGTGGATTCAGTGGCATGTACAGTTATATAATTGAGCAGAATTTCCTGATTCTGTTTTGGATAGCAATAGACAGTGCTGCAAATCTGCACAGAAGTGTTTTGCTAAAGCTGTGCTAGGGCCCCAGAGCTGAAATTCTAAGATGTCTTACACATCCAAGGGAAACAGGACTTACCTTATTGAAATGCCTAGATTTCATAAGGGCAGGTACACAGCTGACTGGTAAGTTGTGTCTGAGAATAATTTGACTCTGATTTCCCAGTGTCCTTGAATGCACCCAGAGTGCTGCTGTTATTACAGTTGAAAGTTTGTCTGCTCAGAAGAATCATCCATCTTCTGTTACTGAGCAAACACAATAAAGAGTGTGGAGGAACTGAGGGCAGAACCTGGAGCAGTGGCTGTTAGGAACTGAAAAGTACTGCTGAGAAGAACACAGGAGATATGGGAACAAGCTGTGCATTCAAGGAAGATACAGTAGAGTCTGAGAAGGCAGGGAAATCCCAGTGCAGTGAACGCCTGGTTTTTTGCCAGCAAACAAGCAAATGACATAGTAGAGACTGCTATGTATTGCACACACAGTGCTGGGAGTGAACATGCCTGGTCACTGCAGGAACAAATGTCCTGATTTACAGGGAAACGGAATCTGGTATTAAATTACCAGGATGTGCAGGTAGAGGCAAGGCAGAAAGTACGTGATGTGCTCACTGCAGCAGTAAAGTTTTATAGGCTGCATGTGGGTCATTCTTGCTGGCTCCAAAAAACACACGAGATCTTTTTCAATCTGAAGAAAGGGCTTGTGTTGTGGTCTCCTTCTAGACCACTTATGCAGAGCTTTAAAAATGCATTAGTAAGGTATAAAATAGAGGCAACAGGACCCCTGAGAGAGAGATCACAGTGAAGAATTGTCTGGGGAAGGAGGAAGAAAGACTGTATGCATGTGTGTCAGCAAAACAACCTGTTTGTCAGCCAGCTATGAGCAGGAAGGAAAGAGAACAGCATTGGCTCCAAGATGCAGACAGGCAAATGAAAGAACTGGAGTCAAGTTTGCTTTCGCAAACACTCTATGCATTTGTTATGGTGATGGGCTCAGCAGGGTATGTTTAGCACTCATCACAGTGGGGTTTCTGTTCATGATTCAAATTTCTAGATGCTACCACCATATGATAAAATGATATTAATATAGATATTTCAGCGCAGAGACAAATGAAGTCTAAGGGCAGTATTTCCAAAAAGAGCTTGGCTCCTGTGCCAGTCCTTGCATCAGCAGCCACATTTCCAGCCCAGCACTTCCCAGTCCCATGCACTCTTCAGATGGGCAATGGCTGTGACAAAGATATAAAATACGGGATTGTCCTTCTGTTCAGAGAGACAGGATCTTTCCTTTGGAAGAGCCTCCAAGGTAGAGAGTAGTGGTAGTGATCAGTGTGCAACAATTGCTAAGCTTCAGTCAAGAATGTGGTGGGAAGCAAAACCTGACCTCACTTTTGTGATCTTTCTTCCATCAGGAGAGGCGTGGTGGGAGCCTGGAACGAATGGGCCGGGAAGGATTCCACTTTGGTGGAGCAGCTGGAGAAGATCATTCTTCTATAGCCAAGAAATATGTAGAGCATCCTGTCCCCATACTGCAGCAGCAACAGGTACTACCAGGAATGAGGGGCTGGGATATCAAGACCAGGCCCATGAAACGTTGGCCTTGATTGCTTGGTAGTGGGTACATAGTCACTTTGTCAATCTGCCACCCTGAACCTACTTTAGGAAGCAGAGTCAGTTAGGTCTTTTTATGGGAGTAGCAGCCATGATGGTGTCAGCCTGGGGAGCTCTTTGATATGTAATAAATATGCAGGGTTTTATTTAGTTCTGTGATCCATGACTGATTGACAAAATAGCAAAAAGTAGAAGTCGGTGTACAGTGGCCCTTTCACTGGGAACCTTGGAGTACTACCAGGGAATTTTGAGGGCTCCAGCCCCCAAAACAAGGAATGGTATGATGTTCTTGCTTTACTTAGGCAAGGACATAAAGTATCATTCAGTGATAGTGCAGAAAAACACTCCCAAATCTTGCGCACACACACACATGTATGGTTTCAGGAATTCATTTCTGGTCTATAGGACAGATGAACCTTGCCACCTCTTTCTTTTTTCTGAGTTCAGCACCACAAAACACATCACAGGGAGGAGAAAAGACTATGAGAGTTTGGTTTCCTTCAGAACATTCCTCCTTCTCCTTCTGACTCTGGAACCTCTCTGCACTCTTTCATCATGTTGCATCTCTGATGCCATGAGGTTTCTTTACTCCTTTGCACAGAAATGGAGAGGACAACAGCAGTACTTGGTGCTGTCTTCAAAGTTCTTCCTGATTAATTCTGGGAGAAATATTTTTCATGGGTTGGCTCATGTCTTTCGCTAGAGACGTTGTAGCACCATCCAGGGAGAAGTTTTGTCCTACTCAAGGGAAGAAATCCAAAACCATGTCCTGTAAGGCAGCAAGGACAGGGATGATCGTGAAGTGGCTGTTTTCTCATCAGACAAGCAGTGTTGCCTGTCAGGGGACAGCTGATGGAATAATACAGCTTCTGACAAAGCTGAGGGCCTGCACTCTTTGGAGCACAGCCTATGCATGGGTGACATTAGACAGGGAGCAAAAACACTCATGGGAGTGAAGTGTCCGTGTAGTAAGTCTTGCAACTGCAAGGCCAGATTGAGTTCACTCACTTTCTAGCAGGGACAGATGAGGTGCAAACTGTGCTCCTGTCTCAAGCAGCCTCAGCAACCTCTTAGGCTGACAAGGGTGCAAGTGAGACCAAGGGAGTTTTTGGAAGAGTGGGTGCAAGAAAGGAAGTAACAAGAGGGAGAGGACGAAAGCTATTTACACGCAACTACAAGCACAAGCTGTTGTTCTTCCTCCCCTCTGTTGTGACACAGCTGATCAGACTGTGTGTCACTGAAGCACTGCTGCAACCTGAACTAACATGATGACAGATTCTGTCACACTGTTATTACAAAAAAAGCTTAGTGCATGCACTAAGGGCCTGGAGGAATGAAGACACACAGCACCTCTCAGCTGTGCAGACAAAAGAGAACTTGCTCCCTAGATGTTGCCTACTTCTCTCCATCTGTCTGGGCTGATTGGCATTTATATGACTTCAGATGCATGGTCATATGGCTTCTTTTCTTTGAACATGATCTTATATCTTTTCTTCTTTGGCTAATTGGGCTACTGGATTCTCAGGCTTGCTCCCTGCACCTTTACAGCATGGAGCAGCCCAAGAAAAAGTGAAGTAGTGAGTCCTTAGATATACAGTCAGCTGTGTCAGCATCACCACCATTCCACCAGCTTACAGGACAGAGGAAGAGCAAGGAATGGGCAGGACTGGGGCATAATAGCTCCAGATTGGCAAAAGTCTCCTTGGCAAGCATGGCTTTTCACCTGTGAGTTAGAACAGCCTTAGGTTTTCCCCAAAAGTCCCCAAGGCCAAAAAAGTCCCTCTCTGACCACTTTTCCCAGCAGCTGTGTAACACAGCTGAGGACAGTCAACTTTCAACTTCTAAAAAGAAAAATCAAAAAAATAGAACAGTTTATGGTAACCTCTTCCATGAGGGGCATTTGTTGTAAGACTGCAGCACAAGGACCATATTGGAAGCAGACATCTAAGATGACTTACTTGAGGGTTGGACCCTGACTCCATGGCCACCAATGACTCTTAAAGCCTCTCTTTTATACATCTCAGCATATACATGACTTTTCTCTTGCCTTTTTCTCTCTAGGACAGATATGGTGGGAGTCTGGACGGGAAAGATGGACTGCATGGACTAAGGGATCATGGCCAAGGAAGTGCAGCAGCTATGCAATGGAGACACACAGACCCACTGCACCAGCAGACACCGGTAGGTGATGTACCTGGGAGGCCCTATCTGCCCAATTCAGTGGGTCCCTTAGCAATAACCAAGCAGTCTGGGCAATGTCACCTGCACAGAGATTGCATGAGGAATAGTGTATTAAGCTTGTCAGGACACATTTTAGATGTTTCTGAGTCTCAAGACTCTATCCCAGCCACCTGAATTTGCTTCTGGGACACTCTGAAGGTAGGACTACAGTGTTATCTGAGCATAGTTCTGTAAGTGCTTTCATGCAGACATAGTAGAAGAGGGAACTTACCATGAGTTCAATAAAATAGGCATCAGGGACATTGTGAATGAACCCAAGCTCACCTATGGGACAAGCATGGTTCCAGTCCACCATTTCCAAAAACCTAATGATCTTTCCTAGCAGGTCTTCACATCCACTCATGCAAGGGACTATCAAGTATCTTTGCCACCACAGCCAGGCCCTCCTAAGCATAGTAGCTAGATGTACAGTACTCTTTTTAAGTCCCATGGAGAACTGTCTGATGATACTGTGCCATGCTACAGTGCTCCTGCTGTCTTACAACACACTTGTAGTCACACGGTCTCTTCCGTTACTTTTTGCTTCAGTCCTCAGATCTGTCATTACTCAATTGTACTTGTCTGTACCTGGCACATCCTTTCAGACATACTATGCCATCAAAGTGGGACTCACCTACTTGTTACCCTTATCTGTCAGAGTGTCTTAGCACAGTGGATGTGGGCATGATCCAGATACGCCTTTGCAGACATGTTAGAATTCTCCCCTACCTGGATCCATACCTGGCAGTTGACCTTAAGTAACCACCTGCTCTGCGAATTCCCACTATGTGAATGCTTGCATAGGGCATGGATCCTTTCTCTGCCTCAGCCCATGACTCCACTGCCAACTTGAAAGTATTTCTCCATCAGCTCCTATGAGTGTGACCTAAGGCACGCTCCTAAGGCACGCACCTAGATCCAAGGAGAGAAGAGAAGGACAGCATACCTTTCTCAAGTGTGGGAGAAAGAGGATATTGGATTAGGAAATTTGGAATGAACTGGAAAACAAGGACATGTCTTCTTCTGGCAAAAGCCCCAAATCTTCATTATAATCCAGCTCAAAATATGATGGCTTTTATTGCCTGAGGCTGTGGCAATGAATAATAACATGCCGTTGCCTGCCACACCCCATCAGTAATCTAGAAGCCACAAATCCAATTATAGGACAGTCTATACATTCAGCCAAACAACAAGGATCCATGTCTAAGCAGGGCCCTGAATGGGAACTTTAGCAGAAGTTAGTCTGTCTGCAAACAGATCTCTCTATCTATGCCCATAAAATATACTTCCCAAATTGTCCATGCCCCAGGGTGTGCGTGTCAACAATTTCCCAGAAAAGAAGCCCATGCTATGTTCTTAAAAATCTGATTTCTGGTCAAAATGGGAGATTGATTGCAAAGTCTCTTGCAATGAAGTTCTTGTAAGAAAAAATCTGACCATAGTGCTCATTAAAGTGCAAACCCAAAATAAACTGATACACCCAAACAGTTCCTAAATCCTTCTGATGTCAGGGGACTGACCTTGGGTAGAGTCCAAAGAAGACCCTGCCCTACACCCTAGAAGTGCCTGAAAGAGCAAGTATGATACTTCACAATATTTACTAGACTCACCTGTGTGCTGGATCTCTTGATATATCCCTCATAGTCCTCTCCTGGCCAAGGACACATTTCTATAGCCGTATAAGCAACAACTCATCTCCCTAGAGCCACCCACTTATAGTGTACAACCCAGCAAGACTCAGGGAGGAGCCCTTCTCCACACTCCCATAACTGGCTTCAAACATGGCTACCACAGCTGATCTTACAGGGTAGAGGAGATAGAACCATGTGAACACTATCTCCTAAGGACCTGCTCTAGGTCTGACTCTTCACCTTCTGGTGCAAATACCCATGAATATACTGAGGCTGCTGAGAACCCGAGCACCACTGCTTGGGTATCTCAGTAAACTGGTCCATTCTTCCTGGCATCTTGGCCACTTCCTGTTTTAATTGCAAGATGGTCTCAATTTAAGCATTGCTTGTCCTCTTTTAGTGAACATGTCTAGTGGAACATAAGAGGGGTGACAGGAGGATGATCTTTAAGAGTTCTGACTCATTTTTCCCTGTCTGTCTCTATATTTTTTCCAGCGAACGCTATGGGTCCGTGCCTTGTACGACTTTGACGCTGTGGAGCATGACGAGCTGGGCTTCCGCAGTGGAGACATCTTAGAGGTCCTGGACAGCTCCAACCCATCATGGTGGAAAGGACGTCTCCGTGGGGAACTGGGTCTCTTCCCTGCCAACTATGTCACACCGGTGCTCCTGTGAGGGCACAGTATGCCCCAGAGGGCCATATTAAAGCTGCTTTTCTGACATGACAGGGACAGAGAGGGAGTGCATCTTCTCTTGTCCCCAGGACATACGGTGTTTTTGGTTTTGTCATAATTTATTGGCAATTGATATTTTGAAATGCTGGTATGAAAGGGATGGGAAAATGATGGGAATTTCTTCCCCTATTTTTCACATCCCTGAAGGGGAGGGAGCAAAAATCCTGGACTGTTCATTGAGACCTTGCTGGATCCTCCCTGCCCTGTCACTTTTTTGGCTAAGTATTGATTATTTCCTGCAGTTAGGTTTGTTCTGTGGAAATGCACCTCAGACAGGTCAAGCTTCAGTATTCAGGTAGCCCTACCTCTTCCTTTTGGATCTGGTAGCACTCATAGTCTCTTCAGGCTCCATTTCACCTTTCTTTCAGAGGTAGGATGATCAGCCAGGTGAATTAAATGACCATTGGTAATCACATTAATCCTTCAGGCAGGGAAGGAAAGTGAGAGAGCCACAGGTTGAGGTGCAAGGCATCCTTGACTTTTCTAAATAGTTTCTGATTTACCCCTCTCATACTTTCTGTGGGTATGGACTGGAAGGATATGTCAGATGAAGGGAAAGGATCTATAAGATTTTGTACAAACAAACCAGTGGTGAAGATACAGGAAGGTGAGAAGCTGCTTTCTTTGCTTCTTCCGGTAGACCTGCTCTTCTTTCTGCACACCATAACAACAACTTGTCCCATTTCCAAGCTGGTCTCTGAGGTACCTACAAGTCTGTTAGACATCCTGGTTAGAGCAGGTCAGGCCCCTCAGCTAAATTAATATCCACTGGATAGGTAACAACGAATATTCTTTACTGGTTCCTTTTGTAAAATTGAATTGGGGAGGGGCTGGAGAGAAGAGATTTTTCTGGTTTGGTGGCAGAAGTTATTTCCCTGAGAATGTGGGGTGTTCAGGATCACTGTGTACACAACTCTGACTTGCTAGTGGAATGCCTCATCCAACAGGTTAAGCTGTTACTTTATAGTACACAGAGAATAAAGTTGTGGCCAACAAATTGTCCTCTGTTGCGGTTTCTTTTGGATGAAATGAGATAAATGAATAGATTTTCAAATTGTTGCTGAGTGAGTGTCCAGATGTGATACAAATATACTGCAAATGCACATTAAAAATGATGCAAACCCTGTGAAGGAGACACTGCTGCATAACCACTGCTCAGGCAAGTTGATATTAAACAAGCTGCCTGAATTTTTCACAACCTGTGGGACCTCAGCAGTCAGCAAGGAAGTGATAACTTATCATTCTTGGGGAAAAAAGAAAAGGCAAATAAAAAACTCTAAAAAAAATCAGACCTGGCAAGAAACATGTTCTTATCTTTTGTTAGTCCCAGTGGGACAAAAATAATCCAGGAAATGGGTTCTTGGTAAAGTCCAGTTCAATGTAGCTGGCCTAAATAAAGCTGCCAGCTAGACAGAGTATTAGCAGAAAGAACTCAATGTCAAATTTTTGAGAGAACTCTACCAAAAGCAGATTATTAATAGGTGAAGTAAAATGAGGATAATTAACAAGGCATATAAGCTCTAAATAGAAAAGAAAACTTTGAAAGGCATGTTAAGAGCTTATCTCCGTCGGCTACCAGGGTGGTTCAGGAAATGGAGAGATGTCATATGACTTCCTGGGCTGGACTTAGTCCTGTTCTCTTGCAGGAGCTCTGTTCTGGGCTTTTAGCATCTCCTTTTTAAGTGAAGTCCACGAGGCTTCTTTTGGTACAAGCTACCTTATTATTGGGTTCGTGTGAAGCTGTAACCTCAGTGACTCCACAGTTTGAGGAGTGTTTTGTTGTGATTAGCTCTTTTTGGTTTTTGTTTTGTTTGGTTTTGGTACTATCAAATTTGGAAGAGACAGGGTTAATATTCAGTGAGAGAGAGGATTAAGACCAGGGAAAATGGAAGGAAAGAAATCAGAGACCAGCAAAGGCAGAGGAGAGATATGAATGATGAGTCTTTCCTATTCAGGCCTGGCTGAAACAGAAGAAATGGTATGTTCACCCTTATTCCCACCATGTCAAATCATCTTTCAATTAATTCTTTTGTTTGATTAGTTACTTTTAAATGGGGAAGCAATGTCTCCTTTTCCTTTTCTCAGCACTCTAAAGACTCTCTTGGTAGTGAAAATGTAGTTGCACCAAATTAATTGAAGATAATGCACTTAGCAGTTTGATAGCTCTTCACATATTTGAAACCCCTTTACAGAGATTAACTAATTAAGCAAGTCTAAGTAGTACATTGTAAGTACCCCCATGTTAACTCATGACTCATTTGAGGAAGAGGTAAATTTTCACGTGATTTTTTAATTGATGTTTAAGGAATTAATACTTAGAGTAATTAGAATTAAAGGACTGCACGCTAATTATGGACAACATACCAGAACCACAGTAAAATCATTATTTCCCATTATAAGCAGCACCTAAATGACACCAAAATTACTAGGAGGCGATGGTATCATGGCATCTGTGATAACTATACTAATGCCCTGTTCCACACTGCCCAAGCTTTGGTCAGCAAGACCCAGTCTCACTTGCCTCTGCTTTTGTCCTTGCCTGCTCCCCAGAGTAAAGGCAGAGCTACCGGCATTTACTGTACACACCAGTAGCTGGGAGGCACAGGCATCAGATGGCATTTTTGTACCCTCCCACAGCAGAAGTTGTTTTTGTCCCAGCAAAACAACAGCACAGAGCAGAACCATGGCCCTTCTTCCCAAGTCAATGGAGTCTCTGGACACAAGGAGAGCTGTAGGCAAAGGGGGTAGAAGGTGCTATAGCCACAGGATGGAGGTGTTTCCCATGCCCAGTGACATTTCCTGCTGTAGTCTGCCCATGAAATGATATGTCCCATAGATCAGGTCACTTAATAAAGAAAGAGAGAGAGAGAGAGAGACTCCTCTCTTCCACCCATATATCCTGCCAACCTTACCGCCCCTTTTTCCAACAGGTTTTAATAGTAACACAATCCTTGCTATTATTGTGGTGCTTCATTTGCAAATGTGCTGTGAAAGCCTCAAGATTCTATTGCCCATGTAGCGTAGCACAGGGGCTTTAAGATGACAGTGTGGTGCGGTGCACTGAGTTTACCTGACATTTGTCAATGTTTCATAAAGACCTAACCCTCCAGAACACACTCTGAGAGAGCCCACTGTGAAACCAAAACAGGAAGGAATAAAGAGGAACCTAAAGAAGGATTTTGTTCAGTGTTTCTCTTAAGAAAGAAAGATAATTAATGAGAAAAGAGATTGTAAACAGAGATAAAAGTAGGAAAAGTATGTGGGAAGGCAAACATTTTTATAACAAATGAAGCAGAGGAAGCTGGACTTGCACATGGAAAAGTAAGTTTGATGAGCACAGCTGAGCTATGCTTTCTTCTGTCTGAATGAACTTTTTGCCTACATTCTGCTGCAGATCCATATTTTGTTTAGAAATGTCTCTGTGATTAATAAGGCTAAGTGAAAACAGTAAATGGAAATCTCCTTTCATGCGAAAGCTTTCCAGGCAGTTTTCTGCGTTGCAAAATAGAGATGTCTCTGTCTTGGTGTACACACTTAGTGTAACAGCTGCACTCGCTGGAGTGTGCTGCAGGAACGACGGCAACATGGTTGGTTCCCATCTGACTGCTGACAGCATAAGAGCACCAGGGAGATGATCCTCAGTGCTGCCACAAAGTCAGCACCTGGTCAGGCTGCTAGGCCAGTCCTCCCTGTGCCAGGGATACAAGTTCCTGGATTGTTGTTGTTTTTTTAAAATTGAAAGGAGTTCTTAATTTCAGTGGGCTGCACAGGCAATCTGGAGCTTTTCACAACAGTTCATCATCTTTTGTATTCAGCAGCCTGATGCTGCAGGCTCTTAGAAGGCCATTTTACCTTCACTCCTTGTGGATGGGGCTGAAGCAAAAGATGTAGCAGCCAGGACCATACGGTCAGGAGAAACCAGCCTTGAGCAGCAATGCAGTATCAGCTGGGATATTTTGCACGGCAGAAGCAATGCCCCAGCATCTGTAGTCCAGCAGTAAGGTGAAGGATGAGCTCTATCCTGAGTGGGAAGCAGCAGGTCTTTAATTATATCAATGTCACATCATAGGGACAATGAGGATGTCTGGTGGGACAGAGATGTGGCCATCTGGCTAGGGCTGTGCTCAGACTCTTGTTCTGCTCCTGGAGCTCTCTGCCAAGGAGCTTGAGTTGCACCAGACTAGGTATGAGAAGTATTTGGCAAATACTTGTTCCTTCTGATGCTGCCCGTCCCTGCCTAATGTGGCCAAGAAGCCTACCTGCACCTCCCGGGAGCTGCAGTCTATCACCTCACTGTCCCTGGATACGCTAGAAAGCCCATTGCCCAGCTTTTGACTCTGTGCTGATAGGAAGTCCTCTGCAGACATCTCACTTCAAATACTTGTTCAAAGCAATTGGCTTAGCTGCTTTAAATGAAACCCTGTAGAGATCAGTTGAAACCATTAGCATTCCCTAGATGATCCAGGCAGCAACATTTACTGGTTAAAACATATGTGTTGACTAAAGTGCTTCTGACATGCAGCCACTCCTTACTGCTGAAAGCTTTGCATTTCAGTGGGGAACCATGAACTGACTACATGATAAAGCCTTTAATAGCACTGAGGAAGAGGGCAGAGCATTGCCAATTTCTCCAATTTTTAGAGGCAGCTTTTACGTGACAGAATTCAGGAGCCTTAATTTGCATCAAATGCAAAAGAAGTTTCTTACATAAGCAGAACTGACAGTAGAAAACAACCAAGGACTTATCTGTGAGCTACAGGGCAGCAGGGAAACAGGCAAGTGAGTAGGAAAAGCTCACTGACCTTTGTGCAGATGGAAAATTCAAAACGCATTGTCTGGTATCATTGTGCAAGTGAGAGCCTCTTGGCAGATGCCCAGCCTGCTAACCTGAAAATGCAAAATTTCACAAATGGCAGGTGTGCAGGGATCCTTGTAGACATGTAGAAATAAAATTAGCTCAGGCAACAAAGAGAGAAAAAAGAAACAAACAAATTAAAAGATCTGTAGATATCTTGTGGCTTCTCCCCACTAGTCCAAGCAAGCTCATTTCTACCAGGACTTATGAAAGATATAGCCATGGCAAGTTTGTTTGTCACAAATAAAAATGAGAGCAAACCTATGGAGGAAAAAATGCAGTTTAGGACATGAGTCTACTGCTGTGCACTTAAAGCTATAAAATGGTGACAGTGTCCTGATATCATGACTGAAGTTCCCTGTTTAAGAGGCACTTCTGGGAAACCATTCAGCAATATCCANGAGGGGGAAGGAAGAGGTACCATCTTTACTGATCTAGAGGGCATTTTCTTTGTACATTTTCTGTCTGTGTTGTACCATGTCTGACTTGAACCGTAACTTCCTTGTAGTATTGGCCAGTCCATCTCCCTTGTCAAATTCCTAGAACGGTGCTACCTCACCACCAACAGATAATAACAAACAGCAGGAATCAGTCCGCAGTGACCCTTCTCATGACTGAATGTGTTCTGTCAAGTGCAGCACACCAGAAGTTTGGTTGCAGAATGCTGAATTAGCAGTAGACTGCATCAACGGGTTTTTTTGTCTCACCAAAATTTATGGGAGAAAAAAAATATCTACTTCAAGTTTGCTACAAGCACCAAGGGATGGGGGAACTGCCCTTTGCTCTGCCCCTTCTGGAGTAACTTTCATCAGAGCTGAATGTGTGTGTGCCACTAACAGCTCATTCTGAACTAGCAGCCTCTTACACTCACTCAGCAGAGGTGGGAATAAGAGGGCTATGTGGCAGCAGAGAATCAGCTCTCTGTAGTTGCATATCTATATATCTGAGCTTGCCATTGTGATGGCAGCTATTTGCCTGTTATCGGATGAAGATGATTGGCTAATAACAATGGCCGTGATTTCATCAGAGCAGGTGAGTCAATCTAACAGCTCACTGCTACCCTGCAGAAAACAATCCACTTGTTTTCTGCCAGGTTAACAAGTTGCGTCAGCACACTGAGGGCAGTGTAAGGAGGCCCAGAGCCAGCGCAGGGTGAACAGTGGGAATGCACGGCCAGGAGGGGAAAGGGTAAGCCAGAACCTCCCAGTCCTTGGCAGCAGGAGCTATTAGATCACCTCATCCACGGCTGCAAACTCAGCAAAATGAAAACTTACTTGGCTTTGAGGTTGCCATGATACCTTTAGATAAGTAAGGAATCCTTTATTTAAAGCTTATTTGGGAGATCAGGATGGGGGCAGGAAAGGGGGAAGGAACTCAGGTCTGATACAAACAGTGCATCCTACATCTCCTCTATGGAGGTTCACAGAAAATCTTTTCATTTAAGCAGCAAAGCTGTAGGAGTGTTTTATCATTTGGACTATACGTTAAAGCAGGAAAAAAATCCTAATTCCTAACGTGGTCACAAGAGTAAAACTCTCAGTCATTTAAGCCATTATCAGCATTGACTCTGAAGGGAGCAAACCATCCACAACAATTTTCAGGAGAAAAAAAAAATAATAGCAAAAGGCACCTTGCTGCCCTGTGAAATAGCTAAATTAGTGCCACTTGTTGCTGATGCTTCTCCTTCTGGGTGGGGTGCAGCTATCAGTCGTGTTTATCAGGTTGGAGAGCACACCAGTGCTTAGAAGTTTAAATCTTCAGCATCAGCTGACCAAAATGATAGCTGCATATTCTCATTTAAAATGTGCATGACTTGAAGAGCTCAGGCATTTCACAAGCACTTACACAGAAGAATGCACTCTGGAACACCAGTTGTAAACATCTTGAATTTAGGACTCGAAAAATAAGAGGTAAGGCTTCAAGACACACAAATGGGTGGTTTGCACTGCCTTTAGACAAATTCTGACTAAAAATAAACCATGTATATTTAAAAGAGAAGGTTCATAACCACTTGACCAGCATAGCAAGCTTGCTGTGGTCTCTACCACGCAGCCTCAAGCTCAAGGCTGGCAAGAGGGCTGCATGCAAGATTTACTGGATGAAATACTCTGTTCTTGGTTATGAGAAGCAGAAGAACACAATCACAACTGTCCCTTCAGTCCTCTGAAGCCTTTGGCCTGTCAGTGAACTGAAGGCCAACCATTATGATGAGAGATACCATTAATAACAAGACTGGTGGTATTTATTGTCCTTACAATAAACATGTAAATACAAAGCCTATTTTTCTGAAGTGCTGGCTTCCTCTGGTCTAGACGAAGCTGTCCCTGATGAGCAGCCAGTTTTGGCTCGACTGTGTACCTGTGGTACATGCAGGCTTGAGTGTGACTCTGGGAGGAGGGGGTCACCTGAGAAGACATCTGAGCAGGCACGTGGGACTGAGCTTTGCTTGAGTAAGTCACTGGTTGTATGTTTTAAGTCCATAGAGCTATTCTGATTTTTACCAGCTGAGGTTCTGCTTTGTTATTCCAGAAAGAGATCATACTTTAATTTGATAAGATCTTCATGTAGGGAGCCAAAGGGTGTGGGTAGTGATTTACTCCTCTTTGAAATTATAATTATAATCTTTCATCTATTTAAAGAATCTTTATATTTACCTGTGCAAGACAGTCTAATATGGTCAAAGCCTCGTGGTTTTCTTTTCTCATGACTCAGACAAAGCTGACCACAGCTCCAAAGCTCTTTTCAACACGCTCTTCATATTATGCTTTATTGTTTCTACCTTCCTTATTTCTGCAGCCTCCAGCTTATTGAAGAAGCTACTGCAGAAGGGTATTTTTCCAACCATGTCTGTACAGGGAAAATGAGTCATTTAGGAAAAACAGCTCAGCAAGTAACTCAAGCTGGTGACAGCGGCGTGACTGTTTCACAGTAAGTGGTCAAGCCAAGCATCTTGCATGGCTGCATGCAGTCCACACAGCAGAAGTGGAGCATGTTGTTTGGTGGAGGCCCACCTGGTGTAGGATAACAGATCTCACAGGAGAGTCAGTGAATAATGACCATGTTGTAAATGCACATAAATGACTATTTCCTGTAAAGACGAGCTAACATTTTGAGGAATACTGTGCCCAAGGAGGCTGAAACCTGACATATACAAGATGTGTTGTGTTCAGAGAGCATTAACCAAGACTAACTAACCTATTTTTAATGCAACTGTCTTTTGTTCATGCAAAATTCAAATTTATGTTGAGCATCCTGTTACTTAGAGCGTGGGTGCAAAGCTGTTTCTAATAGGATGTGTACTGCTAGTATAGACAAGGCTTGGCTGGCTCAGCACTGCAAGCACATCAGCCTACTATTTGCATCCCACCACTGTCTCGCTTTGTGCTCCCATGTTAGCTGGAAGCTCTTGTTTTCATCATCATAGCTTCTAATTCCCACATCTGGCACCGCCAGCTCAAATGCTTCATTGTGATCCTGAAATTAATTCTACAGCATTCCTAAAGTTCACCATCCCCACCATCTTCTCTCACAAGAGTGTGTAGATTTGTAGATTTGCTTTCCATTTCATTACACCTACCACGGACATTAGTCTACTCTCTCTTTTTTTTGTGTGTGAGGTTGGTTTGGGTGTTTTTAAGTTTTGCTAAAAGTATTTTTGTATTTAATCTTACTACTCCCAAGTTGCCACAAGCGCTTGGGAATGCTAAATCCAAGCCAAGACCAAGGCTATGCCCCAGAGCTCTTGCAGCTTCCAGCTAGTGACAAGAGGAGGGTACAGGCAAGTAGACAGGAGTAGCACAAGGAAGTGATAAGGCAGGATAGATCACTGTGATGGCCAAAGCAGCAGGCATTTTTTACTCATCTGAACATCTCAGTGCATGTTATATGAGTAAATTATTTCCCTCCCTGACTTGAAACCCCTTTTAAGACTTGTTTGTGCTACAGGACCTGCAACAGCACCCCTATGCAAGTAGTAACTCCCCTGCCAGTGCTCCCTGGTGCTTCTACCCTCCCCTCTCACAGCTTTGCTCCCAATGAAGCAGTGTGGTTTCCCCACATCCACTGAATGGGGCAGGGGGAGCTGGGCCCCTCCAGACATGCACAGACGTGAGCAGCCAGTCCACATGCTGCAAGTCTGGCATGGCCTTGCCAGCACAAGTGGTCTGATCCTTTACTCCCTGGGTAAAGAGCACCCAGGTAAGGAGAGTCCTTAAAGCAAACACCACTCATCTACATAGAACTGCAATTTTTACCTGGAACAATTATTTTGCCTCACCTTGTCAGCCTGTAGTTTGTAAGACAGGGCTGTCCTCCCCTCCCTGTCTGCACAGCACAGAGACACTCAGGTCACGAACGAGCTTGAAAGTTTGGGTCACTCCTGTGGTGTGAAAGATTGATTGCAATTAATAAGGGATGAAGCTGAGAGGACCCCTGTGATGTGGGAATCCTGAGTCAGCAGGTTTGGCAGGACTCTCTGAAGTTTCAGCCTTGGCATCAATGTCTGTGTTTTAGGAGGCAGCAGCCTGTGCTGGCTCGGTGGCAGAGCTCAGACAGCAATTAGAAATTAAAAAAGTAACATACGCCAACTAGGGCGGGGGGCAGGCGGTGGGGGGGACACAGCACAGTTGTTCTAAAGCAGAGATTATGAAATGTGGAAAACTGACACAGAAAACCAAATATATAGAGGACACAACCCTGGCTGGAAAAGCTAAAAACAGTAAAGGATTTTAAGAAAATCTGGAATAGGAAAAACTCTAGCAATGATACAGACTCAGCAACATTTTTGATACAGAGAAGACACGGGGCCTTGTGTCAGTTTTTATGGAATACGCAATATATATTCATCTTGGAAAGCTCTGCCCTATAGCTTTGTCCTCAGTTCCACCCAAAACACAAGGAGTGAGAGGATGAAAATATGGAAATCATTTGCCTCAACATATCTATGCTGAGAAAGGAAGTGACAGGTTCAGAAAATAAGGCAGGAGGACTGACAAATAGGGAAGAGGATAGTTTTCATTGAGCCATGATTCCCAGGTCCATGACAGCCTCAGTGTCATGCTGAAATGGATGACAATGAAATGGGAAGTCACAAACACCCAAATCCTTAGAGGTCTTTATTTTCACATCCGATTTCTTTACATTAATGGCATCTAATGCCCATTAGTCACAGTGGTGCACCTTGTCTAAGTGAGAATTCAATGTCTAACTACACCCGAGGATCTGACCCTCCAAAAATGACCCCACCAGACCCTGCAAAGCCCCCGGAGCCTCTGCTGTGCAGGGGCTGCTATGCAAGTACTGTGTGGGATGGGAACAGAGCGTCCTGTCCCCGTGGTGGAGGGGAGTTGCTGCACACAGGATACGCCGGCACAGGCTGCTGACGTCCTGGATCAAAGTTAATTACTTGTATCTTCATTTTCATTCTCTGGGTTTCCCACTAATGTTTCTTCCACATTTCTATGGTTTTGTGTGTGTGGCTGCCTGCGGTCCAGAAGGTCTATTATCTTCCCATCCTGACATCTTGATAGGCAGCAGAAGGAGTCAGATAGAGCACTAAGAGGTAATTAGCATTCAAATAGGTCGGGAGCTCACTGGGGGGTTGTGCATGACTGGATTTTCCCAACTTCTTGTCAGAAACAAGTGTTGATAGAGCGAGGGCGGTCACCAGCAGTGAAACTGCAAACAAAAAATCAAACCCTGATGGTGCTTTAGAAAAAGTACACAGGGACAAGGAGGAGTTCACCTTGCACATTTGCTCATCTGCAGGAAAGGGAGGTCATGAAATGCTGCCTAGAAAAGACAGAGTGTGCTACAGAGAGCTCGCTGTTGGCTTCTTGCACCTCTCCTCTGCTGTCCTGGGTGATCTCGTGTTCTGAGAAGTTTCCTTCTTGATGGATGTAATGTGTCAAGCACCTCTTTCCTGTCCTACAGTGAGCTTGCCAGTCCCTTATTTTCAGCGTACACTAATATGTATGTAGACTACTGTGTGTTTGTAGAAGATACAGTTAGTACCTGTTGAAATTTGTGGGTATGTGTACTTGTTAGGAGTTTCATAATTTCTCCTGGAGTTTCCTTATGTGTAAAATGGAGATAATAACACGTAATTACCTACCTTGCAGGGCTGTTGTAAGGACAAATTAACCAATGCTTGTGTGGGTGTTTGCAGATGAAAAGCATGATATTAAGACTAAATATAATGATTGAATGTTACAGAAAAGAGCTTGTATTTATTATGGCGATTGAATATGAGACGAAAGTGCTTTGTTGGTGCTTATTTCTTGTGCAGTATCAAGTATTTGTGGAAGGTGGGAACCTGGGGGAGCAGAGTCTGGGGTAGGTGTCAAAGAGATGCTGGAAGTTAATCTTTAACCTTATAGCCTACTGACTTTCTCCTGTCAATTAAATCTGATGCTGAAAAAGGGATGAGAGAACAAAAGGAATGAAAACAGGGCCAGGCTATAGAGGAAGAGAACAGAAATAAAATACAGTTGAAGATCATGATTTCTTAAGAACAAAAATGTAAAAACTGAATGGGAAAATAAAAGCTAGGGGAAATGAGGACAGGGGGAGAAAAGAAACCTCAGGGATTCATGGTGTTACATTATCTCAGTACACAAAATTACAAGAAAGTAAAATACCACATGAAAAGAGGCATCAGAAACAACTGATGGAAAGTATGTACAGGGAAAGAAAAAGAGTGGAATGGGAAGGAAGCAAGAGATGTGCTTATTTTTTGTTTTCATTTGATTAAGTGTAATGGCATCATTCTTTTTTTTCCTATGCATTGTTGAGAGGCACTTCTTTGCAAAACTTAAAGATTATTTCAGACAGTTTTTGCATGTGTTCCATGGGCAGGCTGGTGAGAGTTAAGGTGTGGATGCATTTGTCAGCCCGAGAATGGCCCTGTCTGGTTTCATTTGGCTTTCATGCAGTCTCTGGAGAATTAATGGGACAAATTCATTTCTATCGACTCCAGTGAAGCTGTACCAGGAGTTAATCAGACTCATTCTCCCTGCTAAATGCAGCTGTTGCTCTCTGAAACCCTGATCCAAAGTGTATTTCAGGTGAAACCTGGAATGTTTTGTGATTAAACACAAAGAAATAAAACCAAGGCTTAATTGTTGTGATCTCTCAATGAGTATGGTATGTTGGTGTGTGAGCTGCCCAGAGGAGAGGCAAGTGGAGGTGGACCATGAGAAGGAATAAGGGGTAAATAACCACTAACACTGCAGAGTTCAGGAAGCAGACTGCCTTTCTCTGTAAATTGCTCTGGATTGGAAAGAAAATAATTGGCAAACATCCCTGCAGGGTCCTGCGGCCTGTTGCCTTTGCTCCCCCTTGTTTGCCCTCTTTTATCATCACCCTCCCTTGACCATCTCTCCAAATCCAGGATGGCTCCAGTTCTTCACCTTGTCCTTGTTTCACATCTCTTCTTTGCACCCCAAAACTTATTTTGGGCTGACTCACTGTCACCTCAACTCATTGACCTAAATTAATCCTTTGTTTAATTCAACTGACTAAAATTGACGTAAATGGAGTTACATCAGAGCTGAAATTAACCCAGCTTGACTAAAATAGCACCTGCCTTTTCTACCGAACCATTGCTTGTCTCTTCCCCACCTCCACCCACATATCATGATTTTAACATTTCTTTCTCTTCATTGCTCTTTCTCTTATCCTGATGCCATGAGCAAGCTGTGTTCTCAGCGTCTGGTGTCTCCCTCTCCTCTCCAGCATCCTTTTCTCATTCATCCCCACAGCACAGGCAGTTGGTCCCTGTTAAGAGACAAGCCTTGCCTGCACCCAAATCTATGCAACAGCTTTTCATCTTCCACTGGATTTTGCTGTCCTTCATGATATAGAAATGCACTGGCTGGGTTCAAAGCCTGGTTGCAGTGGGCACTTTGTATGCCTGTGGAAATCGTAGTCTTACACCAAAGAATTTACAAGTCAGAGTGCCTAAGTGTGCAAAGACGAGAAGGGAAGTTAGGTGAAGTGATTTGCCAAAGGTTGCAGAGCTGTGGGTGTCAGACTCAAAGCTATGTCAGCATAGCATTTCTCATAATTTCTTACAACCTCTATCTGTGGGCCCTCACCCTCATGCAGTGGTTAAACATCTCCTTTGCTTTCTTTCTCATCCCCTCTGGTTTTCTGACTTCTTTCAGCTTGCCCTTGGAGCCTGCTTGTGTTGGCTAGGCTTTCTTCCCTCTTCCTGCAAAAACCCTGGGTTGAACCATACTTTATGTTTGGCAACATGATCCACCATTTGCATCTGGGTATCTCTTTGGGGAAGGGATTTATTCCATAATTACTCTAGCTTATTTATTATCGTGGCATATATATCTGCAGTGTTATGCAAACCATAAAGGCTTCTAGTTCCAAAGGTCATCATGGGCGTACCTTGTGTTTACCGTCCAAATGCAGATGAGTTCAGAACAAAAGGGACTGGCAGGCCACTGAGTAGACGAAGGCATGAAATTACCCTGATCTAACTAATTTGCCAGGGCAGTGTTCATAAAAGTAGGTTACCTAGTGCTGCAGACAAACAACCCAATCCAAAGTTGCCCTCTTCCAGCCAACTGAATTAATTCTCCAGCAATGCTGGAGAATTAATTCAGCAATTGCTTCAGCAATTAATTGAGAATTGCTTCAGCAAAGCCATGTTGGATGGGGCCTTTAGCAACCTGGTCTGGTGGGAGGTGTCCCTGCCATGGCAGGGGAGTTGGAGCTAGATGATCTTTGAGGACTCTTCCAACCCAAACCATTCTATGATTGCTGTGTAGTCCCACAGCAGTATAGATGATGCATATTCTGGATACCCAGAGCAGGAGCTTATCCATTTCTCATCCTAAATGTCAGGCCTACCCAGTCTCCCTTGCTGGGACTCATGTACGGCACTTCTTGTCCTTCTGTGGGTATCATGACTGCCTCTCATTCTGCAATACTGAATGCCAGCCAGAGCTTCCTGGAGGTGATGGACAGAGGCTGTGATGTTGCCTTACAATGATGGATTTGTCCCCAGGCTCAAAAGTGCCTTGCTGCAGCTAATACCCTTCAGGTGAAGCCTGGATGGAAAGCTGCAGTGCTACCTGGTGACCAAGGCCACCAGTACATCCCTTACATTGCTTGTCACAGTGTTAACCCAAGCACTGGCATGAGTGATATTTGACCTGTAATTTGCTATTTGCATTGCTCTGCAGTGTTGAAAGAGGATCACACCTTACATGAGAGGATGAAATGACTCCACAACATCCTATATGCAACTTGCAGGAAGAGTAGAAGGATAAATTAAATATTTGTGAGAGATGCAAAATGCTAAGCCATTACTTGCAGTCCTTCCCAAGATCATCCATTGCCTAATTGCATTTCCTGCCTTACTGTGGCTTAGGTCAATTGTTAGCATGAGGAAAAAAAAAAAAATCCAATCATCACTTCCTCTACTAATTGGCAGTCTCAACAAAGTGGAACTAGAACCATGAAGACTGGACTCTCTCATCCTGCTTGTCAGATCAGAGACACTCTGGTGGGGGGATGGGGATCTGCCACAGGCTGCACTCTTCCCCAGGGGATGCAGCTGCTTCTCTAACAGAAGAAATAAATACAGGAGGGTGGGGAAGAAGGTGTGGGGGTCTAACAAGCAGAAACATGTTACTGAGCCAGCCTTGCTGAAAGAGCAAAAAGAAAAAATGTCCATGGTCACTCTCAAGAGAAGAGTTCTAACAGACACCACAAAAGGATGGCAAATAGAAAAGAGCAGGTAAAGAGGACAGGCAAAACACAAGGAAGAAAGGAACACGGATAAACTCAGAGCTGTGCCTTACTTCTGCTGCAGCTCCTCCTGACCCTCCCTTCCTTCTATGCATTTTACATGAGGGTGCAGCATGGCAACCTACCACAGCCTCAAAATAAAGAGTAGCGGGAGACAATCTGAAAAGTACAAGTCTGAAAAACACCCATCTGGAGAAAGGAATCTCCTAAATATGATGATCAGATATTAACAGATATTAACAGTATTCAGAAATTAACAGACTAGAATGGTTCATGAATCTGGATTAGCTCAGAATCCATTTGATTATTTTTAAATCTCTAAGACTGAAAGCTATAAATCTTTCTAAAAGAAATGCCACTTATCATGAGCAGTAAAATCTTGATTAATTGAGTTGCAAAAGAAATGGATCTAAAAACAGGCACTGGAGGAACAGAAGTGCATTATGCAGTTGGGGTTTGCTTCTAGAAGTATTCAAAACCAGATCTTTCTGCCAATGATGGTTTGAAAATATAATAATCTAGGCCTGAATTCAGGTGTTTGTAGACTCAGGGAGGAACATCCTGGGTCACTGTCCCTGTGACACTGTCTCAGGACTAAGACCATCACCACACTGCGGGCTGGGTGGCTTACAAGCTCTTCCTTACTGAAGTCCAAGTTAGGGATGTCTCATCAAAACGTAGGCACTATGCTAGTTTCTCCTTGTGTGGCTTTGAGGTGGCTGGAGTGCACCCCTACTTGGAACGATGTTATAGCCTGGGATAAATGCTGCAGCACGGTGCCTTGGTCAGGCCAAAGGGAGATTTGTCCACAGAAAGAGCAGCCAGAACAGAGGCAGAGGATGTCAGCTGCTATTTTTCTTACAGCCTTAGTTCTGGATTTATAAGGCAAAAAAAATTAAACAGATTTCAAGCATAACTTCCTGTAAAGTTTTGCTTTTGCACCTACAACACATCCCTCTGGAAAGAGCCTTTCAGGAGGGAGGTCCAGTTGGCTCCTTTTACTTGTTTTCTCTGACTCACGGGAGTTGATTGCACCCACTCAGTCTGCCTTCACTGTGGCACTGCTGGACAGAAACACTGGCGACTGAAAGGTAGGGATTCTCTGGAGCTAGCGGTGCCCCTGATAAGGTCATGAGCAACTGACTTCTCCTTTACATTGCCTCTCTGGATATTTTTAAGCTAAAAGCACATCAGAGGCCAATGTATGCTGATCAGTAAAAGGCATCTCCCAAACCAAATAATCACACTTCTACCACATCTTAAAACCTAGCTGTATCTTTCTTTATGCTCATGAATCACAAATCAACTTGTTCCATCTCTAGGTCTAAGCCTACACTTCAGCCTTCTGCATCTCCCCTCAGAGGGTTCCCTCTTTCTTTCCTACGCTGCTCCCTCACACAGTTTTGCATTTATTGTGGGGGCTGAACTGCTTCCTACCTGTTCATTTTTGTAGTTTGAGGGCCAACTTCTAACTTCTCCCCCACATATTCAAACCTCGCAGTTCTATTCTTTCTCCCTCCTTATAAAAATGACAGCTTACTATTTTGCCATGGCTTTTTTTAGCAATCTTCCAGGATGGCTAAAACTTTGTGGATACCACAGCCTCATCTCTTCTTCCCACTGCTCTCCTTTTCTCCACTGATTATGCAGCTTTTTTAATTTGTTCACTCTCGGAAATATCACGTCTCTCTTGTATTTTTTCCAATGACTCCCTCTTACCCACCATATAGCACAGGGACATCTCATCCTTGTCATCAGCACATAATTTCATCTCTCACCTCATCTTGCTGCATTGGCTGGTGGCCTCCACCACCACATCAAGACTGTCCCATTATTTGCTTCCTGCCAGTCTGCTCCTCATCCCTCCAGCCTCTGCCTGGGATACCCACCCCAGCCTTCCCTCTGTGCTCCACTCCTCTTGTCAACTCTCACCTGAGCATTTTCTTCTCCAAAGAGTCAGTAGCAATGCACACTGACAGGCGGCCAGTACACAGGTAAGTACATGATGCTGTAGCCTTGCTGCTGCCTTAACTTACCAGTGCACCCATTCCTGGTGCTCCTTTGTCTATAAAGCGCACTGTGATTTGAGAGCTACATAATTATGGCTGCAATTAAGCATCCTATTCAGAGACTGCATTGCTTATTCCTCACTGTTTTCTTTAGCAAGAGCTTCCATTCAGGGTTTGGCTCATGTGCAAAGGGACTCTACAGCTGTCTTATTTTTTCCTCCCCCCTTGCAGGAGAAACCAAAGTGAACGTAGGTGACGTTGGTTTGGGTTTTTATTTTTCAAGCTCTTCCCTGTAGCAGTCTTGTGAAGTAGAGTAATATTTTCTTCATTTTACAGACAGGGAACTGAGGTACAGCAGACAACTTGGCCAAGCCCCCGCAGGGTAGCTCAGCTCAGTTCTGAATTGCAACCAGTTTTGAGTCCTTGCTTACATGGGATTTGAAAGATTAGGCAAGAGGCCTGGGTCAGCATTATTTCTTACAGGAAACTGCCTCACACTCTTGCCCTGTGAATGGGAGCAGCCAGGGAAAACAGCTAAAGGCCTTTCTGTGCGTGCACAGTCAGCAAATACCTTGCAGCAAGAAATGAGCCCACGAACAGAGTTGTTCCTTTCTGCTCTCTTCAGAGGACTCTCTTACCTATTTACTCTCACATGGAATCAACAGCCGAAAAACTGAGTGGGAGGCCAGAAGCTCTTGACTCAGTTGCGGCAATTCAGCAGCCAGGTTTTCTCCCGGAGGCAGTGTAATATGACAGAAAGGAAGCATCTGAAAGCATTTCTTCATCCTCCAGATTGCAGTCTGTCACTGCTGCTGCAGAAGTGACACACCTACCTTCCACTGCCTGCAGCTCTTTGGATCGCTGGAGGGAGAACGATGAAGGCAAACACTTCTTCCTCTCCACCCTGAAATCACCTTGTTTTAGGCTTTTTAGCTCTGTCAGTACTTGGACGTGACTAATACACCCATTCCTGTGCTGGGTTGGCAGCAAATGAAATTTCAGACTCGGGACAAGCGGAGTGTGGCTTGCTGCACACGTAATAGTCTTCCCACAAACTCCTGGATTCCTGTCCTGAGAAGAGAGTTGAGAAGATGCAATCTCCACCAAGCCTTTCTGAGTCTTGCTGTGGTGCCAGCCAGCACGGGGAAAGAGCACAGTGTTTAATAGCAACCACGGCACAGGTACCTATTTATTTATCCTTCCATTTCAAGATGGCAAAGCCCCATGACCTCAGGCTAACCTCCAGCTGGGACACTAAGAAGTGGAAAACACTCTCTTGCATCCTCCATCCTGTAAGCCACCCTGTTTTCTTTGCAAAACTCATTTTTAACCTGCTTTTTATGGAATTAAAAAAACAAAACAAAACACCACAACAAAATACCAAAAGGTAGTATGGGTAATCAGAGATGTTTCAGTAAATCATGTTGGTTTGTTTTGGGAGGATACTGCCCCTCAAAAAAAGCCTTCTGCTATACAGATCTCAACCACTTTATCACAAAATGCTACTTTGTTTTTAATATCTGCCCTTGTTTTTACTCCTCTTTCACATGTAGATAGTGACTACTCTTGGGATATGTAAGATGTAGGTGAGGGGGAAGGCATCAGAATTCTATTCCTAGAGAGCTAAGCACCCAAAGGTTTGTAACAAGAGCTTGTAGCAGTTTGTGTCACAAGAAACACACTGCTGGCAAATTTATCAAAGAATTTATCACGAGGTGGGCTATTTAGGGACTGAAATTACACAGGAAGGACTGGCAAGAGAGATGTATGTTCAGGACAAGTACAGTTACAATTAGTGCTAAATATAAGGTGTCATATCTTTATCTAATACATAACCTGCACTGCCTCGCAAAGGAAAGTGAAGCAATTGGGCCCAAGTAACCAGAATATACGTGGGAGGTGTTTGAAGGCAGAAGGTTTAAAACACTGTAATGGGGTTGGAGGAGGGTTACAGTAAGAAGTAATACTTCCTGATAGGTTAGTTTACATCCTTTGGAAAATGTTTTGGATCCAGACCAGAAATGGAAGCAAGACCTTAACCAGGACTTGGCTGGCATGACTCCCAAACAAAAGTGAAAAGCAAAGGCCCAACCCTGCCTACACACATGCAGCCCCTCCAGCGAGTAATCCCCAGGACAAAGTAAGTTGAAGGACTGATAGCATAGTTCTGCATGGATTTGCAGCTGCCTCAGACCAAGGCTTCCCCCTTCTTCTTTCTCTGGAGCCAGCACTAAGGGCAGAGAGGAAAACCTGAGCTGAAACAATAATGACTCTCAATAATCACTCTTCCAGAGTGGAAACTGGAATCCACTCCTCGATCCCAGAGGGGCAGGGCCAAGCACAAGTATTTCCCCACCGCCCTGCCTGCCACCTTCCTTCTTTTCTGGTCCCAAAGGGTTGGGTTACCTCTGTGACGGAGAGCGCAGTTTGTTTGCAAAGCCCTTTTTACCAGTTTTTGAGGTGAGGCTGTCAGCCGGGACAGTCAGGGAATATCAAAAGGGACTGAATCATCAGACATTATAAAAACTCCATATAGGAAATACACTTGGTTGGATTGTATTGCTACAAGAACAGGGAGGGGAGGTGGGACACAGGCATGCACTGGGAAAGGGTCTCTCTCAGCTTCTGCACAGCTCCTTGCCCCTACCATATCAACACACAGACAACACTTTGTCTTTTACAGTGAGAGATGGGGGCTAAATATTTCATCACAACAAACTGAAAAATCTCTGCTGCTTTTACTTGGATGTGGGAAATGTTTGCCCGCTTTTAAACATAAAACTAAACATATATTTGTGAACCTACTGTTGCTTTCATGTGGGAGCCTTAGCTGAACACAAAGGATTACATTGTGCAGCTACAAATGAACAGAACACCTAGGATTAAAGAGATTTTATTTAGCCACACATGAAATAGCAAAGCTGATGGCAGCCTCTGGTACAGGAAAAAAAGTAGTTTAGTGAGTACTGGAACTAACAAGCTGTATCTCCTGTGTATTTGTATATTGTATTTGATTGACAAAGGTGTCTAAGATGGCATAAACTTCATTTGAAGCTTTTCACACAGATCAGGCACTTATTTGTGTTTTCACTTCTATGGAATATCTGAAACCTAGTAAGGCATGGATCCATCTTGTAACTTTCCCTGTTGGGGACTGTGGTAGGGTCTCTTTTTGCTCCCAGGCCATTTATTTTCACAAAAATTCATAGGGATGTAATTATGCTTCTGGTAAACTTGTTTGAAATCAGCCAGTGGGTTCAAAAGTTATTAGAGAGATGGACAGACAGGCAGACAGATGCAGACACCATGACTACATAAGCCTCATTTCCACTAGAAATCAAGCTAAAAGAACCTGTATTGAAACTAATTTTTAAAGGGGACTTGATAGGCAGTGGAGTAGACCTCTGCAAAGTGCAACTTCCAATTTTAAGTGAATTTCATGCTAGGAAAAACTATTGATTACAGTCTGGAATATTAAAATTCTCCTTTCTACCTAAAGGAGTGGAACAGCACAGGATGAGCTCTGGTGCCCTGCCTCAGCCTTGAATTTTTAAGGTAACATGCTAAGCACAGGTGACTGCTTACAGAGAGGAAAGAAAGCAGCTCTATCAGCTCTATCGCTACCGTTTTTTGTGCATGTGAGCACTTAGAGCTAATCACATATGCAAAGCACTGCAGATGCCTCTGAATGTTTGTACTTCACCACTGCCTTGCCTCTATCCCCGTTTCCTTGCTCATCCTTGCCAGCTCTATCCCTGGGCTGCAAGGGGAAGCATGGTTTCTTATCCTCTGTGTACTCACTGCAAACTACAGTGAGGCCTGAATCTTGATTAGGGCCCCTAGCAACTATCGCCTACCACGCAAAAATCCTAATTTAATATTACTGCCCTTAGTCTCTCAGATGGGATGCTTGTGTCGAGCTGGGGGTATTTATTCATGCTCCCAGCAGGAGAATGGGAGCAGGGCTGGTTTAATCCCAGCTCTGACACCAGCCTCCTGGGTGGCCTTGGGCAAGTCGCTCTGTCATCTTCCCATCTGTAAACAGAGTACCCACATCCTGCTTTTGGGGAGTCAGGGAGCTGCTACGGCTACCATGTGAGTGGATTTGGAGAGGGCCGGCGAAGAGCCGGCTGCAGCTGATGGACCGCAGCTTGCGGCCACCACAGCGCTTTGCCTGCACCCCTGGCCCCACTCACGTCCCCATGAGCACCCCTCAGGTGGCTGCCACACCTGAAAAATGGGGGAAACCCTTTTAAATAGGCTTTTGGCCTTTGCACCCCAAAATACCCCCGTCGCCCAGGCCTGGTTCTCCGCCGAGCACTGTGGCCAGGGACTGGCCATGCTGGGGGTGGTCGCCGCAGTCTCCCAGCGGCCAAGGCACAGGTCTGGGAGAAGGGCCGGGCTGAGGGGACAGCCGTGTCCCCAGGCCGCCGGGNCGCGGGTGCCGGCAGCATGGCGGAGTCCCAGGTGGTCCTGCTGGACGAGTCGCACGTCAACGAGAAGGTCACGGAGGCCCAGGCCCGCTTCTACTACAGCGAGGAGCAGCGCCGGGCCCTGGAGGCGCTGGTGACCCGGGGCGAGGCGGCCTACCGGGAGGCGCTGAGGAAGGAGCAGCTCCGCGACTTTCTCTCCAGCCGGGAGCTGCAGGCCCTGCGGGGCGGCTGGCGGGGGGATGACGACCCCCGGGAGGGCGGCAAGGTGGCGCGGGGGCCCGGCGGCGAGACCCTCTCGCTGGCCTACTGGCCCGAGTGCTCGGACACGGAGGTGCCCCCGCTGGACTTGGGCTGGACCGACAAGACCTTCTACCGGGGGATCAGCCGGGTGGCCCTCTTCACGCACCCCCGCAAGGAGGAGAGCGCGCCCCACCTGAAGGAGGTGGTGCGGGAGATGATCCAGCAGGCGCAGAAGGTAGGGCCAGGCCGCCACACGAAGCGGGTGCCCTCGATGGCCAGCCCTGCCCGCCTTCACACCTGGGCCGAGGGCCTAGCTGGAGGGCCTGTGGGGTGGAAGCAGGGTGAGAGTCCCTCGTAGACAGGCTTTCCTTGATGGCCCCCTCCAAAGCAGGAGGAGTGCGTTTGCCTTCCAGCTGGTTGGTGTCCACCAGGCACAGGGCTTTCCGTCCGGTTTGTTGCTAATTACATTACAGTTTCTCAAAGTTGGTGCCCAGGGTGGGGTTAAACCCCTGCTTCCCCCCTCTCCAAATTGGGGGTTCACTTTGTGCTGTCCCAGTCTGATTTCCTGGCTGAGGGGAAGGCAGGTCGTGATGCTGTTACAGCCACCCCTCCTGTACGTGCAGGTATCCCTAGTTAAGCACAGGACAGCGAGTTTGTTTATGGGGTGGTGTTTTTTGGGTTTATTTTTTGTGGTCTCAACACCATCCAGCCTGAACTGCAGGCAGCCAGAGTCCGGACAAGATGCAGCAGCTCCTATTTATCTTCAACTGGAAAGGACTGTTAGTGGTGATAAGGTACCTCAGGCAAGAAAACAAACCAGCCGTGATGCTGTAAGAGCTTGTGTTGAATAGGCAGAGGCAACGATGAGATTTTTCTAGGTGTGGGTGAAGTTTCCAGGGAAGACCACCCAGGAAAAGATCCCCTTTAGAGCTGTCATCCCACCCGGGGAAAGGGGATAACAGTGTAAGAGACTTCATTCCTGCCCTTAGTTTTGTTGCGTTGTGTTTTTTCTGCTTTCCAATTTAGCGGTTATTTCCTCCTCCACCTGCTCCCCACCCAACCCCCCCGAGCACACACTATATGCGCAACTTTGGCAGACTTGTTAAAACCGAATCTGCTGGGAAACACAACAAACTTTCCAAGAGGCATGAATCTAGCGGGTGATCTCCTCAGGTCCCTGCTTGCAGAAATACCTGCACAGTCAGTGATCCTGTTCAGCGTCTGGTGCGATCAGTTGTATAGAAGAGCCAGAAGCTGTAAAATATTTAGACTCCAATTTAGTGCAACTTCACATCCTCTTTGTGCTGCTACAAATGCCTCTATACAGACTGTACAAGGACTGGGAAACTTTGCTCTTTTTGATAGCTGTGCCTGGCACCTAGAAGTAATTAATTCCTCTGTAGATTTTTATTTTTTCACTGGCTGGGCGAACTGTGCCCCTCCCAGCCCAAAGGTGGTTTCATGTTTAACAGCCACTTGAGTGTTTAATGGTCCTTTTCATAGATAGCTATGCCTATTGTGTTCAGCTGAGCTGGCCCTGGCAAAAAAGTGTCTCCTGGTAGCAGCTTTTCATTCAGCAGATGAGAGTTGGCTTTTGTTGGTTCTTTTTTTTTTTTGAGGGGGGTCTAAACAGATGCTAGTAATACGTGGGTGGCTTATCATCAGGGTTTTACAAACATATGTTAATTAAGCTACCTTGCTGCAATGAGATTGGCAAGTTGATGCTTGCCAATCTTTAAAATGCCTATGAAGAGCTAGGCACACCTATGGGCCCTATAGATACGTTGATTATCCATAGGATAGGTAGTGGAAAGGAAAAACCCTCTTGGAGGGGTAGACACTCCTGCTCTGGCTTGCTGTACTTCGGAACACTCCTAAGTAATCTTGACAGATCACCAGCTGTGGCAGGAGTTTGAGAAGACTGACATAACAGTAGGAGTTGCCCACTGCCACTGCTAGCTTGAAAGCATCACCTGCAAGGCAGCTCATCTGCTTTTCATACAGGACTGCAGTTTTTGTGGGTTTAGTCCACAGTCTTGCAAAGAAGCCTGAACTGACTCAGGGCCCCAAAGCCTGGAGGGAACCATCCCTTCATGTTGCAAGGCCAGTACTAACAATCAGTGGTTTGCGCAGCACGTGGTGTAATTTCTGCAGTCTTTGGACTCATTGCAAATGGAGGGATTGAAAGAAAACAAATTCACGCTTCTGCTATCTGTTCTTGACCAATTCCCTATGTGGATATTATTCAAATAAATGTTATCTGGGATTCTTGCTCCTAAATAACTACATCCATACAACAGTGTGTGGAGGGGAGCATAACAGGCCTTAATTAATGTATGAACTCTTCATACCTTCAATTATAATCTGCTCGTATATGAAGTTGTTCAGGAATAAAGTGGCACAGGTTCACTGTGTGTTGATTTTTCAGAGGTTCTGGTAACATTCCCTGCATCTTGCTGCTTTGCGCTGGGAATTGAGAACCAAGGCAGGACCTGAAATCCAGTTCTGCCTTGCAGAAGTTATTGAGGGACTTAATATCAGTAAATGTAGCTCCACAATAGTTCACCTGTATTAGGAACCTACATGTTACTGTTGAGCATAAACACAATGTCGGCTCTTTTTTTCTTTTTCTAACAAAGAAAAGCTTGTGTAAGCACTGTTGACAGAAGGAGCCTGACAGAGCAGATGTGTTGGTTGTTGTTGGCCGTATAAGCAGAGACTCAGCAGGGGACATTTACTGTGGCATCACTTTCCTAAAAGCAATTTGTTCAAGTGGTTTTTTCAGAGGAAAGAAGTCTCTGGTGAGAATTATTCCTCCTTCCACAGGGGGCTCCTGCAACTTCAGCTGCACCTCTTCCAGACTTCAAGTGAAGAAAATCCTACTGTTTGATCCAGTTTTCAGTTCCATTCACACCTGTATGTGCTGTCCTCAGTACAGCTTGGCTCATCACTGTGACCCCAGCACCTGGGAAGTTAACATTTAGGCAACTGTTCCCCGCATACTATCAGCATGAGAACTCTGACCTGGCAAGTTGATGTTTCCCAGCAGGTCTAGGAAAATAATTTTCTTCATTCACAACCTTTCAAATTTTGGGGAGAAAAGCTTTCAGGCAGAAGAGTGAATTGATATTTCTAATGGTGTAAAAGATACAGAAAGGGAAAGAAAGACAAAACATGTAAGATCAGCGTTAAAGTTGCCCATAACCTACTTGGTTTTGGTGTTACTCATCCTGTGAATGTTCAGGCTTGTCTGTCATGTCAGTGCAACTTTTTGTTTTTAAGTAATATCTGTGTCTGGAAAGAGGGATTACTTTTATACCAGAAAAAAAGTACATAAGAAGAGAGGGAACCATCATTTTGCCTCCAAATCTTGAATGCCCATTCTGATCTCTTCCTGAAAATATGAAGTGTTTATGTTTGGGCTTCATAAGACATTCCTCAGGAGGCCACCCCTGAGAGCAGACCTCACAGGGAATTTGGAAAAAAAGGTAAATAAAATTCTTTTTGTCTGCACCGTGCATCATGACTGGGGTTTCAGACCCTGATTCCTCTTCACATTCAGCCTTCCATTACTCACCTTCTGATTAAATGTTAGAACTGTGCTTTTTCACTCTTTTTTTTGAATCTGTTTTCAGTGTTCTTCTTTGTTTTAGTGAATCCTTACAGAGGCAATGAAAGTTTCACAATACAGAGGAAAAACCAGGGGTCTGGCTTTGGCATTCCTTAGGCTGCTGAAATAAGCCATCTTCCCTCAGAAGAAGAAGCCTCAAAGACATTTACTAAGTCTCTTCCAAAGTGCAGCAGAAGCCAAACCAGAAAATGACAAGATTATTGGTAGCGCTTGGACATGTACATCCCTGTACTTATGTCTCCCCTATGTACCCCACCTCCATATTCTGGTATCAGTCCTCTCCTTTATTTTGCACCAGTGTGGTAGGCCTCCCTTTCAGTTCCTAATGTTTTTTTCAGTTGTCTGTCTGCTGTCTTCTTGTTTCCAGATTATTGCAGTGGTCATGGATGTATTTACAGACCGAGACATCTTCCGCGATATTGTTGATGCAGCATATAAGCGCTGGATCCCAGTCTATATAATCCTAGATGAGGAGGGTGTGAAGCTCTTCCTGGAAATGTGCAGATGCCTTGACCTCAGTGACTTGCAGATCCGGGTAAGAGATTCAATACTGAACCAATATCTCCTGCAGGTCAGTGGCCTTTTTCAGCTGTAATGAATCTTGGAACAGACAAACACATCTCTTCCTCCCTACAAGTCACATCACAGCACTTAGATGGGGATTGATGGAACACAGAGGAATAAGAGAGTGACTTGCTAATACAGAAGGAAAGAGAAAGTAAAGATTTGGATTTTTTGCCTTTCACCTGAGACAGAGGTCTATGTAGTTTCTTGGCTCTTGTGACCTGAAAATTCCTGTTTTGGAAGAAAATTGTCTGAGGAAATTTCTATGGGTCTCCTATGCAAACTAGAGTCCAGAGTAGCATTTTGAGTTGTTGTCTGCATGGATCCCAGTTATAGGACACATAAACTCTGAAATCAAGACTTTCCTATCTAGCAGTGATCATCTGGGAGTGAATTAGCTTGTAGTCCTCCTTTGCCTGAGAACATAAGTTCTGAAGGTTATAGAGGCTCATTAACCATTTTAGGAGAACCATCTTAAAACTGGATGAAAATTACTTCCATATATCTAACAGTGCTCCTGTGAACTACCACTCTGCTCTGAGTTTCTGGACTTCATCAAAAAAGACATCCAGCTGAGCAGCTTTCTCATCTTTCTCCAAAACAGACACGGAAGTTTCTTTCCTCTGGTGTCTTTGAAAGGAAGACACAGACATCATCATAATAGACCTGTTTCAAGCTTCAGGGGTATTCTGTGGCCTAGGCTTGAGACTCTTCGGTACAAAACTGAAATCGCAGCAGTAGTTCCATTTGCTCCGATACCTGTCTCCCAGTACTTTTCTCACTGTGTCATCATGAGCAGGAATGAAGCTTTTGGTACTGCATATTTTAACTCCTGGATACAATGAATTAAAAGATGCTCTGGCATTTTAGAGAAAGTTGCAGTGAAGGTGAGTTACTTCTTGTCTGCCTTTTGCATCTTACCCAGTAAGTGGCCCCCTCCTGCTCTTTTGCTTCCCTCTTTCTCCATTTACACTTCAAAACCAGTCATCACAGTGACATGCTAGCAGTGACTAGGTCCTGCAGCAGCCTAGTTGCATTACCCTTCCCAAAGAGGTGGAGTTTGAACTGGTACTATCAAAAGCAGGAAAAAACTCTTCTGTGTCCCTTCTGTGCTTCCCTTCTCTCACAGCAGCCCTTGCTATGCTTTTCATTAGACTCTTTCAGCTAAAAGAAGTCCCCATACAAGCTGAGCTGAAGGAGGTCCACTGTACTGTATCTTAAATTCCCCTTGAGGTTGTTATCTTCCTTTTCCAGTATGTCTGAGGCTTTAGTTAATCTTATTAAGGTCAGTGCAGTTTATTCCTGTCTATGGAACTATGGAAGGACTGGGAGGAGTCTTCCTGTAAGGGGCAACAGGTCATTTGCCTCTCAAGGAAAATGGCCTCTTAGTATCCTACCCAAGGCTGCCTTGGATGTATTTATGCTGCTGCTTGGGTCAGTATGGCAGAAATCATCATACAGTGATTCCCCTGACACCAGGCTTTGGATACCCAAGGAATGTCAAGCAAGGTTAAGGCTTCCCCCTGAGCACAGCCCCCACTCCCACCTTATTGATGTAATGTGTTTAGGGTTGTTTTGAACTTTCAATGTCGAAGACCCAGATTTAAAGCAAGAAAGCAAGCTAGGCCTCCGGTCTTGTCCTGGCAGAACCATTTTGTCCTGCATTGCTTGATCATAGAATATGCTGGAATTGCTGAAGAAGAAGGAGAAACTCTAGTGCAGTTAACTCTATCATTCACCGATTTCTTATTTATGACATCTTTCTCCTGACATCTGCTTTGATGTCTGAGTTTCTTCTACAGATTTTCAGCAACAGAGAAAACATTCTCCTTACACTCTTTTTGGGTAATCATTTTTGTTTTTTTCTAAAAAATTTTCACCAGTGGGCCACAATTTGTCAGCAAATGAATTGCATGCTCTTCCTTCCTGACCTTTTTCCCACTTTTCCTTCAGAATGCTCGTGCAAGATTTACAGGATGGCTTTTTCTTAGAATGTTGCAGCGATGTGGGATGTAACTTCAAGGTTTAGAGGCAAGTTCTGATCTTGGAAGAGAGAGAGAGGGACATGATACACTACTATGGGCTGTCATTGCTGCGGGGTCAGGATGCTTATTCTGTCTTCTGTCGGCACCAGATGCTCAGATTACTCTGTAATTTCTGCCTTTTTGTTTCCATTGCCCTGTTCATCCAGTGCAGAGTGAATACTTCAGTGGTCCTAATACAGGGAGATTTACTGTCAACACTGGATTTTGTCCTTTGTCGACATACAGTGCTGGATGTTTTCACAAAAGTTCTGGCTATTGTATCATTTTGAGATGGCAAGGTATCATGATCTGCTGACAGACTCACAGGAGGGAAACTGCTGTGGGAAGACAGAACCTCACTCTGCAAAGACAAAAAGTTCTTTACTGACTCCTAGCACAAAATAAGAAAACCTCAATTTTTGTCTGAAGGCCAGAGATCACTAGAAATGCATTTAAATTCAACCATCGGCACGTTTATCCTGGGATGTTAGTAAGAGCATGTCTTGTGTGTATGAGTCGTATGGCTTCCTGAGCCTACAGGACATGGTTTGCCAGTCTCCTGTTACATTTGACACAAAAGTATTCTTTGGAGGGCACAATAATTCAGAGTTCTCATAGATAAAAAATTCATAGCCCCACAAAAAGTCTTCTTTTTGTTGACCTGAGGGCGAGTGTTTTCACCAGTATTTAGATGAATTCTCTTTCCCCATGCTTCTGCTAACCAAGACCCCAGTAACAGACGCTTCTGTTCAAAGACGGGGAGTTCAACTAGAACTCCAAGCGAGCCCAGAGAATGAGATACCTGCAGGAGGTTCACCTTCATGTTAATTTTTACATTCATTTTCCCAACATGTGAGGAGTTCCTCCCCTCACTCCAAGAATTCTTAAAAATTTCTGCATAAAAATTTTTTGGAATTTCATTTCAGTATTTTGTATCTTTCCTCATTGATTCCTAATTCAAGTGAGGGAGAAGCTGAGTGTAATATGATGCAGTGCTGTTGTTATTTTATTTACCTGTTAGACAGTTCTTCTAGGCTGCTTGTGACCTTTTGAAAATGGGGCTTTACAAGGCTTTCTTTTTGCAAAGACCCAAATAAATAATGCCCAGTAATGCCATTGGCAGGCCAGCTGGCTGCATTCCATCCTATTCCACTTGCATACCTGCAAGTTTTATGATTTTGTCAACAAGCATGCCTTTTCCAAAACTGTTCAGGGCAAACACAAAGGATAAGTCCACAGTATTTCCCAGCATTACTTGTTGGCTGCTTCCAGTTTGTGGCTGCTTTTGTGTCTGGGTGTAAGATGAGCATCTACCACCATCTCTCTGACCTGGAGGTCTGATCACCAGAAGAAATAAGAATCTTGCAGACCACGAATAAGGAAAATTCCTTTACTGTTGTTACTATGGTCCTGTCCACATGAATCCCATATCTCTCTTCATCTTTCCCCCTTCTGTGGTACCTCCATCTAGGATTTTAGGATGGGAAGTAGCAGGCATCTGGGGCGTCCCCCTCAGCCCTGCGCTCAGATAAAGCAGTAGTACAAGAAAACAAAGGACAGGAGCTACCTCACCAGATTCTGTTGGCTGAAGGGATCTGCAGTCAGCAGAAAGGGGATCTCCACATTTTGAAAAACAAGGGACTGTTGAGTCACTGCCATCTATCAGCTACTGCTTTTGTCTGTTGCCCCTCCCTAATCTGTTTTACATCGGTTAGTTTGTAGAGGTCGTTCATGCCATCCATCCCAATTTGAAATAAAGATCCGTGCTTGCTTTGCAACATATATGTCAGCGGTTGCTCTAAGAGGGAAGGTACACACAGGATTCTCTGGTAGAAGTACTTACAATGCTTCCCTTTAGGGTCTGTCTCGTGTATCCTCCCTACTCAACCCCAGCTTGTGAGCGCCACTGCCCAGGTCTGTCAAGTGACTGCTAAGAGTCAGTCACAACATGACCTGCTGCTGACTTTCTAAACTGGATCTAATCAAACTTTCTGTGGGTTCAGGGTGAGGTATAAAAGTGCATCACAGTAAAGCAAGACAGACTGATTCCTCCACTGTTTGTATTAGGATGCTCTGTCAGGCTTGACTGTTAACAGTCCATATTAAGTTGCTGCCAGGGAGACATTAGTCACTGCTTATGATGAGGAGTGGTGCAAGCCTGTGTGAAGGAAATATGGAAATGTAATGCAGACTGCAGCTTCCATGAGCCAGGATATGAGAAACCTTAAGCAGACTTCTGCAAGAATACAGATCTAGAGCAGCCACTTCTATCTGGTTAACTAGCCGGTCCTCTACCCAAAATTTTTGTTCCGCGTTCTCCCCCCCCCCCAGCAAATGGCTGTCATCTCACCTCCTTTATATTTGTCTTTACTCTTTTGTTGTTGTCTTCAGTACATGAACCCAGGTTTGTTCCTCCTCTGTACAGCTTAATATTTCGGTCTGCAAATGCTCCAGGATCCTTCAAGGCAGAAAACATTATACAAATAACCTGTTAAGTGACTTGATGTTTATATGACTTTGTGCTCATTTTCTGCATTTCAAGATGTGTTTATGCACTCCTGTGCCTACTTTGTTCAAGGAGGTTTATGTGTTCAGCTGTTTGGTTCTATCCCCTCTGTGCTTTTTGAAGTGTTATGTGTAGGTCAGTTACTGCAGAAATTCAAGTGTGCTTTCTTTCCACCAAAAGAAGGTGACAGAACATATAAACACAGTAAAATCCACACTCGTTACATGCTAAGAAACTTTCTGCTTACACAGGCTGATACTTCTCTAATTCCCAAAGGTGGGAGATGTCAGAGCTGTTGACTGATTTGAAGAAGGGAGGTTCTTCTTGTCACTTGCAGTCAATATTCTATGATTTGGCAAATCCCACATCCAACTTTACTCAGCGAGGAAAGAAAAAATCTTCCAGGTGATCAGCCAGCCAACTACAAATGTTGTTCTAAATACTGGAAAAGGCATCCTTTCTCCTGTGTTCTACCCAACCTGCATTCAGCATCCCACACATATGACTCACTGCTAGGCCTTGGGCAAGTTACTTCATCTTTTTCTCTCTCAGGCTCCTCATCTTTAAAATAGGGTAATAATACTTTCAGCAGTGTTGGGAGCCTTAATTAGCTTATGCCCACACAGGACTCCAGACAGATCAAGCAATAGATGAGTGCAAAATAGTAGTATCATCAGTTACTCTTAGTCAGAATTTGTACTGCCACTGCTGTATTTTAGGGAGGGAAATAGGAGCAGATTCAAAAGGTAAGAGTTATATTGAGAAAAATGCTTTTTGAAAGAAATCTGCATTCTTATAATCACTCGTTCCTGCACGCTGATTTCTATAGCCTATCAATATTTAAGCTGTCAGTGAGGTTTATAATAATAGGACTTAGCTCTTTGTGGGATCTGAGGCTGTGCTAGCATTAGCGAAATCCTCATGATTCCACTGCTCTGCAGATTAGGGAAGAATAAGGCAAAGGTGAATTGACTTTCGCAGAACATCACAGGGAATAGTGTCAGAACTGTGATTACACTTGGGACTATCTGACTCCCAACCCTGGATTTATTACTCCGGATCACAATACCTTTTAGCTTTTCATTGTTAAAGAATTCTTACAGAAACAGATGGTGGAATGAAGAAAATGGTCTAAATTTGTGTGTCAGAGTGACAAGATAATTTGCTCTAAACTTATTCTTACAGTAAGTGCAGGCATCCATCTGTTGTTGAAAGTCATGTAACCTTAAATCTGTGTTTCCTCTGTGCCTGGTAGTGCTTTGTTTTATTACTTGTAGATTTGCTGGCCGAAGGGTGTGAGACTGGAGGTTTGGGGAGAGGTATTATCTGTTTCGAACTACTTCCATTCATTTAATGAAAAGTTTTTCCTTCTTCAGAAATCCTTTTTAGCTGATCTATTCAGGACATCAGTAGAAACACTTACCCTACTCTTTTTGTTCAAAAAAAGTTCTGGTTTGTGTGGTTTTTTGTCACTCTCTGTTGAACAGTGAGGAATCTGGGTGGACACTGTAACTATTTGGGGTTCTTAGCAAAATTATAAAGGTCAGGGCTCTCCTTTTGTTAAAACAGACAGGAAACATCTATCTTCTGAGCAACAGAACTCTTTACCCTTCTCTTCTGTAATAAGTAAATTGCCCAGTCTTCTAATTTGCCCAGTTTTGTCAAGCCATGTGTTGTTGGGCATCAGAACACAAGCACAAAGAGAACCTACTATAGACCTGTCTCATACATTACCCTCCAAGTAACTGTGTCCTTGCACCACACAGGTATTGCAAAGTTCCTTGGTTTTGCGGTCCTGCTAACGTAATCTGGGGAAGAGCTCGTGAGTGCCATGGAATAGGGATCAGGATTCAGAGAGCACAGACATGACTCAGAGCTTCCTCTGATTCATTCCCCTGAACTGGGCTGGGCCTTCTGAGCTACAGCACAGGACTGGAGGTGGAGGATTATTTGGTTTTGAGAGCATCATCTTGCCAGTGGGCTGAGATGAATAGCTGAAGACAGCAGGCAGGGTTACGAAGTTGCTGACCCATTGGACAGGGCTATAAACTGATGGAGGGGAGTGACTTGCATAGACAGGGGACGACATCAGGTCTTGGGGTACTGTGCTTTCCTTTCTGCAGCTCTTCTGATTTCTGGTGGCTGATAGAAAATGAGCTGTAGAAGTAGTGAGATAATGTGAGTGACATATTAAGACTTGGAGCTGGCAATTATCTAATTCTCTGCCCTATTTACTGTGACATTTTGTCTTTTCACCTCCCTGTTAGAATATCCGCATACGTTCTGTGACAGGAGTTGGGTTCTACATGCCAGCAGGGAAGATCAAAGGCACATTAGCATCCCGATTCCTGATGGTGGATGGTGAAAAGGTGGCCACTGGATCATACAGGTGGGTCACTCTTGCTTAAGGCATGGCTACATTCTTTGTGTAAAGAACGGCTCGTGGATTTGCTTGAAAATCTTCCAGTGTCATTCCCTTTCTTATCCAAGCCTCTGCAATCTGTGTGGCATCTGTAGAAATTGGAGTAGGATGACAGAAAAGGTGGCATAGAGCACAAGCTGCTCCTGAGAGAAATGCCCATGCCCATGCTAGTGGACCATTTCAGTGGGCTAGAGACAGTTTCACTCTGCATCAGGTGGTGGTCTGTAAGGACTCCCCACCAGCCGCTATGCTCAGTTCTCTTCAGTGAGGTTTTCAGTCTGGAGACTCCCCCTGCTGATGCGGTATTGCTTTTTTACAAGGGGAAACTGTCCTTCAGAGGACCATGCAGATCTGGTCTGCATGCCTAATGAGGAACAACAATAAAGTGTCATGTATCTATCCTGACCCATCTTGGCAAGGACATAAGGGCAAATGGCTCAATACTACATATTGTCATGTAGCGTCTTAGATATTGTTAGGTGGTCTGAGTCAAGTACGCACCCAAAAATCTAATGTTGGTTCTGTTTCCTACTCTTAGCTTCACGTGGAGTTCATCCCACATTGACAGAAACATTCTGCTAGTCTTGACAGGACAGCACGTGGAGATGTTTGACATTGAGTTTCGTGAGCTCTATGCCATCTCAGAGGAGGTTAATTTCTACAAGGAACTGGGAATTGCTAACCCATTCCTTCTTGGAATTGGGAAGCCAGGACTTCATTCCTCCACTGTGGCTCGGAAGTTCATTAACCCCAAGTACGGCTTAGTGGCAGGGGCAACACGTGGTGATATGATGCTCTGGGCTTCACGTCAGAGGCAGGATAATCAGGGGAACATGGAAAAGGAGGAAACAAGTGAGTCTAAGAAACGGTTAAATCAGTTTCTGAATGACTTAGTCACATTGGAGCAAGAGTTCCCAGAAATTGATCCACCGTTGGAGAACTTGAACAAGCTGAATCGGAGCCCTCAGAAACTGTTCTCTCGGCTTCACATGGACCTGAAAAATAAATCCAAGTCCAGAGAATCTATTCGTGATGTGAAGAAAGAAGACGCACAGGCCAATTCAAAGCAAGGAAAACGGTTTGCCAGTGGGCTTTTCAGTCGCAAGGCCAAGCGGTCTCCAGGCTCAAGCATTGAGGCCAATTCTTTTGCCAGTGAAGGACATTCAGGAGAAGACCTTGGGAACATGAAACTGGAATATGAGCGCCTCAGCATTGGCCATGCCAGTGTTCGGAGCACTGGAGGCATCTCAGGTAAAACCTCTTCTACTGGCATATTCTGCTTCTGTGTTCCTTGTTCCAAGTTTGGCTGATTGGTGCAGTGATTCAGTGTAGGCACCTGTGAGTAGATCTCATTATTTCCTCTATATTAAAATGAGCAGGATCAAAGAAGAGTAGAAGTTGTATCAAATGATACAGGTAATTTAAGTTGAAGGCAATGTAATGGTATTCTTATTGTAAAGTTGGTACTCCTGATGTAAATGTTTTCTCATACTGCTCAGCAAGCAGGTATGGGACAAAGGGAGAGGAAGCGGAATGTCTCCTGGTGTAGAACAGGTTGTGTGTACAGCTCATGAAGAGCTGCCCTAATAAACAGCAGCAGTATGTTTACTACTGTAGTGTCTGGCAGGGTGCAGACAGATTTTCAGTGTAACCCCTCCTTTCCCCATTTGGGTTTAGTTGGGTGTGTTTACTATGATAATTTACTGGTGGAGAAGAGAGGAAAACGGTTTTATGTGGAGTTGAGGGGGCAAGGAGTGGAGGAGAAGGTGGAAGTCCTTTTAATTTGCTCCTTTAGCACCTTCTGAAATGGGGAGAAGGTCATGAAAATAGAAGCTATGGAGGGCTGCTAGATCACAACTTTTCTTTCTTTGCTAACACATGATTGATATTTTCACTAAGTCCTTCCAAGGCTTCTTTGGAGTGAAAACACAAATGATAAAGATTTCTCCCAACTTCTGGGCTCATAGATAGTTAACTTTCCAACATTTTAGATGTTTTGTCAGATTGAAGTACATCTATGGACTTATTCAGCCTGGTTGTCTTCCTCTCTCAGTGAGCTGTGCTGAGTGTCAATACATCCTGCACCAGCAGGAAAATAAACTAGTTTTGTGAGAAAATTTCTCCTCGACTTATCTGGCCAGAGAACATTCTATGCTCTGATGAATGTGAAATGCAGGTGTAGAGAGACCGAATTCCCATGAGACTGCCATGATGTGAAATGGACATTCCCCTGAGACCAAGAGAGAAACACAAGGTAGGAAAACATGGGAAGGTCAACAACAGCGATTGATTAGGTTCTTAGAAATATTTCTGCCTGAATGAAGGACAGACTCAAAAATGCCAAATGAATGCAGGAGAGAGAAACTGTCTTACAGGCATGGATAGTTTAAGACTGTAGTAGACCCATTTTAGGATATGCATTCGGGGAGGCAGAAGTAAACCCTGGTCTAAAGAGGTCCTCTCTCCAAATCACTTATGTGTTGAGCGCAGGCAGTAAGTGCTGCTGGGCCCCATTCCTCAGAGCCAAGAAAAACAAAATCGGTGAAGACCTATAGGGAGGGTATTTCCTCTTGGAGGAATGGACCTGAGGGCTTGCACTACCCTCTAGTGACAGAAGTAGAGAATTGTGTAATCTCTGATTTGTCAGCACTTTGCAATATCAGATTCCCTACGTTTCTCCCTGTCAGCTGTTTTAAGGCAGACAGCCCGCCATTCCCACAACGTCATGTTGAAATTAGGCCCAGATTAAGGCACAAAAGAGATGGATGTCTTTAGCTGAACAGTGGGGCATCACGCCCTGCTGGGGCATCGCACCGTCAGGGGAGCAGGTATGGTCCTATTCCTTTTAACACTGTGGATCTGCACCAGACAGTCTGATGCTTGGTCTGGACCATTTCCACAAAGACACTATCACGCTGTTATGTTCAGGTTTTACTTATTGCCACTGCTACTTCCTGAGGACTGTCACTCTTTTCAGTAAAGGGGAAGGAAGAACTGAGAACAGGTGCAAGGAAGGTGCAGACGTCCAGCACACCAGCCTTCCCACTGTGCTCTTCTTGACCTGATAAGTCTTTCCGAGGAGTCCATGCGCGTATTTTTTGTTTTATGCAAATTGAGAGTGCCTGTTCATGGTGGCAGTGGCACACTCCACAGCTTTCGAACCATGGTGTAAGTAGACCTAGGTCATCTGGTGTTGTAAAAGGCCGGAGGAAGATCACTGCTTGTGTGTTGCTTTTGAATTGATTTACTGTTCTTGACAGAAAGATTTTCTAGTCTAATGGTCCCAAAATGAGATGGCAGGGGGCACATTAGGAGGATGGAGACTCATGAGACAGAGGAAAAAAATGAGTTACCCGGAAAATCCTGCAGCTATTTGATCAGTAGCATGTGCTTCATTAGGATTTAATAAAAAATTACTGAACATGGGCATGGAATAGAGTTCCAGCCTCAAGATAAAAATAGGAGGCACTTTGTTCTTGGGCAAATGTAGGACTGACTTCGTTTTAGAAGTTTGTCTACGAGCAGGACTAGTAAAAACTGATGCTGTGATACTCTGGGTGACAGAAGGGAGCTAAGAAATGGAAATGAAGAAGGGAGAAGGTGCTTGGTATGCAGCCAGGTTGGGATGCAATTATTCAGAGCTTCACAGTTTGAAATAGCTGCCCTTACCTTTTGTAAAGATTAAAAAGCACACTTAAGCCCTGTGGGCCTGCCTGTGCACACATCCTCCAAAGTCACTATTAATTCTGTAGTACCACAGAGACCCATCCCACCTTGCAAATGCATATAGAGACCAAATCCACACCCCGTGTAGCTTGCAGAGTAATTGAAAGACATTATTCAATCAGGCTAAAGGTCAGGTTCAGTCTTGTAAGATCAGATGGTGATGAAGAGAATCTGAACTAGGAAGAGAAGTGATGAAAGTGCATTCTGCAAGAGTCTGAAAATCTGACTCCGTATTTGCATGCTAGCAAAGGATACCTACAAGTCAGAATTGGGAGTCTGGAAAATACAAAGGCTACAGATAGTAATGTTCCGAAGCAAATGTCCAAATTAACATCCTGAGGTGTAGTCCTAGCACACTGCATGGAGACTGTGCCTTGTCTTACAAGGCTTTCTTAAACCACATCATCAAATTTACACAATTCCTGAACTTCACTGTTGTCCACTTAGGAACTTAACAGCGGCAGCTCTGAACCTGACCAGAATCTTGTTAATTTTAAGCTGCTGCTGGGCAGACCTTGATCAGCAAAGGCACTGACTGACATCTGTGTACAGTTTCTGGGAAATGCTGCAAGGGTTTGAAAGCTGTATGCTTTTGGAAGGTGCTGGCTTTTTGTTTCATTTTTTCCCCTGCAAGAAGGAAAGTGGGCTCATTCAGAGGGGTCTGCTATCCTGAGTTGCTCCTTATGAGGACGGGTTGCAGAACACATGTACTTAATAGCAGGATTTTGAGTTTCACTTTTGGGTGCTTCTTGCAGCAAGAACTGGGATTTACAGTGGGCAACTGCAGTACCACAGAAATAGCCACTTAGTTATCACCAGTGTTTTTTCAGCCAAAGTGGGATCATGAACAGGTGGTGACTGGAATTTTCAGCCTCTTTTCTAAAAAGAGAAAGAGAGGAACATTGTTGGGTACGTACAACGAGGTGTTTGGTCTCACTGTAGTGGGATTTGTAGAAAAAGGTCAGAAGACAAGAGTAGAAAGTGAGAATAATGAAGGAGTTCTGAGTTGAGATTAAGCAGAGGAGCACAGACACCTTTGAAAGTAAACAGGAGGGTACTGAATGTGATACAGACAGGAAGGGGAATGGGTGGTGAGGAGATAGGAGTAGTGATAAACATTGTGGGTGAGAGGGGGGACAGGAAGTAGAATGAAATGCCATGGGGAGATGTGGGGAGGAGGCAGTGGCACAGAGAGAAACCACAAAAGTGAGGGCAGGTTGCAGTGCAGCTTCCCAAGGTCGATATCAAGAAATTACAGTGTGGAAGAAGGTAGAGGAAAAGGAAGGGGAAAGGAGAGAGCTCTTCTCTTCCCCATCACCTACAGGTGAGGAAAACATTTATCAAATACCCACAAGCAACAGAGTGACATGAAAAATTCCTTACTTGAAGCCCAGTTCAGAGGCAGTGCTTGGTTTGAAAGCTCCCTCATCTTAGCAAGGTAGCATGTCAACATGACCTGTGATAGATTTCCCTCCCTGTTTTCACTGTTCTGGCCACTGGCTCCAGCTGCTTGGGAGATGCACATATAACTTCCTTCTGGACAAATACATGAATGGGGTCTGCCCTTATTCAGAATGACTGCAAGCCACATGGCAGCCCCTCTCAGTACACACTGCCCTGGGCTATTGGTCATGGAAGCCCTGCTGAGCTCAGAGCACAGGTGAGCTCCCTTACTTGCAAAAGCCTCTGCAAACATACTTTAGTGCAATGCTTGAAAAAAATATGCCGGGTCATCCAGACAACAGCTGTAATGAAGGAGATCAGACAGTGCGAGCATTGAAAAGTACAGATACTGGGAGCAGAAGGAATCCGTAGAGTGAGCAATGAAAATAACTAAGATGATAAAAAATTGGGGCAGCACACTGTGCTATTAAGTGAGAGACCCTGAGGCCTCAGGATTTGTTTTGCAAAGGAAATGATGGAAATACTGCCACTTGAGATGTTTAAAATGGGACGTGAAAAAACCTCTACTGAGGATGTGTGCGTGGATCAAATGGATGAGATTACTTGACTTTTTTTCCTCATACCTCGCTCTTTGGAAAACCTCCCACCCAAGTCATGGCCAGACTGTTTTTCAGTGCCAGCTGGGACCTGAAAATATCACAGAAGCGGGTCTGGGTACAGGCCAAAACCTGGAAATACTTCTCCAGTGGTTTTCTCCACAGTATATTCTGAGTTTGCTCTTATTTTAATGTCTCTTCATTTCACGGTAGTAGGAAATAAAAGCAGAAGAGAATGCAGAGTAATGTAGGTGTAACACAAGGTGTATAGTAAATAGAGAAAGAGGAGTGAAGCGTGAGTCCAAACTTATCCAGGTCTTATTTACTTAACATTACTTTAACTTCTTTTCATTCCAGGTAACCTGGGTCCAAACTCCACTACGAGCGATAAAAACAAACAATCTACCTGTGTGTTATCTTGATTGGGAAGGATTGTCGGGAGAACTGAAGACTGAACAAGCTGGAACAGTAACCTCTTGATTGATTTTGAACGTACAGCCATGTCCTCACGCAGTGGTCTGTAAAGCCACTGCATGGTCCTGGATGCATCTGGCACCCCCAGTTAAAGCACATTTACTGCGTGAAGCGTTGACTTTGGATGAGTGGTTCCCTAAGTGAGGGTTAGTGATGAATGTATTAGTCCATATGTCTGTGTGCACACATATTTTATATATAAAAACAACTGTGATGACTGGTCTCAGAGCTTGCTCTGTGTCCAGATAAATGCAGGAGATTTTCTGACTTACTTGTGCTGCTACTTCAGTCTGTCTAGCTACAGACTCAGAATCGCTGTGTTGCGTTGTTTACTCTACTGCACTGCAGAAGTGTATCGGTCTGACTGGCTGGAAGGCTAAATCCAATCGAAGTGGCAAATTCTGGGTGAAATAAGGATGTTTACAGACAGCGTAGCAATCCTTTGTCCACAAGGAGTCTTCCTGTAGATTCCTGTTGTCACTTATCGACACAGAAATGAGTGGTCTGGGAGAAGGGTTTAGCTAGCAGAGGCCAACAGATTAGTATCTTAACTGTTTCATGTCATAGCAGTCAAACAAAGTGATTTAGCAAGAACGTAGTAAAGAGACAAAATGGAACACAGGGGAATGTTTAACCTTCAGTTGAGACTGGGAGAAAACAGGAGAAACACCTTGTAAGGGGGACTGGGCAGGATCTGGGAGCAATAATGCAGCCTTCAGTGGCTGTTAGAAAATCCTGTTTGTTGCTAATTCAGCAATACTTTACCATTCATGGAAGCTGAATGATTAAGGGGCACATCTTTGAGGGTTAAAAGAGGAAGCAGAGGAGGCATACAAGCTTTTCAAATGGTCCTTTTTTTTTTTTAAAGTTAACCTTTCCAAACTCTAAATCGTGCCAAAATTAAGAGCTTTGATCCATAAGAAGCACTGCATGCAATCAGACCAAAGGCCATCTAATCTGCTCTCCTGTCTCCAAGGATAGCCAGCGACAGGTGATCACAGAAGCATAAAATACAAAGCTTGTATATGGAGGTCTTTCTCTGACACCGTTCCAGCACTCTATGGACCTTCTGAACTGGCAGCTCCTTCTGGACATGGCCATAATGAATGCATTTAGTCCCTTTTTAGAAAAACTTTTCTACTTTTGGCTTCCACAGTGTTCTGGGGCAATGAACCCTGAGTTCATTGCGTGGTATGAAAAAGAACTGTTGTCAGGCTGTTTTAATGTTTTTCTTGATGATTTCATCAAGTGACTGTAATTCTTCCACTATCAGATATAACTATGACCACCCCTCTTCCTTGTGTCCTTGCCACTTGTGATTTCACAGACCTATATCATGTATGTCCTCAGACATCACTTTTTCCAAGTTGCAGGTTCATGGTGTACGTAACTATTCGTTAGATGAGACCTGTTTGACACCTCTGTCCTCTTGTTTACCGGTCCTTTTCCAGTTCTACCCACTAACAGAGTGGAGAAGCGGGTTTTTGTTTCTTCAGTGTGGGGACTGATGTTTCACCCTGCTTTCTTGCCATCCAAATTACATGCTCTGCTGTCATAAATAAGCCCTCTTGTGATACCTAAGAAAAATAAATCCTAATTGTACATAGACACCTGAAAACTAACATACCTAACTTGCCAAAAAATTATTCAGACACCAGAAAAACACAGGTTTAGTTTTCTTTCTTTTTGTTTAGAGAAACCATTTAGGTTTTTCACTGCACAGGGAGTTCACAGCAAAGGCAACTGCTGCACTCCCAACACAGAACAAACTGTTCCAAAGACTGTGCTGGGTTGCAGTAATGGCTTTCACACTGAAACAGCTCTCTGTAGTTGATGGTAGAATGCAACTGAATGATTGATTGATGAATTGATTAACTGCCTTTCCTGGAAGTGTATTTAACCTGAATGGCAAGTAGGTCTGTTTCACTCTTGAATTTACCCTGCAGAACGTCTTGAGACCCTAAAATACCAAAGGAACTGTGCCCTCTGTTAAACATACTCATCCTCACTCAGTGGGTTAAAAGCTTGCTACTCTATATAGCTATTCTATAGAGCCTTCTGGGATCAAGCTGTAGTTTTACAGCTGGGTTTGTCAGCTCCTATTATCAGCAGTGTTTTATAAAATTGTTCCTGGTAATGGGAGAAAAGAGGTGTTGGAAATGACACCGTCACTGGGATGTAGAAGTAACTTGATGCACGAGTTAACCCTGTTGGCTTCAGGTGTATGGCTCATGTGCCAAAAGCTATGCACTGTATGTTTGTAGGATTATCTAAAATGGCTTGATTTTGCCATACTTCCGTTATTCTCCCATCGTTTGGGAGATTATTTTTTTTTCTCTCCTTGTATTTATTTCGCTTTGTTAGCAGAGATCATAGATAAATTTATCAGGCCAACATTGTTCCACTTTTCATTCTGATAAGAACATTGTCATCTGGTGCTTCCTTGCTCTCCCAGACTTTAAAAATATTTATTTATTTTTAAATTGTGCAATAGGTTAATTAACTAATTAGTACTATGTTGATATATATGGTCAGGTTTTCCAGGAAGTCCTCTATCTCTTTGTTTTTATGTCTTTGTTGCTTCATCTTGGGTGGAGTGACTTCACAAATAGTCCAAGAGGCTGATTTCACTTGCCCTTCCTTTCCTTCTGTGCTTACGTATTAATGTGCTTTACTTTCGCTTTCCTGTGATGGATGTGAGAGCACTTTTCTTGAACCCCGTCAGCTAACAGGATCTCCTTTCCACAGTCTCTCATCTGTTTGTCTTCTGTTTTGTTGCCACACCAGTTCCTCAAAGGTAATGTTCATTTTCCTTCCCCTATCACAGAAGTCAAGTCTCATGCCTTGACTCCAGGGGCTAGTAGAATTCCTTAGGCTTCTCACGCACTGTTTAATTACTTAATTTGAGAGAACAAACTTGCTTTCTTGCATGATATGAATCTGCTTCTTAAACTCAGCGTGACTCTTTGGGGATGTGTGCAGCCTTGCTGATCCAGAGTGGATGTTTCAGACTCTGGTGGAACTTGTTCTTCCCTGAAGATAAGATCAGCTGAACTTGGACTATTTGGCTGCTCCTATGGCAACAAATCTGAGTCTGGGTGAGGTGACCACATTTATTTTGACTAGTTTTGCTAATCGTGGTTCTTGATGAGTGCTAGAAACCTGAGGCTGTGACCTGTAAAATGAATGTTGCTCTCCAGATAAAATGTGGTTGATGGTGCTAGGGGCAGAGGGTGCAAGGAGCAGTGGTGAATTCTGTTGGAACTCTCCCATTGGAGGCTAAAGGCACAGCAATAACTACAGCAGTCTTCAGATAAGCTAGCATTTGGTCCTTGCCCAAGATGCCACCTCTTGCAACCAAGTCACTAACCTCCCGAGGGGGCGGGAATGATGGGAGACATTTGTTGTTCTGTTTCTATTTTAAAGAACAAGATCAGATCTCTTTGGCATCTGTGTCTTGACCCTGGACAATCCCAAGAGGACGCCTGTTCTCTGGATCTCGTTTACTCTTTGGCTTGTCAGCCCAGGTTTGCTGATCTGTGCAGTGTCCTGTGGGGCCTACACTCATGGTCCTGGTTTTGGACAGAGAGTAATGAAACTGGGGCTCGCAGCTCACTCTTTCTGGCGTGAAATGGTGAGTGGTTCTGAGCGAGCCTCTTGGCTGAACGTGTGCCTTCTGGGTTTCTTTTGGTATGCAGTTGTGTATTTAATGTGTATGTATCCAGTGAGTTATGCTGGAGACCTTTTCTAAGTCAAACAAATAAACTCTTTGTTACATTGAGATAGTTTGTTTATTGGTGTTGCTTTTAATTTCTCGGCTACCAGTCCTGGGTTTGGGGGATTTTTCCTGTTTATTTGTCAAGAACCTCTACTGTCTGGATTAGAGCAGGTTTCTATGTAACACATGAACATCTTTGGCCAATGTTTGACAGTGCTCATTAAAAGATGTGCGGCCAGCTAAATTCCCAAAAAGTCCTGTGGTTTTGAGTACCTTGAGAGAGACTAATTCATTCCAGCTTTCTCATTGCTGGAGCAGGCTGTAGCAGATGCACGCTTCAGTTTTTCTTTATTTTCTTTATTTTTTACTACCGCTCTCCTTGTGGCTGAACTGTATCTTGCTGCAGCTATAAATGCATCTGACAAAGTGCCACCTCTGTTTCCCTTTCCATCTTTCTTACATAATTTGTACCCATCAGCAATGACATTTCATTTATGAAACTGAGTCCCTCTGCTACATTTCAGTTTTACCTGGTACAATGTAATCCTTGACATTTAACCAACTCCCGAGCTCTTGTTTCCCATGCTCCCTTTGTTTGTGTATACAAAAGCCTGTTTTAACATTCCTGACCACGTTTCAGAATAAATCCAGCCCCTATTTTACTTTTGGGCATTAAGGTACATGAAAAAGTATTTGCAGTAAACAAAATCTTCGCCTTTCTTTCGGTGTTTAAAGGCCACACAGCAATAGCATTCGTACTCTTTAAGAGGAGTCTGTCTAATCCAAGCTCGTTTCACAGTGTATGTCAGGGCTCTGTGGATCCTCAGCCTCTTTCTTTATAGCGTTAGCACCACCATAACTTTGTGCCTTTTTTTCTGCACCTATTTTAGGGAGGTTCTCCAAGAAATAAAGAAAAACAAACATGTCCTTCCCTTCACTGCTACTTTAGTATTACACTTTTCTCTTGTTTCTCAACAAGTCTGTGCTCTTTCAAAATCAGGGAGCAGCCCAGGAATGAATGACCTCTTTGTGTCCCTAGACCTTACGTCCCCTGTCCTTAGCCTAATGAAGAAATGCAAATTTGGGAATCCCCATTAATAAGCAAGACTTAGGAAAAGTACAGTGACTGTAGGAACCATCTTGGAAGAGAAAACAGTGGATGTAACTGAAACTGTAAGCCCTTCATGCATGTAGAAAGGCTGGCAGATGTTTACCTAATTCTTTGCACAACACCTATTTCTGATCTTTCTTGCAAGTCTGGGCACGTGTACTTGGGGAGTGAGGGTACAGAAAACCACAGCGTAACATACGGCAGCCCAGCTACTCCATTCTCACTCCCAATGTGGGCAAATTCACGGTGCTTTTCAGCAAAACAGGAAAGTAAACTGGGACAGTAGCTGAGAAGCGTCTGCACAAAATCTTAGGAGCAGAGTAGCTGGTGTATCCTAAATTCATAACATAATGTGTCGATGTCTCAGGCTTTGGAGATGTTTCTAATCCTGCTTCTGTCTCCCTTTCCAGGCTGTCCGTCTGCAGGATCTTCTGCCTTTTCATCTGACTTGTTAGGTTTTGTTTTCTTTTTCTAAAACATTAGATATGTCACTTGTAGGAGAACTGTAGGCATAAAACAGCCCTTTTGCCTGTCTCAGGTAGAAATCAGCAATTTCTAGATGATGGGGAGCACTGAAAGCTGTGGTTTTTATAGACACTGGATGTGTGAAATTGCACAGAACCAGGAAAACACAACTAAAAGAATCGCTGCAGAAAGCATAGAGGCAAGCTACAACATTTGAGTAATGAGGTTCATAACTATTATAGAGGGGCTGAAACCTAGAACATAAAAACGAAGGCTGATTTAAATTCATGTGTGTACGGTAGCACAGGGAAGCACCAGGGAGGTCAGGTTAAGGATATTTTCCATTTATAAGTATGGACTGTACTCAGGGGGGCGTTTGCCCTTTTAATTTATTTAAAGCAAAAAAGCTTCTGAATAGTGAATTTCCAATGTGCAAGAAAGGAAAGCATGTTGCACCAGCGGGCTGTGGACTGATCAGCATTTTGCATGGGCTTGGGGGTGGATTTGGCACACGCCTGCTGTGGGCTGAAGGAACACCCGTGCTTCTCCAGCTATTTGATTTACCAAACTGGAGTAGCTGTTAGAGGAAGGATATTGATTTCTGCAATCAGACCAATAACCAATTGATTGCAGGATGGAGTACTAATATCTAGACTTTCCAGCCTTTGTACTGTGGCAGGTGTTGGGCCCTTTCATTTAAAAGTGCCCAAAGCAGTATTCCCAAGCTAAGGGCTAAGACATGCGAGCTAAATGAACGTGAGGTGACAAAGAAATAGCAGCACTTCTGAGATCGGCGTCCTTGCAATATGGCTGGTGGAACACATTGGTCTATGCTTCCCCTGAACTGACTACAGACTAATGATAGTATGGAGAACAGGCAAAAAAAATTGAGCACATGAGAGAGGAGGCTGCTTACTCCAGATCCTACACCAAGCATTAAAAGCAAAGGCTGTGTCTTGCACACCAACAGGGCGTGTGGGATAGGAATGTCAGTTGTCTGTATCTGCAGAGCTACAGCAGCTCAGGTCTGGGGTTTTGCACATTTTATTTTTATGAATAACATAACTGTTATACCCAAGTGTCTATGCTGGCAGACCCTTGCGTCTGAGGTTCCCCCTAGGACACAAGAAAAGGTGTAAATGCTGCTGCTTGGTTATAAAAGGCAAAACCACACTCGGCCTTCTTGCATTGTTGGGTGGGGGTTGTGCTTGGGAAATGCAGGCGCTATTTTATTATTATTATGCTCTGGCTTTTGTGAAACTTCAGTACCAAAGGAAACAATAAGGAACTTCATGTAGCTGGGGTCTAACTTCTGTGGAGGGGACGCTTCCACAAAGACAGATACTTAAAAGAAAAAGCTAGCTCCCTGGGAAATGACAGTATATTTGGTGAAACTCTACGTGAAATCTCAAGGTGTAGATGCTAGACAACCTTGGGAAAAGGGCATTTACCTCAAGTGTTTGAAAAGAAAAGCTATTTAAACTTTGAAAAAGCTATTGGTTTTATTGTTGCAATATTTATGATCCTCTCTTTATAGGTCAGGCAACCATTTCCTTAGTTATCCTTAATCTCCGAACAGAAATTCTTTCCCTTGGCTGGCAGTCCCCTTGTGCTGAGCACTTGCACTACAGAAACAGAAAACAGCAAATCTAAACAAAGTGGAATCATTTATAGCTGTCTTGCCAAGTGCACAACACATCTGCAGAGGGATCAATTGCTCTGATTTAGCATGGCCATTAGTGACATTTTGCTGCCACTGAAAGGAAGAAAATGGCTCTGTTTAGTGTCCTGAGGTACTACTGTGATAATCATAGACATTAGAAATGGAAAAGGCCATGAGGTCGTCTGGTCCATTGCCCAAGTACAATGCAAGGCAATTCACCAGTGTACCTTTTCCAGGACTTAGTAAATTATTCTACCACTTATCTGAGATTCTCCTTCACAGTCTAATAAATTTAATAGGAAGGAAGTTAAAAAATAACTTTTTGGAGAGGTACAGTAGGTAGACGCTCTGACAGGCATTGCACTGAAATAATGACCTGTCTCCTGGTTTATCAAAGCATCTGTCATTGCCCTTTCACAATGAGGACACTGTAATATATTCACTTCCCTTGTTCTGTATTTATGGCTGCAGCATTTCAATAAATCAACAGTTTTCTGGAAGGAAAAGTTGAAGCTGTCTCTACTGTTTCTCACTGATTTCCAAACCACTTTTAAAGATGTTAATTCAGCTGCAGAGCTAAGTTATGCTTCTGCAAATCCAGATTAATTTCCTTGCACCCAATGGGGTTACGCTGGATTTACGCTGGAGTTACTGACAGCACGGTATGACCAACAGCTTCCTCTTTGCATCCAAGGAGACAGACTCACCAGAACAAAGAGAGAGACAGACAAGCACAGGCGCCAGCTACAGATGCTGTACCCTGCAGCCAAAAGGAGGGTGTTGTTCCAGGCAGGCTCCATCCTGTTTCAAAATCTTCCACGTAAGTAGTGCTTGGTATAAGTAATTGGGAATTAGGCCATGCACAGCAGCATTGTTAATGTGAGGACACTTTTGGAAATGCTGTAGGGTCTTTGCATTGAATACTGCTGCAAAAGCAGTTGCTGCAACAGAAGGTCTTCTGGAGGAGTCGGGCTCCCTTGATAAACACAGCCTCTCTGTCATCTTGAATGAAGCCCTGGCCTGGAGTCTTGGAAGAGGAGCTTAAATGTGTATATGCCTTGCTTTTTGTGCACTAGCAGGAAGCAGGACCATAGGTTACCGTAGATACCAGGGCTGGTTTAGGCTCTTTAAGATCCTAAATGATGATAAGCAATCCAGCAGCAAAAATCAACTGTGAGCCAAACAGTGGAAGCAAAGAGACTAGAACTGAGCGGCTGAGGGCTCTTGAGAGGGAACACACTTTCTTTTTAGCAAGGTCCTTGAATCCAAAACAGCAGTCATAACAGAAAGAATATTTTGCTTTCTTTCAGAAAAAAAAAAAAAAAAGCTCCAACAAACTGTTGACTTTCCTTTCGCAATCCGGGAGTCACTTCAGAGCAGGATTAGGAAGAAAGCCCTGGAGTTTTTGCTTGCTTTTTTCCAAGTGAGGGAGAGAGACCCTGGTGTTTTGAGAAGGGCCATTTGTGCATGATGAAATCCACTGGAACTTTGCTTACCTTTGCTTTCTCATGCTAAAAGAAAATGGCACAGCGGGCCAAATACTGCTGTAGACCCTGAGCAACTGAGTCTTCCTCCTCCACCGGTGCCCATGCAGTTTATAAGTGCCTGCTAAGAATCATGTCCCAGTACCAAGAAGTCTTACAATTGCTCCCAGGAGCTGGCCTAAGGGCTTTGCCCACACAGCCCCACCTAGAACTCCTAGCAGCAGATCCTGTGGCAGCCACAGGGAAGCTGCTGGCAGATTTCCATCAAGGAGGTGACATGGAAAGCTATACTCATGAACCTGAGTTGATGTTGCTGCCAACTGTTGCAGAAGCAGAGCTAGGACAGTGAGTGAATCATAAGGTTTGCAACTAGTCAGGTTTGAGTGGTAAAGAAAAAAGAGCCTGGCCCACCCAGCTTTGCTGCTTTGTTCCCACAGCTGCCAGGGGCAAAGTCCTGGGAACCGCTGCTGCAGCCTTCCTCAGTGTTCACCCCACCTCACATGGGGTGACCCCGGGCTGTTTCTCCTTCACAGCTCTTCCTCCCGGTATTCATAAACCATTGTCGCCATCAATCTCCCTTCTGCCTCTTCACACAACTATCTCTGCAGGGTCTCTGCCAGGGACTCCCTGCAGCTGATCAGGGATGACGCAAGGGCAAGGAGAAGGCTGCAGCTGATGAGAGCGCTGTGTGAGGGACAAATACGCCCTTCTGTGTGCAATGCCGACCCTAGATCCAGGAAACCTCCCATATAGCTTCCCACTGCCTGGCACATAACATCTTCCCCACGTCTTTCCCATCATCCTCATTCTGCCTTGCACTGAGTTTTTCAGTAACCACATTTTTTTACTGATCCCAGTTTTATGCTGTCTTTCAGCTGGCTTTTCTCCTCCATCTTTTTCTTATAATGCTCCTTCCTGAATTATTCTCACTTTCTGTCCTCAGGTCCTGCCATGAATGACTCTGGCCCCTTTGCAAGTGTCAGTTAGCAGTCCAGTTACACATTCAGGGATAGCTTGTTTGGTTGGTTTTTTAAATAAAAAGATAACTGTTACACTTCCCCATCAAACACCAGTTTTTGAAACTTTGGGAAGAAAAGGAAGCCTGCGAAGGGGGAATAATACAGCCAGCATCCAAAGTGTGGGAGAGTTTAAGTAGTCAAATTGTAGCTCTAATCAAAGCTGAAAGCAATTTTTGTGGTTTTTTCATTTCCTACATGGGCTGCCTGAAGGAGGCACAATTTTCCACACACTGGAAAAGGAAACTGATTTTTTTTTTCCCCCTCAGATGTTCCGCCCAGCATTCTGCACACTCTACCACCTCATCCTCCAGTACCTGTTCAGTCTATCCCCTCTCCTCCAGGCCCACTCTTTGTTTTCTCATGTTTTTCTCGCAGAGCATGATTGCTGCTCGCTGTCTGTGTCCAAAGATGGGCAGCGGCTTTGCCGATGCTCTTGCTTTGCGTCCTGCTGACAAGCATGGACAGTGCTGCGCTTTTTGACTACGGACAGTCTCACTTCCACAGACTAAGGAGAAATGGCAGCCGTTCTGCTTGCTTTGATCTCGTTAATAATAAAGGACAATGGGAGCCCTTTTGAATATGAGGAAAAAGCTTGAGTTAAAATTAAAAATTAAACAGCATACCTAATTAATTAGAACCACACCAAAGGCTTGCCATCTTAAATTACTATACAGCTACAACTCCCAGAAAATAATAATCATTTAAAAATTAAAAAAAAAAAAAAAGAATCACATGGTCTTGCTGTCCCAATAAGAGTTTGGGATAGAAGGACAGGTGGGAGCTTTCCGTGCCGTCAGTATTGATCATACATGCATGATATTATCAGATGCAGGTTCTTATTCCCCTCTTGCAAGTGCATGGGCATACACATATCCATAGCTCCTGTGGCATAGGGAAGGAGTTGGCAGGAATGTGCCCAGCCCTCTTCTTTCCTCCAAACCTGATTCTTCTGTTGTGATGGGGCTGGATGACATAAACTGGTACATAAATGAGCACTACACATGAAACTGGCTAACTTGGGAGAAATAAAAACTCCAGTGTAGATCTGAAGCTTGGAAAATGGAAGGAGAAAGTGCCTGTAGCAGTTACACTACATCTAGTTGTAAAATTCTCACGCTGACCTGATGATGAAGGTGGATCTGTGACAATAAAATACTGTAACTGCTTTCACATACCTAGACTTCAGTTTTCATTCAGGTTCAAGGTGGTCCAAAACAGTTTTGCACAGGCTGCTACTGATGTTGAGTATCATAGCTCTGACCAAGCTGGTGGAATGGGGCAGTTAAAAGGTAAGGAAAAGCTTGTCTGAAGAGCTGCATGACCTCTAGCCTCAGCAGAACTGCCCCAATCCTAGCCACTAATTCCTAGGCGCAGTGGTTCACTTTCAGCATTGAAAGCACAAAGCAGGTATCTTCCCCTGCCAACACAGTGGAAAAAAATAGGCAAAAAAAGACTGTTTGAGTAAAAGAATACAGTATTATTTAAAACATTTTCCTATTGGCTTTTTTTTAACTAAAAAACCCACATGTTAACATTGTTTTGCTGAAAATGGCAATATTTAAAATAGCTTCAAATAATGTTAATTAAGCATTGTTTTAATTTTGCCTCCAGAAAAAAAAAAGACTGAACAAAATACTATTTTTAATTGTTCTCCATTTAAAACCACTGCCATCATATTAGTAATTTTTCCCTTTAGCTGTGGGTTGACAACCTTCTGTTTTCCCATTTTCTTTCCAACAATATGTGAGCGCGACAGCACAACAAATTGAAACTAAGCACTTTGCCCAAGACAGGCATAAACTCCTCTTGTTTCTGTTGCAACTACATGCCTTTCCCGAGAATGACACACAAATATAGGTAATGTCAAAATAAGCCCATTATATTAAAACCAGTTATAGATGTGGAGATGTCTGACTGGGACCTAAAGCTCGGCTCGTGAACACTAAACAGTCATTAAAGATTTTTTTTTTACCTTTTTTTTTTTTTTTTTTTTTTTTTGTAAAGCAGGAATGTTAGCACTATGTACAAATTTGAAATTACATTTGACATTATCCCCCTAATTTCCTCCCATTTCATTTAATTATAGCATTCATTACTTCTTTTTTTTTTTCCTTAAATTGCTCTTTTTTGTTTATTCTCTGCTGTTATAGGTGACCTAGAAAGGAAAAAATAATTGGCTTGAAATCTGCTCTTCTCTATTTTAAATACAAATTCCTTTTTCCTATCCTCATTTTTATAGCTCCCAGGCATATGAAGTACTACTTCCTCTCTCTCTCTTGCTTGTTCCCTGAAATGCTGTGTGAAGGATGCAGGAGAATGGCTGAGAAATCTTCTCACTACTCAATTGAAGGAACAGGAAATGCTGAATCCTTAGTAGATATCTTTTCTGAAAGTAATTGTTAGGATAAATAATTTTAAATAAGGATAATTGGTATTTTAAACAGTATCAAAATGTTTCCAAATCTTCATGTTACATTCCTTTGGTACTTTGATGTCATGTGCCTGCTGAAACTTCACTGAAGTCTTCTAGGAAAAGGAGAGAGAAAAACGCAGCTTTCAGAGGAAAGAAAGAAGCAAGAGAATAACCTGATCAGCCTTTGTATATGTAACAAGAGAACATCAACTATTTTATTACTTTTTTATGAATCATCTTTTTAATAACAGCCGTCTTTTGCAGTGCTGCCTGCGTTTCAGTCACAGATAAACTACAGCATTGTACCGTATGTTAAACGCCGCCTTTCACACCAAAACAATCATGATGCACCATCAAGAGCATCAGCATACACTTTCCAAAAAGTAACCGCAATGCAGGTAACTAACCGGTTCCTTTCTGTGCCCACTAGATAGCTGATGTTTAAAGCCTCTGAAGCAGAAAAAAGGGAGGGTTCTCAAGGACCAGTTTTCACTACCAGGAGCTTTCAGTGACTGATTACCCAGAGTTCATTCAGGTACGTTAATTTACCCTACCAAGCCTATGAAAAAGATGTTATGGCACTGCTGGAAATAATAAACCAGTGTCACATCTAAAAGCCCCTGACTTTCAACTCCAAATATCAATGCTGCTGCTAGTGCTTTGTCCCCTCTCATTCCCGCATTCAGAATTGTCCCAAGCTGGCAGCACTCCTTGTTTCTTTAGAGAAGTCCCCTCACGCAGCCTTTTCCTGTTCTGTATCTCTGTCAGGGGCAGTATTATTTGTCTCTCTGGTATCACAAGTAAACTTAATTTTAAAAAAAGAAGAGGCCATGTATTTTCACGGCATAAGGAGGTGAGATTGGAATAGTCAAAAGGTTGTGAAATTGCCCCTGACACTTAAGTGTGTCTGCCTCTCAGCTCACAGCCCCTGTGAGGCCTGGAACTTTAACAGGACGCAGCTGCCAAAGGGAGCACATTTGTACTGCAATGAGGCCATTCCCTTGAGCTTCAATGGTCTTTCACATCACTTCTCCACCACGGAGGAAAGATCTTCCCAAAGTCCTCACCCCAAAGAAACCCAACCTTTCCTAGCACCTGGAAATGCACCACAGTGGTAGGGCAAGACTGACATCCAGTGGATGAAAAAATGCAATTCCACTAGCCAAGTTGGTCCCATTTTTAGACCGAAATGGCATTGGGGAAGGTATGAAAAAAAGAGAAAAGAACTGTTTTGTTCATAAGTGTTTGGACTTTATGAGAACCAAAAACTAGCGTGGGAGCTGTGGTACCCCTAAATCCACAAGTGAACCCGGGTGGAAAGTTCTGAATCATCCATTATCATTTCAGAGAAACCAACAAAATCTGATTGCTTTCTACAGTTCAGATTTGTTCTGTAGCGTGAAACTACAGGGACAGTGGAGCGTGGTATCTTCTGCTCCTCTGAAATGAAAATGTCTGGTTTCCTAGGGTTATGCAAAATAAAGCATATTGCTTCACCTCGCTTTCCATGTCCTGCTACAAGCGCACCAAAACCCTGAGCAGTACATACATAGGAAAACCTGCAAAAGAACACCAATAAGGAGAAAGGAAATCTAAACAGGGAAATTTTTTCTTTTTTTTTTTTTTTTACTTATGGCAAAGACATCTTGGACATATCCTTCTCTCCTAGTGCGTCCACCCTGTACTTTTATTAGTGATTTCTGCTTACACCAAGAAAAATACACGTGGACAGTTATGGATATGGACAGCTCCCACTCAGTGAATAAACAATGAAGAGGTGCATCCTCAATCTGTACTACTTCATCTTGATTTATACAGTACCTTTTGCATTCCGTAAAGCACCAGAGTAACAAGCATGTATATACCCAGTATAAAGTTTTATTTATATTAATGGGGCTCTTTCCCCCTCCAATCAGTGTAAAAATCAATTCCCATTACTGAATGGGGAAGCCATAAAAAGATTCACTGCTGTTTACTGACCTGCGTAGCCTGAGTTCACATGGATCTGATCTGCCGTCCGTGCCAGCAGCACACACAGTTTTGCTGTGCTGGCAGATGTACCTCCTGGTGATGACTAACCTGTGAAGGGCTCTGTGGCTCTTCCAGGACAGACCATGTTTTCACCGAACACCCATAGACCTGTTCACTAATGTGACAGGCACATCACACCTCTGTAGTCCTCTTTTCAGCACCAAAACCCGGTATTTTCAGCTGCTCCACTACTCTGTTGATCAGGTTGTAACAGGATTCTCTGGAGGAGATCAAATGAAAACATTGCACTGGCATGCAGCCCTGGGTGAGGTCAGGAAGTGACAGCCATTAAGGCAACAACAGTCTTCAAAAACACTGCAGAATAAGGAGAATGCGAATAAGCATAGAAATTTGGTACAAGCAAGGATACCCTCTCTCTCCTAATTTATCCTCCACATGCTTCTGTTATTCCATGTATTCCCCTCAGTGCTTTCTCTCCCTGTTTGTTTGAGAGACTTAACTTGCTCCTCTGGCCATGCTCGTCTGCTCTGCTAATCCTAAACCTTCATCACATGTGGGTCCTGCTTATACATGCCCCAGTTTCCTCCTTCCCTTTCTGAGATGCAGCAGCACTGCCCCGTGTCTGCTCTCCAGGCCCTTCCAGGCCTGGGCAAACGCTGCTGCACCTCCTCCCTGGCTCCACATTGCTTCCCAGGAAAGTGTCTGCAGGCCAGCTCCTGCCTCAGTCTCCCACTGCCCCAGCAGCCCAATTTCTAGCTTAGCCCGCTCCATTGATACTGAAGATCAACCTTTAACAATTGTATTTGTGAATGATACTGTCATCACCGCAAAACTAGTTTTCACAGGTTTTCCTGATTGCTACGCACAGCCTCCCTCTGAAAATTTTAAGTCATCCTCACCCAGAGAGCTTGCAGAACAGAGGGACTGTTGATCTCCTGAACTGAGCTGTCTGGAGTGCTGCGGCCTGCAAAGCCTCAGGCCTTGATCCAAAGGAAACCGCAGCCAGCTCTCAAAGCACCAAGGGCAAAACGCCACTTCGTGGAGGCCAGCGGCCGAGCTCCTCTGGGGCTGAGATTCTGTGACACGTAAAACACCCTTGTCGGCCGGGTAATCAGGCGAGCCGAGATCACTGGCTACCCGCAGGCCGCCCTGAGGCCACCGGGGACCGGCCTCCACTGCTGAAGGCGAGCCCTGAGGGAACGCGAAGGCCGGCAGGAGAGAGGCGAACTACAAGCCTCCCTCCCCACGGCTCCCCGCGCTGCGCTCCCGCACGCCCGTGAGCGGAGGCCGGCGCCGCGGGCGGAGCGGGGGAGGAGCGAT